>SZWC01000217.1:265499-270499 GCA_023375785.1 Penium margaritaceum | reverse complement strand
GGCCCGATCAAGAAGTCCGCCAAGACCAAAGCCGAAGGCTCCGGAACCATTCAATCCCTCAGTCAAGGGTGCGAGCGTACGGACCTGGTTGTTCATGATGAACAGCTACTTTGGGGCTCTAGGTCACCCTCTAAAGGACGATGCTGTGTGTGTGTGTCATTCACGGTATCACTGCTACGTGGAGCAGTATTGGATTGGTGGAGGAAGCTGAATATGCTGGCCACTCGAGGTAGACGTGGGAATGCAAATGTGCAACATGTAGTGTGGTGACAGCTAGGCGTAGGACAAGCTGAAGCGCGCGTGTCGAGGACATGGGAGCAGTTTGAACAAGCCATCAGAGATCGGCTCGATCTCGTGAACGCCTCCATGGTCGCACGCAACAAGCTGAAGCAACTGAAGCAGATCGACTCGGTGCAGGAGTACACACGCTGTTTCTTGGCATTGTGCTCAGAGATTGACAACATGTGCGAGCCAGAGACAGCAGAAAATACCACGACGGTTTGAAGGCAGAAATTCAGCGCACGCTGGCACTAAGTGGAATCACAGAGTTCCAGGTGATGGTGGCCACTGCTGAGCGTGTTGACTTGCTACGCTACCATCGAGGCGGTTTCCGTGAGAAGCAAGAGAATTTCCAACGTCGAGCACAGTACCAACAAGCTGACCCTATGGAGATTGACGTAGTGCAAGGAAGCCAGCAGCAGAGCAAGCCACGTGGTGGGAACTATTAGATCTGCGGGAAGCCTGGGCACCACAAGAAAGAACACAAGAAGAAGCTGCCGAGAAACAACAACCAGTAGTGAGTGGCGGATGGCCAATTGCTGGGAAAGGTTTGTCCGCATGAGCAAACACTAGCCCCGAAAGTCCTTCGACAACTAGCGATCTATTGAGTGTATTTCTGCAGAGCGAAGGATGCGGGAGCGTTCCAAGAATCCTCCTGGAAGCCAAAATTTCATCGGCTGGTTCTACCAGAAGAATGCAATGCACGGAGACGGCGATAGCAGAAAGAGGCAGAAGCAACGGAACATGCGCAAGTACCTCAATAAAGTGACGGAAGCGTGAGCGGTCCCGAGGAGTTAGTCGCAGAACTTGCAGAAAGGCGAGACACTGAAGATGCGAGGTAGACAGGAGTCAGTGAGATAAAGCAAGAGTGAAGTGAGTGATGGGTTGGTAAGTGCTGAGCGAAGGAGCGAGAGTGACGGAGCAAGAACTTTAGGCTGGGATTGGTTGGCGACGGCAGGATAGGCGAGGGGCGAGCAGAGCGAGGACACGGTGACGAAGTCGCGGAACCAAAGGGGAACAGGGTGTGAAGAAATTTTCTGGTGAATTCATGGAGGGAATGAACATCCTCCGTATATAAAACATAACATGACAACGATGGTTTCCAACGGCTTCTTTCCGCTAGCCGTATGCGTAGCGGTGTAATCGTATCATTAGGGGTGGTTCGGCTCTGGTAAAATGGTCATGACCGACCGACCGTTTGCCGAATGAGGTTCGGAAGATCTGAATCTGCATTGAGAAGTCGGATTATCCGAGGGGTGTTGGAGAGGATCTTATCATAGTCATTTCTTTTCCTGACAGGTTCTATGGATGACGAGGGGTGCCAGACTCGCCGACAGATAAAAGCTTTGCTGGATTGCGGCGCGTCACACTCATTCTTCAGCGACGAGCTTGCAGAAAGGTTGAGGCTTGCACGGCTACCTAGGAAACCAACTAACGCCAAGTTGGTGCAAGGGGAGCTGGGGTGCGGATTGCCTCTGAAGCCTTTGAGGGTCTGTCTGGGCAAGCTGTTGTGCGAGGTGAACATTTCCACGTACCCGATGGATACCTATGACACTATTCTGGAGCGTGACTGGCTGCACCAACGCAATCTTATTGTGGATTGGTTGTGCAGCCAAGTGAAAGTGAAGAAATACGGAGAGAAAAATGTTTTTCCATTATGGGCTAAGGAGAAGGAATTCAAGGCAGGCAAGGTGCCACAGTTGAGCTACGTGCAGCTGAAGCACTGTCAGCGCAAGGGGGGACCAAGTGTACCTCGTCCGGATGTGGCAGAAGGAAGCAACTGACAAGGTGGAAGCGTTGGTAGCAGAGGCCAAGAAACAAGAAGGAGAGTAGTAGAAAGCATCGATAGTAGAGCTGTTGAAAGGCATCAAGGGAGTGTTAGACATCTTTGGTGACGTGTTTCCTACTGAACTGCCAAAGTGTTTACCACCGAAGCGAGACATTGAACACAAAATTGATCTGGTTCTGGGAGCAACTCCAACATTGCGAGCTGCTTATCCCATGGGCGATAATGAGCTAGGTAAGTTGAAGAAGCAGTTGGAGGAGTTGATGGGGCAGGGGTTCATCAGACCGTTGGTGTCACCCTGCGCTGCACCGGTCCTCTTTGTGAAGAAGAAGGCATGGGAGCTGCGAATGTGCGTGGACTGTCGCTCACTAAACAACGTAATGATGAAGAACCGGTACCCATTGCCAAGGGTCGAGGAGCTGTTTGACCAGTTGAGGGGAGCGTAGTACTTCATCAACATTGACTTACGCTTGTGGTACCATCAAATCTGGATTGCGGACCAGGATGTGGAGAAGACGGCGTTTCGGGCGCAATACGGCCATTTCCAGCACCTCTTGATGCCGTTTGGGTTGACCAACACTCTTGTAACTTTCATGAGCCTCATGAACAGGATTTTCCACCCTGAGTTGGACCAGCTTGTGGTGGTGTTCCTCGACAACATCCTCATCTACTCTCGGATCTTGGAAGAGCATTAGAAAAACCTTCCGCAAATGCTGGACATTCTTAAAAAATGGAGCAGTTTGTGAAGCTCTCTAAGTGTGAGTTTGAGAAAAGGGAAGCGGATTTCCTTGGGCACATCGTGAGCACCAAGGGTCTTTGCATGGATCCAAAGAAAGTGGAAGTAGTGAAGCAGTGGCTGACACCAAAGTGCGTGCGTGACATCCAGGTCTTCATGGGATTTGTCAACAATTACCGGGCATTCATCCGGGGATACACGGAAAAGGGTGCGCCACTGACCCTGATGCTATGGAAGGATGACCTGTGGGAATGGGATGATCAGGAGCAGAAGACCCTTGAGGATCTCAAGGCTGTAATGTGTGACGCTCCGGTCCTAGTGCATCCAGATTTATCCAAGGAGTACGTCATGGCGATGGACGTAAACGACTATGCCATTGGGGTTGTACTAATGCAGGATCATGGGAAGGGGCCGCATTACGTATACATCGTGAAAGTTGTGAGGCATGGAGCTGAACTACGCAATCCATGAGAAGGAGATGCTGCTGGTGATCCATGCGTTCAAGCATTGGAGGTGCTACCTTGAGTCGCGGTGCTGTGTGGTCTTCACGGATCACTATGCCTTGAAGGACCAAAAGATGCAGCTAAACATCAGCCACCAGAAAACTCACTCGATGGAGTTTCTTGAAGGAATTTTGGACTACGAGATCCAATACAAGCCTGAGAAGGTGAACCTAGCAGATCCTCTATCGAGGAGGCCGGACTTGGCGCTCAATGTCGTCTAAATGCTGATGGGATGTATAGTCATGCATAGCCTATTCCAACACGGCTATGACGTTGAAGGTGAGTTCACAGTTGGTGCGCTAAAAGACGCCACGTGGGATGGAGTGTACTGGCAAAGGGGGTAAGAGCACAGGATTGTCGTGCCGAACTATGTGCCATTGAAGCAGATGCTACTAGAGGAGGCGCATGACACCCATTACTCGGGTCACTTTGGCTTTGACAAGTTGCTCAAACTCTTGGCATGCCAATCTTGGTGGTCTTCAATGGTGACAGACTGCAAGAGGTTTGTGAGCAGTTGCGATGCGTGCCAACGCATCAAGGCATGGAGGACCAAGCGACCAGGGGAGCTACAACCATTGCTTGTACTATAGAGGCCATGGACAGACATCTCGCTTGACTTCATGGGCGGGTTGCCTGTGACGCAGCAGGGTAACAACACGGTGTTGGTGGTGGTGGACCGGTTTTCCAAGATGGCACATTTCATCACATGTCCTGATAGCATCACAGCTGCTGGGAATGCTCAACTCCTCCTCAATCATGTCCTCAAGCTGCATGGAGTGCCGTAGTTGGTGGTCTCAAATCGCAATCCACATTTCACTTTGCGGTTCTACAGAGATCTCATGGAGAGGCTGGGTACACGGGTGCAGCTGACCACAGCATACCACCCACAGAGCGATGGGCAGACGGAGCGCATGAACCAGACATTGGAGCAGCTACTGCGCAGCATGGTCCCACCAGGTGGAGAGGGTTGAGAGGAGAAGCCCAAAGTGGCAGAGTTTGTATACAACTCAGCGGTGTCAGCATCAACATAAAAGTCACCGTTCGAGGTGGTCTATGGCCACCAGCCAATAAGCCCAACCGTCCTTGCTACGGCAATATCTCTTCCGGTTGTGCAGCAGATTGCTGATGGATTTGCCACCAGTTGGGACGTGGTATAACAATAGTTGTTGAAGGTACAGAAGCAGCAGAAGCAGCAGGCTGATAAGCATCACTCTGAGGAGGAGTTCTAAGTGGGAGATCAGGTGATGCTGAACTCTGCTAACCTGCAGCTGATGGGAGTTGGGAGTCCCAAGCTGGAGCCGCAATGGGGGGGTCCATTTCGCATTCTGGAGAAGCGGTCCGTTGTCTCTTACAAGCTAGAGCTACTAGCTCACAATACCATCCCTCCGGTGTTCCACATCTCCCTGCTTTGTGCATATCGTGACCCCAATACCTTCTTCCAAGATCGTGGGAAAACACCACCTCCTACTCTCCAGATTGAAGCAAGTGAGAAGTTTGAGGTGGAGAAGATTATGGCAGACCGCCATAGGGGACGTCGGCACGAGTTTCTGGTGCAATGGAAGGGGTATCCGGCAGAGCAAAACTCTTGGGAGCCTAAGGCCAACTTCCATGTTGGGGATACCAACACTGTTCTTCAGGAGTATCTGAGGTGCGCCGGGACGTCGCGCCTCCGTCGGAGGGGGGGGGGGGGGGGGGG
>SZWC01000217.1:219211-265421 GCA_023375785.1 Penium margaritaceum | reverse complement strand
GGGGGGGGGGGGGGGGGGGGGGGGGGGATGTAACTAAGTGCCCCTATTTTTCTGGCATACTTGAGGCTTTGTCTGAGTTTCTGGGATACGTGGACCTTTTTCTGTTTTTTGGAAATCTGGCTGATGGTCGATCTCCACTCTACTTGACCGCGGATACAAGGAGGAGGTGTGGGAGCGAGCGCGCGAGCGAGCGCTGACGTGGGGTTCACGCTGGTGCCAGGGAGCTGTTTGGCGCGAAGCCCCACGCGGAGTTCCAAACACGCCACTCGAGGTTGGCTGTCGCCCCCTCGGCAAATAGCGTGTGGGACACGCTATCCGCCAAGGGGTTCTCTCCGGCGGGAGCTCCCGGCAACACACACGGTCAACGGCGGCAGCACGCGCGATGGCTGTGACTGCGCGACGGTCGTAGCACTCCCGATGGCGTGCACAACACAGCGACCGCACCCACCGCTGAGAAGCGTCGAACTGACGCGGCGGCTTGCCGAGAGACAAGAGTGACCGTTGATCTCGACGATCGACAGCCGGGGACTTCTCGCACTAGGCACCGAGTTCAGGTGCACGTAGGGCACCGATTACATGTGCAAGTAGCTTGTTGTAGCAAGCGAGGAAAGCAGTAGGCTGAGGCCTGGGCCAGCCAGCCGGACAGTATAAATACCCTGTACTTAGTTCAGTCTGATTAACCTGATTTTCCAGCTCTGGCTTCCAGACTTCTCCAAGCCTATCTTTCTGCTGCGACTGTGCTCTCCACACATTGAAGCATGAATTCTAGAGAGCACGCACTCTCACATGGATGGTTGGTTGATTGACAGCTCAATTGTTTAAGTGATTCAATGATTGACTTTATTTGATTGATTTATCGATTTGTTGGTTGATTGAATTGTTGATCATTCAAAGAAAGGATGCATTGATTTTTTGATGAAATTATTGATTGATTGATTGATTGATTGATTGATTGATTGATTGATTGATTGATTGATTGGTTGAAAAGATTGATTGATTGGTTGCTTGTTTGGTTTGTTATCTGATGATTGATTTATTGAGTGAAGGATTTAATGATTCATTGATAGATGAGAATATCCTTTGATTGATTGATGGATTGATGTATTTAGTTATTGATCTATTGATTTAGTATTTGACTGGTTCATTGATTGATTGATTGGTTATTCGATTGATTAATCAATACATTCATTCATGGCTTGGTTGGTTGGTTGGTTTGTTGAATGATTGGTTGATTGATTTAAGGATTGATTGAATGAGTGGCTTTTCATTGGTCCGATGGTAGATAAATTCATAGATTGGCTGAGAAGAAGACTGAATGAATGAATGACTGAGTGAATGACAAAATGAATTACTAAATGAAGTAATGAACAAATGCATGGTATCTTCAACATTTTAAACTTGTCTATGCCTCTGTTTACTTTTATGTCTACGTTTATTTCCATGTCTATGCCTATGGCTATGTTAATGTACATGTATATATAAGACGATGTCAACGTCTATGCCTATTCCAAAATTTATATCTATTGCTATGTCTATGTTTATATGCACGCATGAAAGAAAGAAAGAACAAATGAACGAACAAGTGGATGAATGTATGAATGAGTGATTAAAGGAATGGATGACTGAATGTCTGAATGAAGGAAATATTTTATAAAACATTGGATGAATAAAGGAAGGAATGACAACATTAAAGACAATGATGGTGTTGATGAAAATGATGACGCATAGAAATTGAATCAGAAACATTTGGTAACCCTTTACACATAATTTCAAAAACACGTCATAAACATACTCATGTCAGTAAGGAATGATCCACAACATGAAAGTTTTTAGACAAATATACTTATTCATGAATACAGATTTATTGCATGATCTATACGCAACAATTTCCTCTTTTAAGGCCACCTTTGCTATCAGGGACAAATAGGATGCCAACTTGGTCAGGTTTTGTCCCCCCTCTCAATCCTTCTCCCTCCCCCATCAACTTATGTGGTTTGTGTCCTACAGATTTCCGCGAAGAATTTGAATGTTCAGAACTTTGAACGAGTGAACTTTGAACTGCGAACTGCGATTCTTCGGTGGGCAGGATTTCAGCGACACTTGGCACGTCAAGGGTGGCCGGAGATGGATAGGCCTTCACTATCGAACATGTGGATTGAATTGCCCAGAAGGCAAGCATGACCCAAAATCACAAGGCTTCGACATTGCATGGCATAAATGTTATGAAACGATCACAACTCACATGAACATCTCAACACAAATCGTTTATCAACTACACCCGCCTCGCCTGCATGTGGCAGTCTCTTTAAAGTCCAAGGTGCAGAGTAATTTTGTCGTATTGAACCTCCTCTCAGGGTTTGTTCTCTCACATATTCTTTCAGTTCTTTGCTCAAGGTGTTGATCGCGTCTCCCGTTGATCAGTGCAAATTTTGTAATGTTGATTTTTCAAGTGAATACGATGGAGCCAAGCTATTCACTGAAGCTGATCGTACATTGATTGCTGATACATCGACGACTGATGTCGAACGGTGCATGGACGACCAATAGACAGTTGATTGTCGATGTCATCAACTGTCGATGTACCTCTGATGTACATCGATTGTTGATGTCATTGTTGGCGTCGACAACCGATGTAGGTACATTGTGAATCGTTTATCGATCCATCATTTCTATCAACGATCGGGGTACGATCCTGTTCTGGATCGCTGTTCGCTCCTCACTCGTCGATCCCGTTTCCAGGGGTATCCAATTGGCGACCGATGTCGGGTTACGGAAATTTCGTGTTTTTTTCATAAATCCGGGTTGCACATGTCACGACCCGATGCAGGGATGCTGACGCCATACGTGTCTGGTTCCAACTGTCCTATCAATGGGTGTAATGATTGCATTGCTTTGTAAGGGATATTTTTGTAATGATGATTTTGCGACGTGACATCATCATTTTTTTATGTGGTTAATGTTTGTCAGGTACGCCACAGACTCTTTTGCCGTTCCCGTTGAGCCCAAGACCTCAGAAGCAGGCCGTCCACGTGCATGCATGAAAGCATTGTTGCCTTGGAAAAATTGTTGAAGCTGCTTCGTTTTGTTTGCTGATCGCACAACCTTCAAACTTCGGAGCTTGCGGTGTGAGTCACACCAAGTGCCCATCCAGAGTGCTCTTCTTTGCTCTACGACGGCATGTCAGTCATTTGTGTGCCTTGTGGCTCTCTTCAGCTGATGAGCATGGATGCCCTCCATGTTGGAAGCCATTGTTCGGCAGCATGCGGAGGCAGTGCCGCGCGCTCGAGGTATGAGGTGCGATGGCTCACACATGAAGAAGCTGGCTGGTGCGGTGGCTGTGCATCCGTGTGAACCTGAAGAGAGTTGTCTGTGTGAATTCCGTGTGCACGATCGCCACACCACACCGGTTGTGTGGCAATGGTCCTCTCGCCACACGTGAACGGTTGACGCCAGGGACGCTGCCACGGACGGCCATTTTGGCATGGTTCTGAATGAAATGTCTGATATTTCGACAGTGTGTGACCCGTGATGACACCACTTCCACTGGGGTGTCATGGTTTGAAGGGCGTCAATAACTCTGGCATTTGACACTATGTGATGCGACATGTGATATAAGCCGACAGCAATTTTATATCCCTTGCAGGAAGATGTAAGTCACCGCACGAGCTCTCGAGCGGAAGTGGGCTCCGTGGTAACACGCGTGCTGGACCAGCACGCGAGCACGTCTGGTGAGAAGCATCAGGTCGTGAGCTGCACTGCACCCGGACATTCGCACAGCAGCCGGTACCAACACCCCAATGGCCAACGCGTGTCGGTGGGTACACGCCGTTTCACATTGATCCGCCTGCTTGCGCAGTGGACGCCAGTGGCATGGGCAGCAAACGATGGGCACGGATTGCAGTGGTGGGTTTGCTTAGTGGGCTTTTGTTCATAGACGGGGTCCACCTTGTGTGTGTCTTGGTGCGAGTGAAGGACATCATGTGATAAAAACTTGTGCCTGGATGCTGTGCTGTCTTTTCCGTGGGTTCTGCTTGTAGTAGTTGTACCACATGTCTTTTTCTCATTGCGAGATAGCTGGCAAAGTGCTTGGCACTGCTGTCTGAATTTTCCATCAAGGCCTGTTTTTCTTTTAAACCTAATGTCTGTGTGTTCTTATTCTTGAGTGGAAGGATCTCAAGATGCGCTCCTCCTAGACTGTCGCCGACTAGTTTCAAGCAACCGATGCATTCACATCTGACTCTGGTGCTGCAGGTGTGAGCCTTGTGGAGGCTGCTTGCAGTGGCGACCTGGAGAAAGTGAAGATAACTCTGGCTGCTTTGAAGGAGTGCACGCTTGCTGAGGTAGCAGGCCATGGGGTATGCAAGTGGGAGAGTTTTCACGCAAGTGACCAACACAACGGAGGAGTGGCTGCTCTCATGGCTGCTGCAAAGGCTGGCCATGCTGATGTCGTCAGTACTCTGATTGAAGGCTCCAAGGTCAATGTGAGAGCAAGAGAGCAGGAAAGTTGACGCACAGCGCTTGCCATGGCTGTGACGGAGGGCCATGAGGCTGTGGTTGCAGCTCTGCTTGCTTGACCCATTGTGGCACTCAACTGCAAAAGCAAGAATGGAAAGACCCCCCTCATGCTGGCCTCTGAAAAGGGATACATCGGCATTGTGAAACTGCTTCTTTCTGCAAATGGTGTTGTTGTGAACTGCAGCAATTTGGTGATCAAAACTGGGACAGCCCTCAGGGAGGTGATCAGGCTCACCAAGAGCCGCCTAGACAGGACCAACAGTTTGTGAGAGGGAGTTGCAGGTTGTACAGACATAAATTACGGAAGCAAAAGTAGGTCTGCAGAAATGCAAATGTCTGAATCGACTCTTGAGTAAGAGAGTGCATCATCACAGCTTTCTAACAAGTCCTTATATGTCTCTTTTGGCCAAGGGAGCACTGAGATGCACTCTGTCAAAGATGACCCTCTAGCGGGATGAGCCGCAGTCACCTTGTCACACATGAGAATTATGTCTCGCACGACCTGCACGAACTGCAGGGCCAATAATCGTGGACAGGTTCTTCCTTGAAGTCTCCTGGAGGTCCTCCAGCCGTCTTTTCTCCTTGAAGGCAGCTCTCAGCCGTCCTCGCCAATGATCCTGCCGCCTTTTGAGCTCAAAGAACTTAGGTCGTCACTTGAACCTGACCCATGATCTCCATACTTTGGAAATCCATATCTCACTCAAACGGACCCCAAATTGAGTTCGGTAAAGTGCGTTGGAACCTGTGAAACATCCTTTATACAAATGTCATGCCAGATGATTTTCATCGAGCAACCTGTTTTTGTCACTTTCTGGCACCCTCATATCCATCGTTCTCCCACTTTCCGAGAATAAAAATCACACAAGTCCGCACTGTTCCTTCAGCTGCTGAAAGCGGTGTGCTGCCAGCGGCTTGGTTAGGAAGTCTGCCAACATCATGCTTGAAGGGCAGAACTTAATCTGCACCACCTGCTTCGCCACGAGCTCACGGTTGAAGTGACACCGCAGGTCGATGTGCTTGGTGCAAGCGTGGAATTCTGCATTATTGGTCAGAGCAATGGCGCTCATGTTGTCACAGCAGATGGTGGTGGCTGTGGTCTGCTGCTGTCCAAGGCTTTCCAGAAGCTCACGCAGCCACACGGCTCCCTTTGCTGCTTCACTCAGGGCGATGTCCTTTGCTTCGGTGGAGGAGAGGGAATCACACTCTTGCTTCTTGCTCCTCCAACTGATTGCACCTCCCCCGAGCACAAACACGAACCCATTGGTCGACCTCCTTGTGTCCAGGTCACCTCCCCAATCTGCGTCACTGTGGTGGTTGAGGATGGGGCCATTGAAGGTGAGGCAAAGGCTGCTGCTGCTGTCGAGGTAGCGCAGTACGCGCTTGACCGCCTCCCAATGTGGCATGCCCGAATTCACGCAAACCTTGCTGAGCACTCCCACTGCTTGGCTGATGTCAAGGTGCGTGCGGACTGCTGCAGACATGGGGCTCCTAACTGCTGCTTGGTACGGAACTGCTTCCATGTGGCTGCTCTCTTGCATGCTTCGGGGAGTCTGCGTCATGCTCAGCTTTGCTCCCACTTCCAGTGGTGTTGCGGCTTTGCGCGCTCCTGCCATGTTGAAGCGCTTGACAATGTCGCTCACGTACATGCTCTGTGATAGCTCCTAAGTCTGCTGCTGCCGGTCGTGCTTGACCTGAAGGCCTGAAAGCCAAGGTAGTAGCTGGGCTCTCCCATGTCTTTCATGTCAAACCTGGCAGCAATGGACTGCTTCACTTTGTCCAAAAGAGACTTGGAGTCAGATGCAATAAGCAGATCATCGACATAGAGCAAGATGATGACCTGACTTGCCTCTTGCGTGCACCCATAGACAGCATGTTCAGCTTCACTGCGCACAAAGCCAAGGCCAGCCAGCTGCTCATCCATCTTGTGGCACCACGTTGGCGGTGCTTGCTTCAGGCCGTAGAGGGCCTTCACAAGCTTGCACGCCCAATCCTCCTTCCCTTCCACCAAAGTCCCCTCCGGCTGCTCCATGTACACATCCTCCTCAAGGTCACCATTCAGAAATGCACGTCACATCCATTTGGTGCACCTCCCAGTCCATAGCAGCAGCAAGAGCGAGGATCGCTCGGATGGATGGAAACTTTACGACATGTGCAAATATCTAATTGTAATCCACATCCTTAGTCTGGGCATATCCCTTTGCAACCAGCCGTGCTTTGTACCTGAGCACCTTACCATCCGCAGCACGCTTGAGCCTAAAGATCCACTGGCACCCGATCACCCGGCTGCCACGTGGAGCTTCCTTGAGAGTCCTGGTGCCATTCTTCATGAGCGCACCATACTCCTCATCTGCTACGGCACGCCAATATACCTCCTCAGAGCTGCGCATGGCTTCAACGAATGTGGCTGGGTCATCGGTGATTGTGAGGAAGAGAAGCTAGAGGTCAAACGAGCCCGTTGGTGGTGGAACAGTGCACAGGTTCACCAGCTCCTCCAGCGGCCTCTATTTGCTTGCGAGGCGCTCAGATCGCCTCAGCGGCTCCACAGGACCATCTGCCATGGTTGTGGCATGCAGAATTTTGAGGCAGCTGCTGTGCGTTGCTTTGTTGCTCCTCCTCATCAGATTCTGCTGCCAACTCCTTCTCCTTCTCAGCTCCCTCCACCTCCTTGTCGTTGCCGCTATCACCGCCATCTTCCGCACCACCCTCTTGTGCTACCGGTAGTTCTCCCACTTCTGGAACAAGTACGGGAGCAAGTGGAAATGCCGACATAGGGCTTCAAGTCCAGCCCTTCACTTCCTCTTGGAAGACCATGTCCCGGCTTCGGATGATCTTATGTGCGACGAGGTTGTAGAGGCGGTATCCCATGGTGTTGTAGCCAAGGAAAGCGGCCTTCACCGACTTTGCGTCTAGCTTGTTACGGCTGCTGGTAGGCACGTGCATGAATGCGCCACACCCGAATACTTTTAGGTGTGTCACTGTTTGCTTGTGTCCCGTCCACGCCTCCTCGGGTATCATCAGTGGCACGACGCGCGTGGGACTCCTGTTTCTCAGGTACACGGCAGTGTTGACTGCTTCCGTTCAGAAGGTTGGTGGGAGCTCCGCGTCTTGGAGGATGCTGCAAACACGCTCCATGAGTGTGCGGTTCGCGCGTTCAGCCACGCCGTTCAGCTGCGGTGTTCCAGGTGGGGTGACCTCGTGCTTGATCTCGCAACGCTTGAGGAAGGTGCGGAAGTTGTTGGAGTGGTACTCTCCTCCACCATCAGTGTAAAGCACCTTCAACCACCTACCACTCTCATTCTGTGCAATAGCAATCCACACCTTGAAAGCATCAAAGCACTCATCCTTGCCAGCCAGGAATGACACCCACGTTCTCCTTGACTTGTCATCAATGAACGTGACAAAGTACAACTTGCCGAACAAGGATTGTGATGGCATGGGACCACACAAATCAGAGTGAATGAGTGAGAGAATCTCAGACGCCTCCTTCCTTCCCTGGTGACAGGAGAGCAAACTTGCTTCCCTTCAATGCAGCTCTCATAGGCCAAAGCACTAGGCTGCTTCACCCCCTTGAGCTCCAGGCCGCGAACCATCTGCTGTATTGACATGATAGCACCAGAGCCGAGGTGACCGAGCCGGCGGTGCCACAGGCCGATGTCGTGATTTCCCTCTCTCACCGCCAACACTGAGTCAGCTTCCTTCTCCAAAGCCACGTAGAGGCGGTAAAGACCATCCTCCTTGTCCACTTTTGCAAACACACGTCGGGCACTTGCAGAGATGTTACAGCCACCATTCTCAAAGCGAACCTGCATGCCTTGGGAGATGAGAGAAGACACAGAGAGGAGGTTAGCTGCCAGCCCCGGAACATGGAGCACCCCCTTCTCACGAAGTTCCACGTGCTTGCCCTCAACAGAAGCACAAAACACAATCTCACCCTCCCGAACCGCCATTTGCACATGGTTGTCCCCCATGTACACCCGACGAGGCTCAATGGCGATGTAGACAACGAACCACTCCCGGGGACACGTCATGTACCGCGTGGCTCTCAAGTTGATGATCCAGAGCAATGTGGTGTTGTCAGACGTGCAGGACCCGGATGGTGGTCACGCATCCACTCTCCCAATCTACTGCGTTTGCGGAAGCGTCAAACTGCTTTTCCGCTCCCACTCCAGCTGCAAAGTCTGCCTTCTTGTTCCCGCATTCGCGCACCCAATGGCCCGGATTCTTGTAGTAGTGACAGTTCCCCTTCTTCCTTCCTCTGCCATTACCCCTATTCAGTGCAGCACCAACCCCATAACCAGATTTGGTGATGAGAGCGATGTCCAGTCCACTTCCGTCTTCATCTCCCTTACGCCGCTCCTCCTCAAAAAGCAGGCTCTCCTCGACATTGTTGAGGGATGGCTTGTCGCCACGCTGGTCCAGGGCAACAATTAGAGGAGTGTAGCTGCAAAGAAGGCCAGAGAGGATGGTTAGCATGAGCACACGCTCCGTGACAGGATCCTCAATCGCAGCAAGCTGGTCACAGAGAGACTTCACCATGTTGATGTAGTCAATCATGGATCCGGACTCATCCATCTTCACAGTGTGAAAGTGACAAAGCAGCTGCATATTCATGAGGAATTAATTGGAATCACAAGTGAACTCAAGCTTTTTCTAAACCTCCTTTCGTGCGAAGATGCCACGGACGAGGAGTTGCTGCCGTTCGGCAAGGTAGAGGTCGATGGTGACGAGGGCACGGTCATGCTTCTCCTGGTATGTACGGGCGTCACCAATGGAGAGAGAGGAATGATCTGGTTCTTCCTCACTCTCATGGCTCTAGATCCCCTTCTCCATCAGCACCATCTTCATGTTGTTGCTCGAGTTGAAGAAGTTCCTGCCTTCAAACTTGGTGATGTTGACGCCGGCCACTACAGAAGCGGATGTCGCCATGGTAGTGAAACGTTCAACCCCCAATTGACTCTCTCACACAACAGGGTGCAAGGAATGCCTCAAGGATGAGGCAAAGCCTTGTTCTGGATCTGATACCACTGATAGAAACTGGGGCAGCCCTCAAGGAGGTGATCAGGCTCACCAAGAGCCGCCTAGACAGGACCAACTATTTGTGAGAGGTTGTTACAGGTTGTACAGGCAGAAATTACGGAAGCAAATGTAGGTCTACAGAGAATGAAAATGTCTGAATTGACTCTTGAGTGAGAAATTTCATTATCACGGCTTTCTAACAAGCCCTTATATGCCGCATTTGGCCAAGGGAGCACTGAGATCTACTCTGCCAAAGTTGACCCTCTAGCACACTGTTCTAACCTAGCGGGATGAGCGGCAGTCACCTTGTCACACATAAGAATTATGTCTCGCACGACCTGCACGGCCAATTATCATGGACTGGTTCTTCCTTAAAGTATCCTGGAGGTTCTCCAGCTGTCTTTTCTCTTTGAAGGCCGCTCTCAGCTGCCCTGGCCAATAATCCTACCGCCTTCTGATCTCAAAGTGCTTAGGTCAGCACTTGAACCAGACCCATGATCTCCAAACTTTGGAAATCCATATCTCACTTAAAAGGACTCCGAATTAAGTTCCGTTTTTGTCACTTTCTGGCACCCTCATATCCATCATGTGGACGGAGAGACAGTACTCATGTTGGCTGTTGAGTGTAGGCACGAGTGTGTTATGAGGCTACTTCTGATGGCTGGTGCCAATGTAAACGTGGGGAGTGTGGTTGATGGACTCAGTGCACTCATGAATGCTGCTGAGAAAGGACATGGTGCTGTGGTGAGGGAGCTTCTAAAAGATGGCAATGGTGATAAGAACTTCAATGACAAGAGAAGGAGGACTGTAGTGAGAGGCAGGAAGGAAAGCAACATCTACGGAAGTGGTGATGAGACAGCTCTCATGCTGGAAATTGTTGGTGATCCAGTTGACATTTTGGAGACTCTTCTTGGACATGGAGCTGATGTCAGCATCAAGACAGAAGACAAGAGCTTGGATTCATTTCTCTTGGCACTGCAAGAGGAGAAGTGGTCTGTTGCAAAGATGTTTGTGGAGGCAGATGGAGCTGACATGTAGGCTGCACTGATGTGGGGATGCAAGAACGGAGCTGTTCTTGTTGCCTCATTTGCAGCTGGACGTGGTGCCGATCTGAAAAGGGCCACCGGCAACAATTTGGGTACGTGTCTGCTTGCTGTAGCCGCACTGGCAGGCGCTACCAGTGTCGTCTCTTTCCTCGTCTTCACGGGGAGCAGACATTCAAGGCCCTTTTGAGTCAGAAACTGGGGTGCAGTTCCTATGTAACCTGACAGGTCTTCTACATTCACGGCTTCTTTTGTGCAGGTTCTGAGTCTAAGGGTAAGCTTACTGGTCGCCTCACGCTATGTTTATGGGAGTGGAAGGGAGTTTTGAGAGTCACTTTTGCAAAGGGAATAACGTAAACTTGCAATAGTTTTTTTAGCATGGACATGATCTGAAACATTTGTAGGGCTAGCCAGGAGCTCCTCAACACACCAAATCTTGTGCAATTTGGATCACCGTAGCTCCCGCTACGTCAGCTGAAGCGTATCACTCCAAACCAGCCGCTCGGTTGGCGGCGCACACCATGTCGTCCGCCAAGGCGCCCTCCCACATCAAGGACCCATCAAAACACCATTCCGGAGGAACATATTTCCCTACGCATAGCGGCAGTGCCCCTCGCGCCTTTGGGGTCTGTTTCGATGCGTTAATAATCGAGTTTGGTGATGGGGATTGATGTGGGTCAAAACCTGTTTGCGGACCTGCAGTCGGAATTTTGGCCAAGTCTTCGAGTAACAAATCGTACTACTGAGTTTCGGACGCCGAGCCAGAGATTTGGCTAAGTTGCTCAGTAACAAACTGAACTACTGGCGTCCGGCGGATCATTCACCGGACGCCTCGGCAGCCCTTCCGGAGCAAAATCTCCAGATGCACTTCTGTTACTCGGTCAGGTGGATTATCCACCTCCAGTCGAACCGCGGCCGACTCCCAAAGCCACCGCGCATATCCCAACGTTGGAAGGTCATGTCTCCCTTGTTACTTGTCCGATTCCAGTGAAACAGCTTCCACCGGATTCAGCAACTCGTCTACTTTTGAGGGCAATACTCTAAATTAGGATCCGAGCAATGCTTGAGTCGCCAGATCCAACGACGAGGAATTTCCTCTCTCTAGTGGCTCGTCGAAGCCTCCTGGCGCCCCACTTGGGCATGCAGATGGACAAATCTTCAACATTCTCCCCTTTGCACCTGGCATGCCCGCTGCTCCTGCTTGCTCTCACTCATCTTCCGCTGCGTCCTCCAGCCCATCATAGCTGGTCATCCCAAGTCCGGCCACGCTCAAAGCGTGCCGGTCCACCGGTTGCGCTTTGGTCAGGCAATCCACTAGCATGTTGTGCATGCTGCAGTGCTGCACCACCACCTGCCCCTCTTCAGCAATGTCCCGTGCATAGTGATAATGCACATAAATGTGTTTTTTCCTCCTGTACTACGTCGGGTTGTTGGTCAGCGAGGTTGAGCCGGTGTTGTCCTCTTGCACCACTGTAGGCTCCTGCTACGGCACACCCAGCTCCCCCAGCAACCTGCGGAGCCACACCGCCTCCTGAACCGCCTCGGCCAGCGTGATGTACTCTACTTCCATTGTGGAGGTGGCGACATAGTCTTGCTTTCTGCTGCACCACGAGACCGCTGCACCAGCGAGGAAGAACATGTAGCCGGATATGGACTTCCACTTGTCCACATCGCCAGCGTAGTCTGCATCCATTTAGCAGACCAGACGTAAGGAGTCCACCCGCCCCTTGCCGTCGAACCGCAAGCGCGCATTCTGCATCGCCTGCAGGTAGCGGAGGATGCGCTTGACAGCCTGCCAGTGTAGTGGCCCTGGTTTGGCCACGTACCTGCTCACTTGGCCCACCGCGTAGGCCAGGTCCGGTTGAGTCACCACCATAGTGTACATGAGGCTGCCTACCACCGATTGGTAGGGCACCCCTGCCATATCCTCCCTCTCTCCTTTTGTTTGCGGCGTCATTGTCGCACTCATTTCACAGGTCGTGGAGACCGGACTGCCAACTGGTTTGCATTCCTCCATGTCGTACTGCTTCAGCGCCTCGGCCACGTATTTGGCCTGCCCCAGCTCAAGCGTGCACGCCCTCCGGTTCCGCGTGATGGTCACCTCGAGGTAGTACTCCAGTTCCCCCATGTCCGACATCTGGAATCTGCTGCTCAGCTGCTCTTTTAGCCATTGTAGGCTCGGCATATTCGTTGAGCACAAAATCAGGGCGTCCACGTAGAGTGCGACAATCCGATGGAGCTGTTTGTCACGTCACACGTACATGCTGTGATCTGATTCACAGCGCGTAAAGCGGAGTTGTCCCATCAATATGTCCATCTATTGGTACCAGCATCTGGGCGATTGTTTTAGCCCGTACAAGAACTTCCGCAGCTTGCACACATTGTCCTCTAGGGCCTCCACCCTCTCTGCCACCTCCATGTAGATCTATTTGTCTATGATGCCGTTGAAGAAGGACGTCTTTACATCCATTCGGCGGAGCTCCATGTCCTTCGCGGCCGCCACTGCAAGGATTGCCCGGATGCTTGTGAAATAGGCGACAAGAGCAAACGTCTCATTGTAGTGCTAACCCGTACACTGTGTGTATCCCTTCGCCACCAGCCATACCTCATATTTGTCAACCACACTTTCCTTTAAGAACTTGGTCTTGAAGTCCCACTTTGAGGGGATGACATAGGCATCTTTTGGCCTGTCAACCAGCTCCCACGTGCAATTCTACGTGATAGACGCCAGCTCAGATTTGATGGCTGCGTCCCATTGATCCCCTTCAGGCCGTGCAAGCGCCTCTTGCACTGTAGTCGGCTTTGTTGATGCAGCCAGCATGCACTGTGTCATGCCAATCTATCGACCGGTGCTTATGTCAAAGCGCTTCCTCACTTTGCGCTGCCTCCCGTTCCGACGTGGCAGTTTCGGTGGCGCATCGTTGCTCTGCTCTGCTCCCTCTGAATTCACATGCTCTGCTGAATCATTGACCAGACGGCTTCCGGAGGATCTTTCCCGCTCTGGCAAAGAGTCGCCCGGACAGCCGGCGTATCTAGTGGATTTTCCAACGACTTCCGATGCGCACTCTGCTGGGAGTGCGCGCCTTGGCACCCGTGGTGCCTCATCCGCTAGATCCTTCTGGTGGATCTCCTCATCAGCTTGATCGTCATCGTAGTCCTCTTTGTCGGCTGCCACCGCTGGTGCACCGTCGCGCTCTGATGTCACATCCTAAACTTTGGCGTAAGCCGGCTCCTTCTTGTAGGCAAGGAGCTGGAACCACTCCCCCATCTTTGGAGAGTTCACCAAGCACACGTCGTTGCTGCTGATGTAACTCTGTTGCTCATCGAACTCGACGTCTTGGCTGTGGACTATCTCCTCCTTGCGCATGTCATCGAGCCGGTACGCCTTATGCATGCTCTCATAGCCAAGGAAGAGATACGGCTTTGCCCGCGGCTCCAGCTTGCTGTCCCGCCACAGTGCAGCCTACACCATCGCGTGCGCCTTGCACCCGAACACTTTCAGGTGTGCCACACTTGGCTTGCGCCCGCTCCAAACCTCCTGCGGTGTCTTCCAGCCGCTTTTCCCGTTCAGCACTGCTTTTGGGGTGAGGTTGATGGTGTCGCTCAATGTACGCACAACTTCTGTCCGGAAGCTGCGTGGCAATTCCGCATCCACCAACATGGTCTGTACCATGTTCAGCAGTGTCTGGTTTGCCCGCTCTGCCATGCCATTTGACTGAGGTAAATGCGGCATAGTTTGTTGCCATTTTATGTCCTGTTGCTTTATCTACCTGCTACAGCCCACATACTCTCCGTCGTTGTCACTGCGTAGCACTTCGACCTTCCGGTCTGTTTGTCTCTCCATCGCCGCGACATACTCCTTCAGCTAGTCCAGGACCTCGCCTTTCCGCTTCATGAAGTACACATAGAAATTTCTTCTGTAGTCATGAATAAAGGTGACAAAGTAACGTGCGCTGCTCTTTGATGCCGTCTTGAATGGCCCGCACACGTCGCTGTGCACAACCTCCAGCAGGTCCAAGGCACGATTCACGTTCTCGTTGAACAGTTTGCGCCGTACCTTGCCCAAAATGCGATGATTGCACTTTTTGTGCACTGTTGCATCTGTCGCCTCTTCCGCACCGTCGATGACAAGGTCGCGTACCAGCTCGTACTTTGCCATCTCCTTCACGACTGCAGGTGATGAATGCCCCAGTCGTTGGTGTCAGAGCTCCAGATGACCTCCCCCTCCTTTGGCCAGGTTGACGGTGCGTTCCTGCGAGTATGCTGAATTTGTCGCCGCGGGGATCACCTTGGTCTCCACGATGTAGAGGCCTCATTCGTGCTTAGCTTCCAGCACGGGCTTGCCGCCACCGTCCTTCCGCACGACTGCCCCCTTCCTCCTGAAGAGCACCTCGTACCCCTTTTTTGTCAAGCGGCTAGCACTTAGGATGTCAGCCAAGCCAGGTACGCGCTGCACCCGCTTCCCACCAACCACCACCTCCACGTCCACGTCTCCTTGGCCAGCCGCCGGCTCGACCTTGTTGTTTGCGACCACCATGGACTTGCTGGACTTGGTGTAGTTGAGGAACCCAACCTTCTTGGCTACGGAGTCAAGGCATCGCCGGTTAGCCTTCTTGAGATAGTGGTTCTCATAACCGTTGAGGAGCGCAGTCTTGCCTTTGGCATCCTTGGCGCCGGCCTTTGCCTCCTCGGTGCACTCATGGGCCTAGTAGCCCTACTTGCCGCAGTTGCGGCACGTACCCTTCTTTGCGCCCTTCTTGCCGCCGCCATGTCCGCCGCATCCCTTTCCCCCACTTCCGTCACCACGCGTTTTGGTGACGAGGGCCGATGAGGAAGACAAGGACTCCCCGTAACTCCATTGCTGCGCCTCGTTGCAGATGTACTCTGCGACCGCACCATAGGTGAGCTTGTCCTCTACCCATCCTCCCAAGAAGGTGATGAGAGGGCTCCAACTGTCAGGAAGGGCCATGAGGAGGGCCATCACCTGCAGCTGCGTATCGATCTTCCACTCCATCTCGTTGCATTGTGAGACGAGTGACTCAATCTGCTGCATGGCGGAGATGACATCATCTCCCTCCTCGATTCTCACCATCAGGATTTTCTTCATGGAAAAGACTTTATTTTCCAGCAACTTGGATTGATGGATGGTGCAGGGCTTTTGCCAAGCCTCGGCTGCAAGCTTGCAGCATTCGAAGTAGCTCCACTACGACTCAGCTGTCGCACACACCAGCAGCATGAGCGCTGCCGTGTTCTTCTTTTCGAAGGCCTTCTTCTGCGCTTCCATCGCTGTCGCTTCATCGAGGACTTCGGTTCCGAGCATGACCTGCAACACACCCTTATGCGCGAGGTAGATCTCGAAGTGCCACCTCCATAGCCAAAAGCCAGGGCCAACTGCACACTTTTGGATGGCCTGCGTCGTCTCCTTCTGCGCCATTGCGCAGTCTTCCACTCAGGGACCTCAGAGTTTGACAGCAATATCGTCCACGACGACAATCCTGACCGCTGCTGAAGTCGTGAGCGTTGTGTGGACCGGTCAAGGCCGTGGGCCCATAACCCTTTGTCAAAAACTGGGGTGCAGTTCTAACGTGGCCTGATGGGTCTTCTACGTTCACACCTTCTTTTGTGCAGGTTCTGAGTCTAAGCGTGAGCTTTCTGGTCGCCTCACGCTATGTTTCTGGGAGTGGAAGGGAGTTGTGAGGCAGTCACTTTTCAAAAGGGAATAACACAATTTTTTATTAGTTTTTTAGCATAGACATGATATGAACATTTGTAGGGCTAGTTATTAGCTCTCCAGCACACCAAACCGTGCGCATTTTGGATCACCATAGCTCTTGCTATGTCAGCTGAAGCGCAACACCCCAAACCAGCCGCTCAGTTGGCAGCGCGCATCACCTCGTCCGCCGAGGCACCCTCACACATCAAGGACCCATCAAAACGCCATTCCAGAGACGCCAATGTCCCTACGTATAGTGGCAGTGCCCCTCACGCCTTTGGGATCTGTTTCGATGCGTTAATCATCAAGTTTGGTGATGGGGATTGATGTGGGTCAAAACCTATTCGCGGACCTACAGTCGGAATTTTGACCAAGTCCCCGAGTAACAAAATGTTCTACAAAGTTTCAGACGTCGAGCCACACATTTGGCTAAGTCCCTCAGTAACAAACTGAACTACTGGCGTCCGGTGGATCATTCACCGGACGCCTCGGCAGCCCTTCCGGAGCAAAATCTCCAGATGGACTTCCGTTACTCGGTCAGGTGGATTATCCACCTCCAGTCAAACCGCGGCCGACTCCCAAAGCCGCCGCGCACATCCCAACTTTGGAAGCTCATATCTCCCTTGTTACGTATCCGATTCCGGTGAAACAACTTCCACCGGATTCAGCGACTTGTGTAATCTCAAGGGCAATCCTCTAAAGTATGATCCGAGCAATCCTTGAGTCACCAGATCCAACAACGAGGTGTTTCCTCTCTCTAGTGCCTTGTCGGTGCCTCCCGGCGCTGCACTTGGGCATGCAAATGGGCAAATCTTCAACATTCTCCCCTGTGCACCTGGCATGCCCGGTGCTCCTGCTTGCTCTCACTCATCTTCCGCTGCGCTCTCCAGCCCATCATAGCTGGTCATCCGAGGTCCAGCCACGCTCAATGCGTGCGAGTCCACGGGTTGCGCTTTGGTCAAGCAATCAGCAAGCATGTTGTGCATGCTGCAGTGCGGCAGCACCACCTGCCCCTTTTCAACCATGTGCCGTGCGTACTGATAATGCATGTCAATGTGTTTTGTCAACTTATGCTGCATCGGGTTATTGGCCAGCGACATTGAGCCGGTGATGTCCTCTTGCACCACCGTAGGTTCCTGCTATGGCACGCCCAGCTCCCCCTGCAACCTGTGGAGCCACATCGCCTCCTTCACCGCCTCCGCCAGCGCGATGTACTCTACTTCCATCGTGGAGGTGGTGACGTAGTCTTGCTTTCTGCTGCACCACGAGACCGCTGCACCGGCGAGGAAGAACATGTAGCCGGATATGGACTTCCACGTGTCCACATGCCAATCGTAGTCAGCATCCGTGTAGTAGACCAGACGCAAGGGGTCTGCTCGCCCCTTGCCGTTGAACCGCAAGCGCGCATTCCGCGTCGCCTGCAAGTAGCAGAGGATGCGCTTCACCGCCTGCCAGTGTAGTGGCCCTAGATTGGCAACGTACGTGCTCACTTGGCCCACCGCGTAGGCCAGGTCCGGTCGAGTCACCACCATAGCGTACATGAGGTTGCCCACCAACGATTGGTAGGGCACCCCTGCCATAACCTCCCGCTCTCGTTTTGTTTGCGGCGTCATTGCCGCACTCAGTTCACAGGTCGTGGAGACTGGACTGCCAACTGGTTTGCTTTCCTCCATGCCGTACCGCTTCAGCACCTCGGCCACGTATTTTGCCTGCCCCAGCTCAAGCGTGCACGCCCTCCGGTTCCGCGTGATGCTCACCTCGAGGTAGTACTCCAGCTCCCCCATGTCCGACATCTGGAATCTGCTGCTCAGCTGCTCTTAGTTTTTTTAGCATGGACACGATCTGAACATTTGTAGGGCTAGTTATGAGCTCTCCAGCATACCAAGCCGTGCACAATTTGGACCACCGTAGCTCCCCCTACGTCAGTCGAAGCGAAGCACCCCAAACCAGCCGCTCAGTTGGCAGCGCGTATCACGTCGTCCGCCGAGGCACCCTCACACATCAAGGACCCATCAAAACGCCTTTCGGAGGCGCAGATGTCCCTACGCATAGTGGCGGTGCCCCTCACACCTTTGGGGTCTGTTTTCGATGCGTTAATCATCGAGTTTGGTGATGGGGATTGATGTGGGTCAAAACCTGTTCGCGGACCTACAGTCGGAATTTGGACCAAGTCCCCGAGTAACAAAACTTACTTCTGAGTTTACGACGCCGAGCCAGAGATTTGGCTAAGTCCTTCAGTAACAAACTCTACTACTGGCATCCGGCGGATCATTCACCGGACGCCTTGGCAGAATCTCCAGATGGACATTTGTTCCTTGGTCAGGTGGATCATCCACCTCCAATCAAACCGCGGCTGACTCCAAGAGCCCCCGTGCACACCCCAACTTTAGAAGCTAATATCTCCCTGGTTACTTGTCCGATTCTAGTGAAACAACTTCTGCCAAATTGAGCCACTTGTCAACTTTGAGGGAAAATCTTCCAATTTAGGATCCGAGCAATTCTCAAGTCGCCAGATCCAATGACGAGGAATTTCATCTCTCTGGCAGCTCGTCGGCGCCTCCCGGCGCCGCACTTGGGCATGCCGAGGGGCAAATCTTCAGCATTTTGTGTGGACAGCAGGTGCTCATCACCTTGAAGCTGTGAAGCTGCTATTTTCTCAAGGAGCAGAAATCGATGGTGAGAGTGGTTTTGGTGATATCGATGTGGCATTGGTTGCAGTAGTTCATGCGAAGCAGAAGCACGTGGTAGAGTTTCTTCTTTTCATTGGCGCCAATGTGAATGGACGCGGCAAGGGGCAAGGCAGTCCCCTCATGAAGTCAGAACATGCCGATCTTGCAAAGCTGCTCATTGAATGGGGGGCTGATGTGAATGCCCTGGACAGTTTGCGGAACACTCCTCTGATTTGGGCTGCACACAATGGACTCACCCCAGTCGTTAATCTTCTGCTGGATTATGGAACAGATGTTAATGCAAAAAACACTCACAGCTGCAATGCTCTATCCTATGCTGTAGCGGGTGGACACAAGTTTGTGGAGAAGCTGCTTCTTTCAAAAGGGGCGACAAAGGGGCAACAAAAATGATTGGGCTGGGAGATGGGGTGATGCAGCCCGGTTATATCTGCACTCCCATCTTGAGTGTGTGCTTGTGTCCTGATTCTCAATGTTTTTCTTGAATGTAGATAGCCTAACGTTTCTGAAGACTTTCTGTCCTTGGGGTTCACTCAGCAGCTTTTACTCCAAAGCATAATTGTGCACGTGCATTGAAAAACTCCATTTTCCTGTACAACTTGAAGAATGTACAGACTGCAGTATGAGTATGGCACATATCTCCTTTACATATTGAAGTGATTGGGGAGCTAATGTTTGCACGTCTTCTGGGTTTCTGAATGTGGTGGTTTTGTGGTATTGCTTGCAAACTTCTCCAAGTAACGGCACGTCGTTTCTCATGTATAGGAAAAGCCATCACCTCAAGCTGTCATTAAAATTACACAATCTCAGGCCTGCTTTTGTCTCATGGCATGGCTATAGAAAATGGACCATGTGCTATGCCAGGATAGTTGTGATAGAAAGAGACAGCCACAAAACCTGGAATGGAGAGGAGGGGAGCTTCAGGTGGATGCAGCTAGGGGCAGCTACCGTTGAATTTAATTGAGGAAGGCTTGTACACTTTCCACCACATTGGGGGATGAGAATGTGGAACACGTCTGATAGAATAACCATTTATTTTGTCTTCTCGTGGTTGTGTCCTGTGTAATGAGAGCTTTGCCCTAGTAGCAGTAAAAGCTACCAAAGTATGATTTTCACAAACAATCCAATATGACAAGTGTAGTATTATTGGACATGTATATTCTAAAAGGGTAGACATAGGAACAGGAGTATTGGAGGGGAGTGTCATGGATGATGAAACTCCCATCACTCACTTTGAGGTCTTTCTTATCATGTAAAGGGGGGGAGTCCTCAATAAAGTTTCATATTGGATTTTCATGTTCCACAAGTGTTCGTTCTATCCAAAAATGCAGAACTTTGTCCAGATCCATGCGTGAGGATGAAAGCTGAAATTTTTTCTGGAATTGCATTTTCTTTTGTTATGTAGAACGTCTTTCCTTTACAGGCATGAAGATCTCATGACTATTGGAAGGAGTAAGTTGGCGGTCATGATGATTGGAACGTGCAGCTGATTTGCAATGCAAGGCATGCCTTGCATTCCTCTCATGCCTGTTCATGCTTTCCTTTAAATCATGAAATGAATGGGATACCGAGACTATTCAACCTCATACAACCATGACAAACGGGACACTGCCACTAAACACCCTACATGTTAGAAGAAATTCAGTGGATCTCCAAGAGCTTGAACTCCTCCTCAAGCCATACCTCTCCAACTGCCTCATTTTGTAGCGCTTTTGGAAAGGATCAGGCCTTCCACTTCCTTGCATTTGCAAGCCCTTGCACAAAACAAGGTAGTGCGACCTGAAGGTCGCGTCTGAAGTTGAAGTCTCACACAGTTGTCAACAGCAGCAAAACCAAATGATATTGCTGTTCCTTGCAGCATAATGCAGCATAATCAATTAGAACGACCCAGAAGGGCTCATGTCTGCCCCATGTTAAGTGGAAGGATGTGCCACATCCATTCATTTTGTGCTGCTACCATGATGGGTGGTGCGTCATGTCAGTTGTGTCCATTGACATGGGGAACGACCGAAAGAAAATATGATGTAACATGCTTGTGGCCCTGTCTAGCTGCTGCGGCAAGTGTAACATCCTCCTTCTGGCAGGCAGCAGGCAGCTGTACAGCAAAAATGTAGTCAGAGGCCACTGTAAGAAAAAGAGGTATTTGACGTTTTTACCTTTGCTGACAAGAACGGACACTACTTTGTTGTTTCCCACAATTGCAGCAAAAGCAAGCGGAACTTAATCTTGCACTGACTTGAAGAGTGACACTCTTCAAGTCAGTTCAACATCTATCTTTGGATAAGGACTGTGAGATAAACCTTGAAGAAACTAACTAACTGCACCAATATTGTTCAAGAAGTATTTTGAATAAGAATTGAACTGTTTTCATCATCATGTTTGCCTTTGGTTCCGCGGCCTTCACCACCATTTCTTTGCTGCGCTATTCTCCTCTCGCTTATCCCTCACCAGCCACTCTCCAGCATCTCTTACCTCTGTCACATTTCTCCTCTGCTCTTCAGTGAATACAATTCTGCACATTATTCGGTCCCTCTCAGGGTGCCCTCGTCTACCTCACCCTCTGGCGCTCTACCTCGCGTCAGCCACCTAAATTCTCCTATTCTCTGGCTAACTCCTTGCTCCAGCACCTGTCTCCTTGCTTCCGTCATCTGTCGCACTTTTGTGAATTGTATTGCTTCTGCCTGCTTCTTCCCATGCTCATTCCGAGCATGTGCTTCTTTTGACATGGTGTTCCAGTGATGTGGATGGGAGGAAGTAAACATCTGTATGTGTGCTATTCATCACAGGTGGATTGGTCATGTTGTGGACTGTGTTTCCACATTGGTCTTGCATGCAAGGTACATTGGTTTAGTGGAGGCGTCAAAGCAAGTGCTGTGGCTCCAAAAATTGCTTGGGAAGCACAACAAGCAAGATCCTACACTCTTGTCTATGGAAAAAACCAGATTATATTTGCTGGACCAAAACCAACTACAGCACAGGAGGAAAGTAGTGTATCGACGTGCACTACCACTACGCACGTCACATTCTGGAAAAGGGACAGATTGTTCTGCACTAATACATAACAGGGCGTATGCTCACCAACCGCTTACAGCCCAAGGAACTGGACGGCATCAATGTTGCAAGACGTTAGCCAATGAGCCCAAGGATACTTGTCAAAAAATTGGACGGGAGGAACAGTATCTCATTCAATGTGGTAGTAAGGATTTCGGGCTATGTTTCTTCAAAACAAGGAAAGTGTGTACCATACGGCCCTTGGATTTTGACAATGGAGCTGTTCAAAGCAAGGCATCTTTCACTTCATCATTCGAGTGATGACATCATGTCCCCTTGGAACTAATCAAACGTTGCATTGTGGCAACTTCATTTTGGCAACAATTCTCATTCATTTTCTCCACTTTGGGAAACAGCGTAAGCCCGTTCAAGAAAAATTGGGCACGTGCAGTAGCCAAATGCACAATTTCTCAGGATCCCTGACAGATCCTTTACGGTAGGTACACGGTTCTTTTGAAAGGGGTGTACCTGAAAAGCAGCCACACCGCTCCCCTTTGTTGACATGGTGTGCTCCTTGCCATGAGTGCCGTTGATCGTACTCCCTGGTTCGACATGTGAAAAGTGATCAAACACCTAATCTAACTTTAGATTTGCATTCCTTGGATTTTTCCATGCAAGATCGAGCTTTGAATCTCTCGATTTGAGTGAGTATTCAGAAAGTTAGCCTAGCCCAAAAATCGGGTATTGGGTAGGTGGAATCTGGTACCTGCCATGGGTGGCGGGATAATCCACTGTCAGTGATCCGAGTGCGTCTCCAATGGGCTGCAAATGCACCAAGGGCATAAATGAGGCAACCATAAGGACCTCCTTGACCAGGGTGAACTTCTCCTTGACTTCTGGACGAGGAAAGGTGCTTCGACGGGTCATCGTCAAAGCAAGGTGGACGGCTCCACCAAGGGTTACTTCGACGGCCGTAGCAGGGGCTCTACTGCTCCGATTTGGGCGTGCTTGGATGCGTTGGAAAGCTTATATAACAGGCTATAAGGATCTGATGTAATCTAACTGTGCTAAGTAACAAGGACGTGGTTTCATTCGGATCTACTGAATTTGACGTGTTCTGCCTACTCACATCCGCGATCCTTGTAATCCACACCCTTCACCAAAGGTGTCCATTGGCTGCCCCAAAGACTGGTGGCATGACCCAGTGAGAGCTAGGCATCCTTGAGGGTGCCTCCAAACCCACTGGAGCCAACAAAGGGTTATGGGCCCACGTGCCTAGAAGGACCCTAGGTCTACAACGTTCACGCTACCGCCGCGCGCCATGGCATCGGTTGAGCAAGAGAGAATCAGCGTCTCGAAGTTTGACGGACTTGGCTTCCACTTGTGGAGGTGAGAGTTTGAGGTCTTCCTCGATGACAAGGGCTTGCTTGAGCTGGTCAACGGTAAAGAAACAACGACGCCAGAGGAAGTGGAAGCCTACAAGAAATGCAACAAGAAGGTGCTTGCTTTGTTGGTGTATGCGGTTGCTCTGATGCAGCGCTCCCTAATTCAAGGATGCACAGAGGCCGCGGAGGCCTTGAAGAAGCTCTGCACCATCTACTAGTCTACCAACCTTGCTAACCAGCTCTTCGTCTTCAAGAGGCTTGCTACCCTCCGAGCCAACAAAGGCGACGACATCATGGAGATCCTCCAGCAGATTGAGTCCCTTACTGCCAAGTGCGTAGCCACCGGGTGGAAGGTCGACCCTCGGCTACAAGCCATGACCCTCCTCCTGGCTTTGCCGGACAGTTGGAGTCCCATGATCACCGTCGTAGGCGGCTGGTCCGCCGATGAGTTGAAGTACCCGAAGGTGGCTGAGTACGTCTGTAATGAATGGATGCGGCCTGGTGGGAGAGAGAGAGTGGGGCAACATCAAGTTCCGCATATGCCTTCCGCCGTCAAGGTGGAGGGGGAGGCAAGAAGGGGAAGGGTGCCAAGCAGGGAACCAAGAAAGCTAAAAAGCAGGGAGAGTGTTACATGTGTGGCAAAGAAGGCCACTACGCACGCAACTGCCCCAACAGGAAGTCGGACCAGCCAGGGAAAGCTGGAAAGAAGGATGACCATGCAATGATGGCAAAGGAGTCCACCGACTTGACAGATCCGGGAGCCTCCGTGATTGCCTCCGGATCGGGCCGCCAGACGCAATGCAAGCGGGTGGCATTCGTCACCTTTGGCACCTTAGAACAGCGCATGACAGTGGCCAATGGCAAAACAGAGTTGGATGCCGGAGAAAGCAACGTTCGCATCGAGGTGGATGTGGACGGGGAGGCTGTCACGAGCACAATTCACGACGTGCTCCACATGCCCAACTTTGGGGCAAATCTGCTGTCACTGAGCGGCCTTACCGACAAGGGGCTCGAGGTGCTCTTCAACAAGAAGGAGACCATCATCCAGAAGGAGGGAGACAACGAGGTGATTGCACGTGGAAAGCGAGAAGGCCACTTGTACCTCCTATGTGCAAAGATCCTCGGCAGCCGGGCAGGGTCCGACGTTGCCCACCTCGCGAAGAAGGACGATGGAGACCTGGACCTATGGCACCACCGCCTATATCACATCGCTCCCTCAACTGTGAGGGACACGGTGAAGAAGGAGGTGGTGCGGGGTCTTCAGCTCAAGAGCCTTGACGCAGCCAAGAATGCCGCGTGCGAGCCGTGCGTGGCCGTCAAGGCAACATGGCAGCCGTTCGATGGCAAAGGGACGCGTGCATCGGCGAAGTTGGAGGTGGTCCACACTGACGAGTGTGGACCATTCGAGAGCTCCATTGGGGGCGCTTGCTACTTCGTGACCTTTATTGAGGACCACAGCCGCAAGCTCTACCTCTACATCATGAAGAGGAAAAGCGATGTCTTGTCGTGTATGCAGGAGCTCGTGGTGACTGTGGAGCGGCAAACGGAGTTGGAGGTGAAGGCGTTCCGGAGCGACAACGGCAACGAGTACGTGGGCTGCTTGGCATGGATGAAGAGCAAGGGGATTGCGTGGCAGAAAACTATGCCACACTCTCTGCAGCAGCACGGCGTTGTCAAGAGGGGAAACCGCACCATCCTCAACATGGTCTGGTCCATGTTGAGCGATGCCGGCCTCGCGCGGCATGACTGGGGCGAGGCGGCACGGTTAACGGAATACATCATGAACTTGACGCCGGCCAAGCCGCTAAAAGATGCGGAGTCCAAGGTGTGGAAGACGCCACAAGAAGTGTGGAGCGGGAGGAAGCCTACTGTGGCACACCTCCGCACGTTTGGTTGTGTTGCAGATGCTTTTGTGCAGGCACGGGAGGGGCGGGGCAAGCTGGACCCGCGGACTTGCCGGTGCATCTTCATTGGGTACGAGAGCGGGAGCAAGGCGTACCGGCTCTTCGACCTGCGGAGGCAGCAGATCGTGAAGAGTCATGATGTCACGTTTGACGAGGACAGCTGTTGGACAGACAAGGACGCGGGTCTCTCCAAATGGGGGGAGTGGCTGCCACTCCTCGAGGGGGAGATGCCGGAGGACGCAAAAGAGGGTGACGTCCCATCAGCTCCAGCCGGTGAGAACCATCCGGGCGATGTGGGAGCGGCTGATTTGCATTCAGCCGAGTCGGACAATGAGTCCAAAGCGCCGGCATTGGTGGAGCTGAACGAAGAGGTGGGGAGTGAGCCTGCATCCCCACGGTCCCTGAGAGAGGGGGAGCAGGACAGTGGTGCGAGTGGCAATGCGAGGGGGCAGCAGCAGCAGCAACAACGGCAGCAGCAGCAGCAACCTCAACAGCAGCAACCCTGGAGAAGCGGACGCGCAAGGAGGACAACAAAGAGGTATGATGCTACGGAGGGCATCTTGACTGAACTCGCTCGAGCGTTCTTTGCGCAAGAGGAGCCCGAGACCGTCAAGGAGGCGTTGCAGCGGAAGGATGGGGCTGAGTGGGAGGGAGCTATAAAATCTGAGCTTGCCTCCCATGAAGAGACTGGCACTTGGCAGCTGATTGACAGGCCGGAGTGCGCAAAAATCATCAGCTCCAAGTGGATCTTCAAGAAGAAGCTCACCAAGGAGGGGAAGGTGGAGCGGTACAAGGCGCGGCTGGTCACGAAGGGGTACGCCCAGTGAAAGGATGAACACTACGATGAAACCTTTGCGCCGATGGCGAAGTTTGCCTCCATTTGCTCCATCCTCTAGGTGGCGGCGGCGTGCGACTACGAAGGCCACCAAATGGATGTGAAAACCGCATTCCTCAACGGTGACCTGGATAAGGAAGTCTACATGGAGGTACCGGAGGGGGTGGACGTGCCGCCGGGAAAGGTGTGCCGGCTTTAAAAGGCGCTCTACGGGCTGAAGCAAGCGCCACTCATGTGGTACCTGAAAATGGACGGCTTCATGGCCGAGCTTGGCTTCAAGCGCTGTGAGGCGGATCACAGCGTGTACGTGCGGAAGCAGCCGGAGTTGCACCAGATTGTGGTACTAAATGTGGATGATCTCATCCTCGTGTCATCGGACATGGAGGAATTGGCGAACCTGAAGCGGCAAGTGGACGGTCGTTTCAAAATGACCGACATGGATGAGATCGAGTACTACCTCGGCGTCGCCATCAAGAGGGACTGCAAGGCACGCACGCTCGAGATGGGACAGGCACAGAACGTGCAAGAGGTGCTCTGCCGCTGCAACATGGAGGAGTGCAACCCCATCGGCACACCCATGACCACCACATGTGAGCTGAGCTTGAGCATGGGCCCGAGCATGGACAAGGAGAAGGAGGAGATGGTAGGTGTGCCATACAAGTCCGCAGTGGGGAGCATCATGTATGCCATGGTGGCTACGCGGCCCGACCTGGCCTTCACGGAGGGCCAAGTGAGTTGGTATGTCGCTGACCCAGGGCCGTTGCATTGGCAAGCGGTGAAGCGGATCCTCCGCTATCTCAAGGCGACAAAACTGTCGAGGCTTGTCTTTGGAGGGGGAGCACATGACGACTCCCTTGAGTTGGTCGGCTACTCTGATGCCGACTGGGCTGGTGATGTGCATGACAGAAAATCAACGTCGGGGTACGTGTTTGTGCTTGGTGTTGCAGCAGTTTCATGGACAAGCAGGAAGCAGGACTGTGTCGCACTGTCCAGCACCGAAGCGGAGTACATCGCGCTCGCAAAAGCCGCAAAGGAGGCGGTGTGGCTGCGGTGGCTGCTAAAGGAGATTGATGTGCTGCAAAGGAAGCCCACGGTACTCAACGTTGACAACATGAGTGCCATCAGCCTCACTCAGAACCCAGTGCTGCACAGGAGGACCAAGCACATAGAGATTCGTCATCATTATGCACGGGACTTGGTGGCGAAGGGAGATGATGCTATTGTGTATTGTTGCACTAAGCGCATGCTTGCCGATGCCATGACCAAGGCACAGCCCAAGGACAGGCACGACGCGAGCTGTGTGGAGGTCGGTCTACGCTGTGAAGCTTAAAACACTACAGGTTCCAAGGACAGGGCATCAAGGCTGTGGTGCAAGGGGGAGATTGTTGACATGGTGTGCTCCTTGCCATGAGTGCCGTTGATCGTAATCCCTGGTTCGACCACTGGAGAGTGGTGAAACACCTGATCTGACTTTAGATTTGGATTCCTTGGATTTTTCCATGCAGTATCGAGCTTTGAATCACTCCATTTGAGTGAGTATTGAGAAAGTTATCCTAGCCCAAAAATCGGGTGTTGGGCAGGTGGAATCTGGTACCCGCCATGGGTGGCGGGATAATCCACCGCCAGTGATCCGAGTTCGTCTCCAGTGGGCTCCAAATGCACCAAGGGCATGAATGAGGCAACCATAAGGACCTCCTTAACCAGGATGAACTTCTCCTTGACCTCTGGGCCAGGAAAGGCGCTTTGACGGGTCATCGTCGAAGCGCCTCCCATTGCCTAGCGTGCAAGGCAATGTGGGCGGCTCCACCAAGAGTTACTTCGACGGCTGAAGCTGGGGCTCTACTTCTCCGATTTGGGAATTCTTGGATGCGTTGGAAAGCTTAGATCACAGGATAAACAGATCTGGTGTAACATCACTGTGAAAAGTCATAAAAACGTGTTTTGATTCAGATCTACTGAATGCGACGTGTTCTGCCCACTCACATCCGTGCTCCTCGTGCTCCACACCCTTTACCAAAGGTGTCCATTGGCTGCCCCAAACACTGGTAGCGTGAACCAGTGAGAGCTAGGCATCCTTGAGGGTGCCTCCACACCCACTAGAGCCAACACCCTTGAGATGTGAAGATGAGCGCATGTTAAGCAGTACAATTCATGAGGAAAAGGACAATGAGGCCACATGTATTATTGTTGAAAATTGAACCTGACAAAGGTTCTCACGCTGGTTTAACGCCAGGCAACTTTTGATTATGTATTATAAAGAATGAATAAGTCTCGCAACCTGATGAACCCTTCTTGGCACGACGGTCATGCGCAATGCTTCTGACCCAAGTCATGACCAAAACAAGGGACATTCGCTGCGAATGCCTCCAGCCAGCACTAAGAAGCTCTTGTACTCTTTTTTGGTCCTGTTCTTATAGCATTTACGGACGATGTTAAAGCCCTCCTAGGGTCAACCCAGAACAATTCTTTCCATCCAGCTTTCTTTTTGTTCCACGGCCCTTGTTGACGTGCCTCCTCTCCGCAATTTCTTGCTCATCCTTTGCTAACCATTATATTGTAGCTCTCCACTCTGTTACTTTGCTCCTCTGTTGAGCTCTACAAGGTATTTTGGCCTACCACTCACCTTGTCTCAGCGTGCCCCTGTCTACCTCAAACTTAAGTTCTCTACCTTGTGGCTGTTGCATGCACTCTTCATTTTACAGCTAGCTCGTCCCTCTAAATTTGTCGTTTTGCTTCAGTCACTCCGTCTCTTTCCTGTGCATTCTTCTCTGCATGCTATTCTGCATGCTTCTGCCCACACTCGTGCCTAGTATCTTCTTGTTCTGGCATGCTATCAGGGCTTCAGGAACGTTTCCCTGGTACCGCCTAACCATGTCATTGTGTTCACCAGCATCACCATCTCTTGTTTCCAGAGGTTCCACCTGGTCAATCGTTTTGGCTGCCCACAATAGCTCTTCTGCCTCTGCATCTGCTCACTCAGCTGTGGCCCTAGAACATTGTGGTCATGGTCCTCTGGTTCTTGAGAGCTTGCATGCTTCCTTGCTCTCTTCAGCTGAAACGGATGTTAGCAGCACTGCCTTGCACCTCTACCCAAGCCTCAAAGATAACTTTCACTGTTACTGCATCCAGCATTGCAGATCAATACCCATGGTGACGTCTGGGCTCTCCAATTGTTGACACCCCATAGCATCAGCCGAATCACCTTCTGCCGCAATTTTGCTTGAACTTTCTTTCTGCTCTCTGTCAGGGCTCTTCACTTCCTCATTTCACCCGAATTATCCTCAACTAAACATTTCTTGCATTTCTTTATCTCTCAGTTCCTTCTCCACCGCAGCCTTTGATCATCATGACTTTGTGAAAAGGTCACCTCTTCACTGCCGCCATCGCAGCCACCCAATGCGCTCTTCATAATGCCTCCTTTTGTAACTATCGTAACACCTCCATCCTACCTCATCAGCTCCACCAGTGCGGTATGCCATTCGATAAGCCCCAGCCTGCAAGCGTATAACCTTGCAACATTCAGGGGGTATGTTGGAGAGTGAATCTGACAAAAGGAACCCTTTTAGATTAGACGCCCAGGCATCTCTCAGATGTTTATTCCAAAGACATCATAAGGCTCAACTCCTGGTGAACCCCTCTTGGCATAGTGTCATCTGCAATGGCTCTGACACAAGTCACCACTATCCATCCATCTATTCGTTGTGGACGTGTTCAGCCACAGTGGGGTACTTGGATTCATTGGCGGGCCAGCCGCAGACGACGGTGATCATGCAACTGCAACTGGCGGGCAAGGCCAGGAGGAGGATCACTGCTTGCAGCTGAGGGTTGACCTTCCACCCGGTAGCTATACACCTCATAAACTTTGCAGCAAGACCTCCATGATCTTTTCACCTTTTTGGGATAAGAGAGTAACAAGTTGTTTCAAGATAAAGGGTTGTGTCAGTGGTAGATAGAGCAAAGTTTGTTTTAGGCCTTCACAATCTCTCTTCATCCTTTACTGTAAGCACGCTCCAACGGAGAGAATACCACAATGAATAGTGCAAAGAATTTATTGTTGCACTTATTGTGTGCCTCCTCATCCTCCTCCATCAGGGGGGCCCGGGGAGCCATCTTTTCAAACTTAAATGGCTCAAGCAGTCCCTTCTTGCCAAGGTAGATAACACATTGCAACCTCGTCAAAGAGAAGCCCATTCCATCAAACCATGAAACGACGCCATTGTTCTCTTGCTCAGTTGTTTCATTGCACGCAACAATAGTATGATTGTAGTCGAGATAGGGTCCTTCCAGGAATCTGGGCCCATAACATTTGTTGGCTCTAGTGGGCGTGGATGCACCCTCAAAGATTTCTAGCCTGTACAGCTGCATGCTACCAAGGTTCTTAATTTGTCCATTTTTGCCATCTGGCCAAGTGAGAGGTCATGAGTCTGATCCTGGCACCATGAACATCGTGGTTGCAAAGGAATCTTCCAAGAGAGGAAGTCCATAGCTTCTTGGAAGTTTCACAGTTGGTCTGCCACCTTGGTACTAGGATGTTTATGTTTCAAGCCCACGGTGCAAATCTATTAATGGTGTGGCTTGCTTAAGCCATTCCTCTGGAATCTGCTTTTGAGTTCTAGGACTGGACATACATCTATGTAAGGACTTCTCTTACATGCTGATCACTTAACCTTTGATTGATACTCTCTTGCATATTGACAACTTGAACTCTTATTGAGATCTAATGCTACGGAATTAGTACTCTTGAAGATGAATTGTACGCCTTATCAAAGTTTGGGGTGCACAACACATAAATGTGAAGGAAGAAGGTGTGACAACCTTTGTGAGCATTTTAATTTCATGATTTCTCTGCCAGAGAAGTCATGAAAGGGTTATGGGCCCACACCTCTAGTTTGAGAAGTTTCATGCATTCAACCCCAAAGTCACAGGCAGTAAGAGCAACCTGGAGCTGACGCTAGCCTACAACAACCTACATCTGCTTGCATCATGTGAACAGGCCAAGCAGTTTTCCCTGTTGAAAACCAGCCTACAACAGCCTCAAACACATTTCCACCAGCATCAACAACAGGTACAGCAGCATTTGCAGTTGTGGTTGTAAGGATGGGAGAGATAGGGGATCCAGGGAACCATTCTCCCATCCTCACGTTTGCTGGAACGGTGTTTCTAGTCTGAAGTTATCATGGATGATAGAGAATTCCTAGGATACTTCGACGGAACCATCCCAGCACTAACAATGGAAGGTGATGACCTTTTGGCATGGGTCAAGCTCAACAAGAAGGCTCTTTTCATTACTGTGTCCTCCATACAACCCTTGTAGCTTTCACAAATTAGCATTTTCACAGTGGCAGCCTCAGCATACACCAAACTAGGCAAGGTGTTCTTGTCCTCATCACTAGCCATCCATCTTGCTACTCTGTGGAATGTCACCAGCATGAGGCTAAGTGAAGGGGAGGACTTATCCGCCTTTATGCAGAAGTTTGAGACACGCCTGCAACAAGCCACCAACATGGGTTGGGACCTATACTCCAATATGCAGGACATGATATTGCTAATGACGCTACTAGAGAGCTGGGGCCATATGATCACAATGAATAAATAATGGACTGAAGAGAAAGGATATACACCACTGTCTCCGAGTACGTGCAGAATGAGGCCATGCGTTGCAGCAGCACTGAAGCAAACATGGCTGCCTCTGCCTCAACAAGGAGTGGCGCCTTCTGTAGCACCATCTCCTCTAGCTTTCGGGGAAAAAACAGCACAAGAAGTAGGAGTGGAGGTGCAAATCATCATGGAAAATGACACAACTACAGCAAGGCAGGACACTGTGCTCAGGAGTGCAGGGTACCCAAGGAGGAGAGAGGAGATGGAGATAGAAAGAGAGGGGGTCTGGTGGTGTGGGAACCCACCAGCTTGATGGCTCAGTGTGTCTTCAACAAAGGGAGGGTGAAACTCAGGCGAGGGGCATATGGCATCAACTTAAGCACCAATAAGCACACCACATACAAGAAGAGAGATGTTGTCTCTCTCGCTCCATGGAACAAAAACTTCAGAGTTGTCAACGACAGAATTGAGGCAGCTTAGGGGATTGGTGACAAGCTGGTCACAGTGGGAGTCAATGGTGCAGATTCAGACATCATGCTAGAGGGGGTAGTCCACTTGCCCTCCTTGACAGCCGACCTGCAAACCGTTTGTAATATTACTGAACATGGTACAACAGTGGCCTTCCCATAAAAGGAGGAAGTGATTTTCCCTACCAAGGACATTGACATATCCAAAACAAGATGGCAGGCTCAAAGGCTAAACCTTTGGCTGAGAGTGATGATGGGGAGAGCAGCAATGGAGAGTCTAGTGATGAAGAGGATGGTGGAAACTGGAGATTCCCTCAGGGAGGTGATCAGGCTCATTAGGAGCCGCCTAGGCAGGACCGACTATTTGTGAGAGGGAGTTACAGGTTGCACAGAGGGAGTTCTTTTGTCTGTGCAACCTGTGCGACGATTTCATTATGGAAGTAAATAAGTATTTGTAGAGAATGCAAATGTCTAAATGAGTTCTTCAGTGAGAAATAAAGTAAGTACAGCTTTCTCACAAACCCTTACGTCCCTCATTTGGCTAAGGGAGCAATGAGATACACTCTGTCAAAGTTTACCCTCTAGCACACTATCCTAGCCTAGCGGGATGGACGCCAGTCACATTGTCATGCATACGAATCATGTCTCAGATGACTTGCCCGACCAATAATCTGGAAATTGCATGAACTGGAGTCTCCTAATGGTCGTCCAGCCACCTTTTCTCCTTGAAGGCCACTCTGTGCTGTCCTGGTAAGTACGTTTGGCCGCCTTTGATGCTGAGTGTGCTCTTGTTGTCACTTGAACCTGACTCATAATCTTTAACATTCGGAAATCAATATCTCACTCCAAGAGACCCCAAATTGAGTTCCATAAACTGCATTAGAACCTGTGAAAAATCCTCTATGCAGTTTTCATGACAGCTCACTTCTATCAAGCAACCTATTTTTGTCACTTTCTAACACCCTCATATCCACCATCCTCCCACTTTGTAAGACTATGATTCACACAAGTCTGTACGGTCCTATCAGTTATTGCGAGCGGTGTGCTACCAACAGCTTGGTCAGGAAGTCTGCCAACATTATGCTTAAAGAAAAGAACTTGTTCCGCACCACTTTCTTTGCCATGAGCTTACAGATGACTTGGTAAGGCAGGTTGATGTGCGTGGTGTGGGTGTGAAACTTGGCATTCTTGGTCAGAGTAATGGCGCTCGTGTTGTCACAGTAGATGGTGGTCGCTGCAGCTTGCTGCTACTTAAGGCTTTCCAGTAGCTCATGCTGCCATACGGCCTCCTTTGCTGCTTCACTCAGGGAAATGTACTCTACTTTGGTGGAGGAGAGGGTGACACACTCTTATTTTTCTATCTACTCCGAGCTAATTTTTACCTCCTTCGAGTAGAAACACGAATCCACTGGTCGACGTCCTTGTGTCTAGGTCACCTCCCCAATCTGTATCCCTATGGTCGATGATGATGGGGCTTTTTTTTTCTCCTTGAAGGTGAGGCAAAGGCTGCTGCTGCTGTCAAGGTAGCGCAGCAGGTGCTTAACTGCATACCAATGCAACATTCCCGGATTCACAAAAAACTTGCTGAGCATTCCCACTGCTTGGCTGATGTTGAGACACGTGCTGATTGCTGCATACATGAGGCTCCCAATTGCTGCTTGGTATGGTTCTGCTTCCATGTGGTTGCTCTCTTGCATTCCGCGGGGAGTCTGCGTCATGTTTAAATTTGCTCCCACTTCTAATGGTGTTGCAGCTTTTCACGCTCTTGCCATGTTGAAGCGCTTGACGATATCGCTCACGTACATGCTCTGTGACAACTCCAATGTAAGTTACTGCTGGTCGTGCTTGAATTGAAGGCCAAGTTAGAAACTGAGCTCTCCCATGTATTTCGTGTTGATGTTAGTAAACTGCAAGTGATACAAGATGCAGACGAGAAGCTGACAGTGGGCACGGAAGTGTGGACAAAGTTGTAGACTCCTGACGGGAGAGTGATGTCACATGCGGGAGTACAGAAATGAGAGAGGAGCACTGAGGAGTAGGAGTAATGATGTGCTGCTGATGATCAACTAATGTTGAGTATGGGCGCAGCACCATAGGTGCGGGAACGATGATAGGCTGAAGTGGTATGCAGCAGCAGCCGAGGCGCGGGTAAGAACCGCAGTGCCAAGGTGCGGGCGCGATGAACACTGCAAAGAGTGACTGTGAGGAGCGAGGCAACTAAATCAGATGGGTGCAGTGCCAAAGGCACGGGCACAAGAGGCTGAATGTTGAAGCTGCCGCAACACCGTGGAGCGGGTGATGAGCCATAGCACCAAGGTTTGGGCTGAGATGAGGCGGAGGAACGATGCTGGGACGCGGGTGCAGTGCAGGCAAGTACGGGCACTGATGAACAAGCAGAAGCCACAGCCTAGGAGGCGGGTGCAAGGAAAGAAGACAGGACGAGGCCGCAGCACCAAGGCAAGGCAGCGGGCCAAGCCTCAGCTGCCAGGAGCGGGCGAGTAGAGAGGAATGAGGCAAAGCCACAGCCAGTAAGGCGGGCAAAGAGACAGGACCACGAGAAGGCAGGAATGCCGCAGCCTGAAGGCGGGCGAGGAATAGAAGAGAAAATAATCAGATGATTAGTTTGATGGGAACAAGCAGGTACAAGATTCTAAGTACTACACACCCTAGACTAGACAAGAAGCTACTGCTATGGTGGGCGGTATGACAGGTGACGCCGCAAGCGGGCTAGTGTTGCTGTTGCTGGTGCTGTGGACGGAGTTGGTGCGCGACTCCGCTTCTGTTCTTCGGCGTTGTCAGCTGATGGAGGCGGACTGATCATTGGGTATCTTGGCATTTTGCGGGGACCGCGGCACCCATTATTGTTCCCGCCCACCGTTCCCACTGGCGGTTACCGCCAATGGCCGTTTGGGGACGAGCGACGATGACCGCCGGTCATCGGTCCATCAGAGCGAGTGGACCATTGTTTCTGTTCAGGCTCGGATGTGATCCGGATCTCATCATATACTTTTTCTGCTTCCTCCGCCATGGGTAGATGGGTAACACTTCCATGAACCCTGGTGGTAGGTGTGTCTTGTGAGCATTGGAATTCATTTTTGACAGTTGAACCTTTCAGCAAGAGACTGGCTCACGTCGTCGAAAAGTGACTTGGGACAGAGGCAATGAACAGATCATCAATGTACTGCAAGATGATAACCTGGCCTGCCTCTTGCATGCAGACATATACTGTATTGTCAGCTTCACTGCCCACAAATAAATGGCTAGCCAGCTGCTCATCAATCTAGTGGTACCATGCTTGTGGTGCTTCCTTCAGGTGGTAGAGGGCCATCACGAGCTTACACACCAAATCCTCATTTCCCTCTGCCACATACCCCTCCGGGTGCTCCATGTACACATCCTCCTTGAGGTCACCATTCAGAGTTGCACATGTCACATCCATTTGGTACATCTCCGAGCTCAAAGCAACAGCAAGGAAAATAATTGCTTGGATGGGTAGGAACATTGCGATAGGTGTAAATGTTCTATTGTAATCCACACCCTGAGTCTCCACACCAATCGTGCTTCATACCTGAGCACCTTACCATTCGCACCATGCTTGCACCTGAAGATCCACTGACATCTAATCACCATTGTGGCAATGGAGTTTCCTGAGGGGTCCAGGTGCTGTTCTTCATGAGTGCACCATACTCCCCGTCTGAACAGGCACGCTGATCTGCCGCTTTGGCACTGTGCATGGCTTCAGTAAAGGTGTCTGGGTCATCTATGGTGGTGATGAGAAGGAGCTCAAGATAAGAGGTCTCTGTTGGCGGTGGAGTCTTACACAGATTCAGCCGCTTCCCTTGCTACTTCTGCATCTTATTGAGCCTCTTAGACCGCTCAAACTGCTCTCCACTGTCCTTTGCACCTTTTTTGAGGCGTACATACCTTTGTGGGCGCTGCTGTACACATTCTTGCTCCTCCTCCTCGTCAGATTTTCCTGATGGCTCCTTCTCCATCTCAGCTCCCTCCGCCTCTTTGTCATTGCCATTACTACTGGTTCTTCTCCCACCTCTGGTACAAGTGCGGGAGCAGTGGAACTGCAGGCATGAGGCTCCAAGTCCAGCCCTTCACGTCCTCTTGGAAGCCTACGTCACGGGTGCAGATGATACTGCGTGTAGCAAGGTTGGAGAGGGGGTATCTTATGGTGTTGTAGCTGAGGAAGGCTGCCTTGACCAACTTAGTGTCCAGCTTGATACGACTGCCGGAAAGAACGTGCACAGATGCAGCACAATAAAAAACTTTCAGGTGTGCCACTGTTGGTTTACGCCCCGTCCACGCCTCCTCCACTCTCATCAGCCGCATGACGTGCGTAGGGCTCCGGATTTTCACGTACACGGTGTCAGAAGAATGGAGGACAAGGACCGGGTGATGGCAGAAGCAGGCAGAAGCAGTTTTATGGGTTATAGTGGTTAGAGTGCACTGACAAAAACAGAAAGCTGGGAAGCAAGACAAGGAGTCAGGCGGAAGTGCCAATGAGTGTGCTGTGTGAAAAGAGATAGAGTGGAAAGCTGCGTAGCGAGAGAGAGTGCTCTTGATGTGACAAAGGAGGTGAATGGAGAAGCAAGAGTGATGGACCTAGGAGATGCAAGAGTAGAGATTAGATGGCAAAGAGTGAGGAAACAAGGAGTGAGCAGAGCAAAGACATGGCGGTGAGGCTGTGGAACCGAAGGCCAACAATATGAATAGAATTGTTCTGGGTTAGATTTGGGACGGAGTGAACATCCTCCGTACATACAACTGAGTAGAACAAACACAGGAATCAACGGCTTCTTGCCGCTAGCATACGAGTGGCGACGTGGTCGCTCTTATTAGGGCGGCTCGACTCTGGACAAGCGGTCGTGACCAACTAGCCGTTGTCAAGCGCTCGGATTATCCGATGGTTGTTAATATAGGAGAGATCGTTGTTGAGTTCATATTTCTGACAGTCCCTCTTAATCCAACAAGGATTGATCCACTGGACATCAGTTTCTAGATGTCTCCCTTTGGTAGAGGGAGGAAGTGCTCAATGGAGGGATTGTACGGTCTGATTACAGAGAAAGGGGTTCCACGCCGTTGCCACAAGGGTGTGCCACATTGCTGCAACAGGTGACACTTCTTTGATAATCACGTGGTAGAATGTACAGGTGGTACTGAGAAGGCACTCCTTAATGTTTAAAAGCATTGATGTTTATGTCCTTGGAGGACACCCATGATCAACATGAAATCCCTCTAGAAAAAGTAATAGATGATATCCACGGAGAAATGATTGCCTTGTCTTGACTTGTACTATACCATACCAGCTGTGGATGTTGTCTCCAAAGTGATCAATTTCAGGGATACCTGTCTAGTCGAGGGCTCATGCCTCTATGTTGTTGGGTGCGATGATGTGTGCCAGCTGCTGGTGTTTACTCACCAGGTGTAATCAGGAGGCTTGGAATGCCTTGCTGATGATGATAGTGCTATCAGGGGGACAGGAGAGACACGGAGTATGATGGAGGATGCTGCCATGACACCGCTCACAGAGGAGGCCCTGCCACAGCTGTACTTCTGTGTCCGTTGAGAGGGGGGTGGGTAGAAGTGAAGATGTCTTAGGGTTTGTTCAGAGGAGTGATGGCTTGTGCTCCCATTGGCTCAAGAAAAGAGCAAGAAGACGGGTGGTGTCTAATGCCCTTAGTTTTACACATTGAATATCCTCTTTTCTCCTTCAAGAGGAGATGATTTACTAGTGGAGAGAAGAAAAGGGTGGAATGGGAGATGTGTTTGCATGCAGATGGCACAGGTCACCATGAGATAGGTAGTTTGACCAAACGGATCTGAGTTTCAAGAAGAGGGTGATGATGGCGGATGACTGCAGAAAAGCTTATTGATAGGTTGGGCGCAGATGTGAAACGACATTCGCTATGAAGTGGCGGTGTAGAGGTGGAGCAAGGAGAAGGTCAAAGCCAAGATATTGCGAGGAGTGTGCTGCAGGTGTAGGTGCAAGCTGCTGTGATACTGGCAGCTAGCTTATGCAAATCATTCCGCTGACTGCAGATGCTCATCATGCTGATTAAAGCTGAAGAAGATGGTTGATGATGAAATCTGGGCAAAGGGACAAGCCATGTGCACTGCTAGAGGGAAGGAGTGAGTGCAGGTCACCGCACAATTGACGGCTTGACCGGGTGGATCCTTGTGACGAGCGGTGAATGATGAGAGTGGAGGAGAGCAAGAATGATAAATTTGAGTACAAGGACAAGCCACGTGGGCTGATAGATAGAGGAGTAGAGGTGCGGCAAGGGGAAGACAGGAGCCAATGTGCTGCAGGACAATCTTTTGACGTGGGTGCAGGCCAGTACAAGACCGGCAGCTAGCACGTGCAGATCCTTCTACGGGCCACAGATGTTGATAAGGCTGATGAAGGTAAAGGAGGATGGCGGATGATTAGTTTTAGGCATAGGGGCAAACAGCTTGCACCATTGATGAGACGGCGTGGGTGCAGGCCACTACGAGATTGGCGGTTCGACAGGGCGGATCCTTGTGCTGAGCAGCAAATGATGTTTGTGGTGAATTTCTGATGTAGGGATGAAACTTTGTATGCTCAAGGTGATGATTGATATTGAGTGATGATGATGAAGTTGATGAAGCCGATGACGGATAAAAGATGATGAAGGTGATGAAGGTGATGGGCAGAGGCTTTTAAAGAAGTTGAGGATGAGGAAGGTGAAGGATTTGTGAGGAGCTGATTCAGAAGGGGAAGGATGATACTAGATGAAGAAGAGAGGCAGATGACAACAAGAAAAGTAGAATGAGGGAGTTGAGAGTTCCACAGTTGTCAGAGTAGTGACGCATTGCGCCACTAGCTGGCTCGAGACCAAAGAGCAGGTTGACTAATGGTGTCTAATGCCCTAATACTAAGAGGAGGTTTTGAGGAAGTAGGAGTATTCGTTGATATCAGAAGAGTGACGTCTTGTTCTAACAGTTGGTTGGAGACCGACAAACAGGAAGACTGGTGGTGTTTGTTGTCCTCACATCAAGTGGCGTCCCACTTCTCCTGTGTGGTGCAAGAAGGTAGCTTACAAGGATGACGCGGGAAAGAGAAGGACAGAGTGGCGAAGATGACGACAATGATGATGTAGCAGATGGGAAAAATGCAGCTGCTCGAGGAGGACAGGGTGCAGAAGGTGCTGCGAGGGATGGAGGCGGGGCCGAAGAGGTGGTCGTGCCACGCGGTCACAAGATTCATCCATGGCAATTCAGGAGAAGTGGTCCACGGGTAAGAGGATTAGTGGATGACATTGTAGGCAGACAGAAGCAGGAAAGAGAAAGCGGAAGGGAGCTTCGTCGAAGGTTGCGGCAGAGGGTGGCTTAAGGACTGCTCATGACGTTTGACGGTGGAGAAGGCCAAACGTTCCCACAAGCATGTGACTTGATGCCGGGCTTCCTCACGGTGATGAGAGCTGCGGAAGCTTCAGGAGCAGACAAGGCGATACTGCTGACATCAACTACAGATGAAGTGGAGGAGGAGCATGCAAGCAGATGAGTTGGAGACAGGAGGATAATGGTGAAGCAATGACTTGATCAGTGGACAATAGGAGATGTTGCATGATGCTCCGATACCATGTCAGAAGAATGGAGGATGAGGAGCGGGTGATGGAAAAAGATGACAGTAGCAATGTAATGAGACGTAATGTGAGAGAGTGCTGACAAAAGTAGAAATCTGGGAAGCGCTAAAAGGAGTTGGGATGAAGCACCAATGTGTATACTGTGAGATCAGAAGTAGAGTGGTAGAGTAGAAAAATATGTTCTGCAAGAGGGAAGCCTTTTTTTGGATCGCGCGCTTGAGCTGCACCAAGTTCAGCATCATAGGCGCCGATTCCTCCTTGCGAGGTACTGACTGCTGCAACGCTTCCTCCATACAAGTCTCCTCCTCCGCGGCCTCCTCCTTGGACCACGTAGGCAGGGGATACTCCTTGTCTCCGAGCTTGACTGAGACGGTGCGCGCCTCCCAATTGACGACAGGGTTGTACTTGTGGAGGAAGTCACGACTGAGGATCACATCGTAATCCTTCATCAAGCACACCCGGTATACGGTCGTTATGCAAAGCTTCCCCACGCAAACAAAGAGGGGACGGGCCAAGTATCCCACTTCAATCATGCTATCCACTTGGTCAGCGGTCCGCTTCTTACTCGTAAGCGCAAGGCACTTCCGAGCACACTCCATGCTAACAAAAAATGTGGCTCACACCACAATCCAGCAGAATCCCCACCTTCCCCGTGACGCCTTCCACTCCTGCCTCCAAGAGAAGTGCGGGCTGCTCCTCCCCATACCCCGAATCCCATGCCTTGACCTTAGAAACCCCCTTGATTGCCGCAAGGCGTTCGGGTGGACGGTCGTCTGGCGGTTTGGGCTGAGAGGAGCCAGGAGTAACGCCATCTACTCCCGGCTCTCCTCGTTTCCTGGCTTCTTTGTTTTTTTCTCTGCTTCCTTCGTGGATTACTTCTCCTTACCTTGCCTCTTACCCTTGCCGTCGCCCTTCTTTGGACTCCGACAATCTCGCGCAATGTGGCCAGGCTTGCCACAGTTGTAGCACTGGCGCTGTTGCCATGCTCGGATCTCCATGGGCGTATCGTTGCTCTCGGCCCGCTTGCCCTAACCACCACCAAAAGAGTTGTGGCTGTTGGCATGAGCCTGTTGCACGCGCGAGTCATACCGTTCAGCTGCTGCGATCATTGCCAACAGGTTGTCATTGAGGTCGTGCATCACCATCATGGCGCGGGCGTCGTTCTTGAGGCCGTTGCCATAGTAGAAGTACAATTTGTGCGAGTTGAAGCCACATTTGGCGACGATCTCACAAAACCTGCGGGTGTAGTCTGCGACGCTGCCAGTTTTGCAAAGCCGACGCAGCTTGGCACGCGCGTTGTTCCTCATGTCACCAATGGTGAAGCGCTTGATGAACGTCTCCGTGAACTCCTTCCACGAGGTTGGCCATTTCAGGGTAGGGTCGCTACTCTTGTAGGTTGGAGCCGATGGGGTTGAGATTCCGGTCGTGACTGCAATGCCGGTGACCATTGCTGCTCCACTGCCGTGTGGATTGGACCGCATCACATCGGCCCACCAATTCAACGATGCCCCTCTCAACAGGGTCACGGGATTGTCGCTGCGCGCCTCGTACCTTGAGGCATCCACGCCGATGGCGGTAAAGTACAATTCTATTCCGAGTATCCAAGCGTGCAGAGCTGGCCCATCCTTCTTTGATGGGTCGAACGGCTCCGGCTTGGGCGGGCTCGGGACACCCACCGCAGGTACGTTTGTGGTGGAAACTGCCACCTGTGTTGTCACGGGACGCTACGCGAGCTCGTGATTGAGGTATGAATTTTGATTCTCCAACAGGTCCATCTTGGCCTACATGTCGACGAGCAACTTCTGCAATGCTGCAGCTGCTGTTGCTCTGCCTTGTGCGTTGAAAATGTTGCAACCATCGAGAACGTGCCGGATGAAGTCATCTCTGCGTCCGGTACAAGTTCGTTCTCAACGGGTCCTCCGGTTACCGCCTTATCACCGGAGTGCGTGGTTGGCCTTGGGCATGGTTCTGCCAAAGACTCAAGATGCGTGCTGGTCTACGTTGACCTGGAGAGGTTTTCACAAAGATGATTGTGCCCCTGAGCCAAAGGTGGCAATGATACCAAGTGTAAACCTGGCTCGGTATGCTAGCCTCAACCGGATGGTGTAGGCACCAACCGGCGGCAACGGCGACCAAAGAAAGGCCGGTGCACACCTTCCCGGGGTTACGAAAGCATAGGGTTGTCTTGGGGGAGCACGGGAACACGTGCGGCACAGTGGTAGTAAATTGTACTTGTTATTCAAGTGTCAACATACAAGACTATATGTACGTGTCGACACATCCTACGTAACCCGGGGTCGCCGAGCCTTGCGCGGCTCCATACAGGCTGGGGATGAGCGTTATTGCCTTAGCATCATGTAGTTTATCCTCTCAGATTTCCAACGCACCAAGAATCACATCATTCCGTGGAGGAACGGCCGAGATATGGCCGTTTCCGTTAACCACGGCAATCTGCCGCTGGCAGCACCACTAGCGGCGGTGACGGCCGCCCGCAACCCCTTTTCTGGTAATAGCACATCGGAGTGCCATTCCGAAGTGCCTTAGGCCCTCCATGATCCTTGAATCATTGAATATCCGGGCCCCAAGGCGCGCTTTGGCTTTGTTGGGTCTTCCGAGGGTCGAGCCTTGGTCCTTGGGGACGAATTCCGGTCACCCGTTTTCCCCTCGGCCGGTCCCACCTTCGGCCGGGTGTAACTTCCTTAATTCTTGATGGATCGACCCTGTTTTTGGGTGGATCTCACATGGTTTTTCCTGTAGATTCCAAATCCACAGTCAGATTTCACATGCAAGGAAGCCTCAAGCCGTAACCAGTGCCGATGGCACTGTCCTTCTTGCACTTATCCCTTGCGGAACCAAAAGAAAGAAGCTGGAACCCGCCGCACTCCAGCCCCTACCACCAAAATACGATGATGATGTGGTTGTCATATTTACGAGTGTGTGAAAGCAGAAGCAAGAAGAAGCAATGCAGCCTTTGGAAGCTTGGGCAGCAGAGAAAGATGTCAAGAAGTTTGAGGAGCTAGGTGGGATTCGAGGTAAGGACGTTGCAGGAGATTAGGTAGAGTGCTGAGGTAGACAGGAGTACAGTGAGAGAATGCACGAGGTGGGAGCTTGGTATTGATGCATGGAGAGAAGCTGAGTAAAGGAGCAAGAGTGACTGAGCGAAGAGATGCGAGGGCAAGAAATGAGGCTGGATGGTGAGGAAAGAATGAGTGAGGGACGAGCAGAGCGAGGATCCGGCGGTGATTCTATGGAACCAGAGGCAAACATGATGGACAGAAAAATTGTGGGTTAAACTGGGAGGGAATGAACATCCTTTGTATATATGACAGAACAAGACAAACTAGTTGACAACGGCTTTGGCACTGACCGGACGCGTATGTAACATGTTTGTTGTTACTCGAGGTGGCTTGGATCTGATGCAATGGAAAGTGCACAAGAGAACTGTTGTCGATATTGTTTTGTCAAGGAGATGAACCTTATGGCGAGACCTGAATGAGTTTGTCCAGGAGGTGGGTTGTCACCTTGTTGGATTCATTTAGTTCTGACAGCCCCCGTGATTTTGACAAGGTGTGAAGTAGATGACTCGTGCTTTGGCAATGTCTACACATCATGAGTACGTTTTGTCAGAGTAATGGAGTGAGACGTGGAAGTGACAGCAAGAGCAGGTAGAAGCAGAGTGATACGACAGGTATGAATACGTTGACGTAAGCAAAGAGCAGTAAAAGGAGTTAGTCTGGAAAAGGGATGGCCTGGGTGCGGCATGCAAGTGCAAACACTGAAGAGAAAGAAGTTCCTTGAGTGGACGTAACACTTGGAGTAAAGACTAGAAGTCTCCTTGATGGTCATATATGACCAATTGCCTCACCCCTGAAACTGTGTATCACCAAGTGCATTGAGAAATGAACAAACTAGTGAACATCGATGGTTCACGTAAACTACTGTGTATCACATAAATCCCATAATAGTTCTTATTCTATACAGGGAATGTGAAGAAGATTAGGATCTTTGAATGCCTTTGAAGGTTTCCATTGAAAGTCGCACCAGTCACAAAAACTCTGCTCTCAAAGAACCAGTTGTAAGGTACAACACCAGAGAGCAGCCCAGTGACACCAGAGGGCAGAATATGGTCTTGACACAAACGTGGTAATAAGAGAGACCAGAAACAGAATGCGCTACCGCTAGCTTATTCCGGTGCTTTCTCGGCTCCTCCTCGCTTTGCACATGCCGTACAATCCCACTTGCTAGCACATTTCTAATCGGTAGATGCAGTCTTGAGCCGACTTGTCGTTTTAGTGACTAGTCCAAGGGTGCGATCACACTGCGTCTTGATATAGGTCTTTGGAACCTCCCATGGTCTTGGCTGCGATCTTCATTTATAGCTTGTTCCTGGTCCATTGATGTAGATATGGGCAAGCCATACCATTCATCGATTGATCGATAAATGTATCGATAATGAATAACTGTCTGAGAGATGTTCGTTGTCCTTGTGTATGTCGCTTTGGTGTTTGCTGTCGATGGTACATGTCAGCACACCTCGCTCCTCCCCTTGTCTCAGAACCACTGCACAGTGTTGCGCATTGCTAGTTAGTACATATTTTGCTTGTCATATTCTACTCATCGAATCACAGGTACAAAGTGGACAGGGCAAGGCATGGGATTTCCCTCTGTCCTGATCCCAGCAGATGGAGTAGAATAGAGCAGGGTAGGTAGGCAGAGGTTCAGGGGTAGGGAGTGGCGCCCCTCCCCTGGCCCTCTGTCTTGTACCTTCTAGCTTCTTCATTTTTGCCCATTGGACACACATCTAAAAAAATACTTTTCAACAGAATGTACATCTGGGCTTTGCTGACATGCATTCATATGGATGTTGTGTGAAAAATGTTTGCATGCAAAAATACACTCACTGATACACTTACCAAAAAGTGCGTGAAATTGAGGTGTTTAACCATACCTCTTGAAGGTGCGTACTTTGATTATGTAAGAGTGACATCAGCGCAGAGGAGCTGGAAGCAGTGCGAGAGCACAGGCGCTGAGGAGAAATGCAAGGAGAATGAACTGGAGGTGGCCCAGAGGACGAGTCTTGTAAGGAATCCAATGGATTAATTACTACACGGAGTACAAGTAATACAAATAGTTGGGATTCTGGCCTAGCGTGCTTTGTCAAGCGAGTACAAAAGTATTGTGGAAACTTGGGCACAGAGAGCAAAAGAGAGACACACACACACACACACACACACACAGAGGGGGAGAGAGAGAGAGAGAGAGAGAGAGAGAGAGAGAGAGAGAGAGAGAGAGAGAGAGAGAGAGAGAGAGAGAGAGAGAGAGAGAGGCGTCGCGAGCCCATGTTAGGCAAACTGGATTTGCTAGCCATATGCATAGATGAGTGTTGTGCGCAGAAGTCATCTCCGCAGCTGCGTTCGCCTTGACCATTGTTGCACAAAGCCGTTGGCTTGTTCTTGGCAAAGTTCAGACACTAGTTGGTCACGGGACTGTTGGCCCTTTGTCAGTTTTCTCCGGAGATGACCCTGCACTGTCACTATTTCTTTGCTCTGAGACTGCATCCCTCAAAGCCATATACGAGATAGTTTCCAAAAAGAACGTTGGAGACGGAAGTCCAGAGTTGATGTGATGGAGAGAGCTGAGCAAAGGAGCAAGAGTGATAGAGAGAAGAGGTCGGAATGGGAGAGATGAAGGGTGGATGGTGAGGAAGGAATGGGCGGTAGGCGAGCAAAGCGATGACATGGCAGCAAAGCTGCGGAACCAAAGGCGAACAGGATGGAAAGACTGTTCTGGGTTAACTTTGAGGGAATGAGCTTCCTCGGTATATACAGGCAGAACAGGAAAAAATAAAGCAATGGCTTCTTTTTGCTAGCCGGATGCTCATGCCATATGTCACTTTATTATGAGCCTTTGAAAATGGTTTTCAGTCAAAACGGTGGAGAGAAACAACAGACCATTTCAAAGGTGGTTTGGTCCGGGACCTGAACCATTATTGAGAGCCCACAAATTCCGAGCAGCGGCCTCTGTTGGAGTCTCCTTTTCTGACGGGGATTACTTTCACCCTTGATGTGGTGCTACTCGTAGATTGTTCCCTGGGATCTGACATGTTTTGGATTTTGTGGGCTTAGGCGTTGTTCAAGGAACAGATGTGGGAGCTATAGATGTTTCCACTACTAAAGGCCTTACAAGCAGCACATACATTGTTGCAACTGGTCATTGTGCCCAGGTCTAGCTTCTGGGTGCAGATGCTCTCTCTTGAATCATCATGACTCAGCATCTTATGGTGTTTTAATGTTGTGGTGTGGAGATATCTCCATGAAGTTACCTGGAGACTCTAGGTGTGGTAGTGGTCCTGACGGGATCATGGATGAGTTTCATTAAGAAACTAGAAAAAATCCAGATTCAGCTTCTTTTTGCGCAGGGGGGAGGGGGGGGGGGGG
>SZWC01000217.1:206422-219004 GCA_023375785.1 Penium margaritaceum | reverse complement strand
GGGGTCCATAGGGGGATCTAAGGTTACTAGACACCACCCATAGGTGCAGTAATTTACCTTCAACTGGTTGATTCCAGAATACATCACATGAAAAGCAGGGAACATGGCATGAAATTGCCTGACACTGTTAGGCTCTGTCAGGTGATTGGCCGAAGGCCTGTCAAAATATGGTGGTCCGGCTAGCATTCTCTCATGCCTCTCCATGGCAGGCCTTGCGATACATATCTTTGGGATGTATCCAGACTCACCACAGTCCGATACAGCAGCAATTATGGCAGGCTGTTTCCACCACAGTCCCTAATGGAAATAGCACCATGGACCCTGCCGCAGACCTTTTTCCGCCAGTTCACGTAAGGATAAACTGACCAGATAATCATGTTTTTGGCTCTTTCCTAATTGGAGGTGATGGTTCTCTGAAGGGTCAGTAGAATTTGATCATATTGTATTCCTCACTTATCGAAATCTCATATCTGGTTACATTGTTTGAAGCTATAAGCCAACCTGAACAGCTGGACGGTTGTTTTTACATCAGGGTGATTCTGGCCATCCACTGTTTCTAAAACTTGCAACTGTTTGTTTATGGTTTATTGGCGGCACACAAACTGAGACTTTGACTGTGAATGTTATCTTATATTCTGCATTATCCATGGCCATATTGTAATGCCGGTGTTAACATGCTTTGAAGATAATGCATAAATTTCCGGTTTCAGAAGAAAAGTGCCGTTTGAAATTTTCCATTTTGGCGGCCTACAAGGTAAGATGTTTATGTCAGGTTGGAGCATTAAGCTGACACAAATTACTGGCAGATCAATCCCATGGTCATCGCAGACCGTCACATTCTGTGGAGCTCTCCATGACATGGTGTTCACATCGTCTCTGTATATGGTGGCAACTAGTCAGGTCATCACCTTCGACAAGTTTGCACTTCATGTCAATGGAAGTCCATTTTTGTGTAGCAGCATCCATTGACCAGCCAATGCCGAGGTCATTGGAACTGTTTCCAGTCCTCACCAATGAAGGTGGTCGATTACCGTTGTCTATGGATGAAACTTCTCTGCATCAAAATAGATTTTTCATAAAACAAATTGCAGCAATTTAGGCTTCCATCTGGCCAGACCAACAAATCAACCATCTTCTTAGTGGGCTACCACAGAAATCTGTGACAGACAACATAGCCTTTAAACTTTGGCTCTGCAGCAGCAGAGGCATGCCACAGAACTAAGGGAAATTGTGGAAACCAATCACAACTTATCAGGCACACTCCACTGCACAGCTGCCAAGCTGCCAATATATTTTTCAAGGATCTCAAAATGCACAGACCCATCACAAATCCATTCATGCATGGGTGATTCAGCATTCAACCATTACTTTTCTTTTCCCCGTGCGCCTTCTGTGCCGCACCAGACTGGAGGTTGAGACAGGCACGCAAAACATCCACAGCTGATCAGCATCAGAATATGGAAGGCGTGGCACACTGGGCCATTAACATATCAACATAGGTGCCTACTTTTGGAGATGAGGGACTCATGTACGTCAGGAAAGGAAACACTTCTCCCTTTTTAGCCATGATTCCCTGATGTGCTACAAGACTGAGGCCGGCACCAAATGAACCAGCTGTGAATATGATGATCCAAACCTTTCATATTGTCATAGGCTTCTAATGTTTGTGCAATGCATTGTAGCCCTGTCACTCTGACAAAATAATCTGTGACTTTTCCTCTTTCTTCGTGCCCGAGTACTTCCTTGATCATACTCTCCATATCCTTGTCCACTTGCAGAATTGGTAGAGGGGATGCCTCTACTAGGGAAGATCTTGTTAGGGTCCCGAGTCACCTGACATGAAAAACTGGATAGATGGCCATGTTTTCTGGAAATCAAAGCTTGGCAACAACAGGTGTCCTTGATGATTAAAAGTTACCTTTTCAAGTTTAAGTTCTGTGTGATACTTTTCTGCGGAGCCTGATCCTTGCAGTCTTGAGTAAGATGTAATCGCTCACCACTAGTTCAGAAACTGTGTGATGCTTGTCAGCTGATCGTTTTACCGGGATCGCTTCTTTTACTCTCTACAAATGCCGGTGTTATTGGGAGTTTTTTTTTGGTCACTGCAATGTATTTAGAGCTGTATAGGAGCTTGGCACTCGGAATCTTGCCAGCCTATTGAGTACCATGTGGCTCCTGCCAAGTTTGGATGATATCTTTTAGCATTTATTTCTCTGCACAGCCTTCCCATCATTCGAAGGGTAAATGGTTGGTGTAGTTGGATCCAACAGCCATAACAAATCATGAGCTTCCCACAAACGTGCTCGTGAAACTTTCATCCCTGTGACTTGTGATTGTACAAGTACATGGAAGCAAGTCAAACCCTTAAAGAGTAGTAGGGAAATGCGTCATGAAGTCCATGGATATTTGTGACCATATCTCTATTACTACTGGTAGTGGATGAACAAAACCAGGGGCTTTGGTCCGTTTGCCTTTTTCCGCTCACAAACGGTTCATGACTTCCATTAACTTATAATGTTGGCTTGAATGTTGTCCGTTTGGTAGTACTTTATGACCTTGTTGATGGTGTTTTCCTCACTGAAGTGTCAACCTGGACCAGTCTTCTGGCACTCATCTAAGAGCATGTGTTGTAGTTATTGGCTCCATGGTACGACAACCTGGCGAGTGAACAAGCATTGCCAATCTGGACTGTCAAACTAGAACTCCTCATACCCTTTGTCTATCAAATGGCTAACACTTAGAATGTTAGCCAAGCTCGGGGACGTGCTACACATCACGGATGACACATAACATTTTCTTCCTGCTCACCTCCACATCCACCTCGATGTCTCCTTGGCCGGCTGCTGGCTAGACTTTGTCATAGGCGACCATCATCAACGTGGCAGACTAGGTGTAGTGAACAAATTGTACCTTCTTGACTTGGGTGTACTCCCCGGCACCGGGATGAAGGCACTGCCTGTTTTTTCCCTTGAGGTTGTGGTTCTTGGTGTCGTTGAGGTGCTCTGGGTCATCAGACATGGACGGGGGCGTCGTCCAAGATGTTTCTCCCGTCCGCTGTGGAAACCGTGAATGCTTTTGGATCCGTCAGGGCTGTGAGTTCATAACGTTTTGTTGGAAGTTACATTCCAGTGTGCCCTTGCACTGGTTCCAGGTTCACACCTTATTTGGGCAGCGATCTCAAACGATGCGGGTGCTTTCTGGTTGCCGCACGCTATATCAGGAGAGCTTTGACGGGATTCAGCAACACCCAGATGTGAACAAGTTGGGGATCACGTTTGGTTGATTATTTAAAATTTTCTAAGGCTACTCACAAGCTTTCCAATATCCTAAATAATTCACACGTCAGTTAGATGTAGCCTATGCTACGTGCTCGAATGTACATTATTGTACTCTGCCACTAAGAATTATGCTAGAGTGAAGGCCGCTCGACGCGTCGCCCTCAAGCACCAATACTTGCACCAAAGTGCCTTTCCCAAGGCGCAAAAGTTCCAACAACCTTGTTTTCCACCTTTGGTTCCCTTTGGGAATGCCTCGGTTTAGTCGTTATCGAACTTGGTACATATGTTTGACGGGGTTCAAAACCTGTCCGTGGATCTCTTGTTGGAGATTTGAGTGTCCCTTTGTAACAAAGTGTACTTTTAAGTCACGGGTTTGAAACCCAGATTTTTGACTAAGTCTCCAAGTAACAGCTTTCAGGAATGTGTCCTGGTGTGCCCTGATCCACCTAAGTGTCTACGGCTGCTTAGTGCAAAGAGACTTCCAAGGGAGGTGTGTGCTTTCGGTCGCCACAACACCAAGGGAGCAGAATTCTGGCAGAATTCAGGTTACAAAAACGGAACACGGCTGAAGACTGTTGATGATTAGTTTTTTTTGGTTAGAATAGCATGTGATATGAGCTTTCCAATGCATCTAAGCACGCCCAAACCGGAGCAGTAGAGCCCCTGCTACAACCGTAGGAGTAACCCATGGTGGAGCCGCCCACCATGTCCACAAACGGGAGTGACGGGAGGCACTTCGACGGTGGCCTGTCGAAGCGCCCTTCCTGTCCCTCCAATGTGGGGGGAGGCTCGCCCTGGTTGAAGAGACCTTCCACGTCCCTTCCTTTATGGCCCATGTGTCTTTGGAGCTCATTAAAGTCAACCTCGGACCACTGGTGGTGAAGTTATCCTGTCAGCAAAGACGGATACCCAGATTCCACCCAGCTACCACCCGAACTTCGGATGAGGCAAACTTTCTGCATTCTCAACTGAGTTGAGCAACTGAAAGCTTGAAACCGCATGGCGAGATCCAGGAAATCCCAATCTGAAATCAGAGAAGACATACAACCACATCTCACTGGTCAAACCAGGAAAACAGCAATGGGCATCCATGGCAGGAGCACTTTTTAACAATCTCCCCCGTGCACCTTCCATGCCGGATGCCTCATGCTCACTCTCACTCGTCCACTCCTGCGCCTTCAAGCCCTTCACAGCTTGTCAACCCAACCCCTGCAAGGTTCATGAAGTGCAGATCCTGGGGCTGTGCCTTGGTCAAGCAACCCGCGAGCATGTCCCTTGTGCTACAATGCTGCATCAGAACCTGTCTCTTCTCCACCATGTCGCGCAAATAGTGGTAGCGTACGTCGAAGTGCTTCATCCTCTTGTGCTACGTCGGGTTATTGGTCAGCAAGATGGACCCGGTATTGTCCTCTTGAACCACCGTAGGCTCCTGTTGCGGCACGCCCAGCTTCCCCAACAATCTATGGAGCCATACCGCTTCCTTGACCGCCTCGGCCAGAGCGATGTACTCCACCTCCACTGTGGAAGTGGCGACACAATCCTGCTTCCTGCTGCACCATGAGACCGCTGCACCTGCGAGGAAGAATACATAGCTATAAGTGGACCTCCTCTTGTCCACATCGCCGGCGTAGTCCGCGTCCGTGTAGCAGACCAGCCGCAAGGGGTCTGACATACCCTTTCCGTCGTACTTCAGGCACGCATGCCGCATTGCCTGCAAGTACTGGAGGATGCGCTTTGCCACCTGCCAGTGTAGTGGCCTAGGGCTGGCCACATACCTGCTCACTTGACCCACCGCGTAGGCCAAGCCCGGCCGAGTCGCCACCATGGCATACATCAGGCTACCCACCACATATTGGTAGGGCACCTCTGCCATGTGGAAATGACAGTTTAGACTTGTCATGAATGTGTGTGGCTACCTCAACATCCTAAAAGGGACCGAGACAACACCTACCGATGCGACATTGACTACGCATGTGGCTGACCTTGTAGCATGGACGATGAAGAGCAACATGGCTCTCCCATACTTGTGACATCAATCAACAAGACTCAACACTCCCACATCACACGATGTACGTCAGCTGCTGAGGCCTACGCAAAACACTCACGCGTGCATCAATTGAATGCCTTAGAAAACCGACTCTTCATCTTCCAAAAGTTGATGTCGATGAGGGTGAGAGAAGGAGAATTGATACCCTCATTTCTGTAGTCATTCAACAACATGTTGCAAGAGTTCCAACAAATAGAATAGAAAATCGACTCTAACAACCGTGCCATGATCCTTCTTATGGCGCTGCGATAATGCTTGGAGTTGTTGATCACCGTATTTGGCGGTTGGAAGGAGGCAGATCTGACGTATGAGGCTGTTGCCAAACACGTCCGCAACGAGTCCATGCGACGCACTTGCAGTGAGGCAAACATGTCAGCCTATGCCTCTCGCTTTGGTGGACAAGGTGCAAGCTCTTGCTCTAGTCAAGGCAACAACGGAAGTAGTGGTGGTGGAGGGAAAGGTAATGGTAGCAGGAAGAGTTCTAAGAAGCCTGGCAACTGTCACAACTGTGGCAAGGCTGGGCACTGGGCTAGGGACTGCGGTAGTCCTAGGAAAGAAGGCAGGAACGAAAGTGGGAAGGAGAAGAAGGAGCTCACTAACATGATGGCTGAACGGTTTCCATGAAGGGGGCAGTGCTCCTTTGGCCCGGGGCATTCTTCCTTGACTCAGGCACCAACCACCACTCCTCAAAAGAGAAGGGTGGATTTGTCTCCATGGCCGAATGTGACATGCGCATCAAGGGTGCAAAAGGCAGCGGTGTCCAAGCCATGGGCCAAGGAGACAAGGTGATCACGTTCAGCTCGAACGGTGCCGAGTGTCAGAAACTGGGGTGCAGTTCCAACGTGGCCTGACGGGTCTACAATTGGTGTTCACGGCTTTCTCTTTTGGCTTGTGGTTCTGAGTCTAAGCGTGAGCCTTTTGGTTACCTCACGCTATGTTTCTGGGAGTGGAAGACAGTTGTGATACTATCACGTTTGCAAAGGAAATCACACGATTTTGCATTAGTTTTTTAACATGGACATGATCAAATCATTTGTAAGGCTAGTCATGAGCTCTCCAACGCACCAAACTATGTACAATTGGGATCACTGTAGCTCCCGCTACATTGGCCGAAGCGTAGCATCCCAAACCAGCTGCTCAGTCGGCGGCGCGCACCACGTCGCCCGTCGAGGCGCCCTCACGCCTCAAGCACCCATCAAAACGCTGTTCCGGAGGTTCAAGTGTCCCTTGACGTAGTGATGGTGCCCCTCGCACCTTTGGGGTCTGTTTCATAAGTTAATCATCGAGTTTGGTGATGGGGATTCATGTGAGCCGATACTTGTTCACCGACCTGCAGTCCGAACTTTGACCAAGTCCCCGAGTAACAAGCTGCACTACTGGCATCCGGTGGATCATTCACCGGACGCCTGGGCAGCCCTTCCGGAGCAAAATTCTCGGATGGACATTTGTTTCTCGGTAAAGTGGAATGTTCACCTCCAGTCGAAACGCGACCAACTCCTAGAGCCGCCGTGCACACCCCATCTTTGGAAGCCCATATCTTCCTCGTTACTTGTCAGATTCTGGTGAAATAACTTCCACCGGATTCATCAACTTGTCAACTTTCAGGGACAATCCTCTTTTTAAGCATCGCAGGAGTCTTCAAGATGCTAGATCTAACTGCGATGATTTTTCTCTCTCTGGCGTCTCGCAGGCGCCTCCTGCGCCGCACTTGGACATGCAGAGGGGCAAATGTTCAACATTCTCCCTCTTGCACCTGCCATGCCCTCTGCTCTTGCTTTTTCTCACTCATCTTCCACTACACCCTCCAGCCCATCATAGCCGGTCATCCCAAGCCCGGCCACGCTCAATGTGTGCCAGTCCACAGGTTGCGCTTTGGTCAAGCAATCCGCAAGCATGTTGTACGTACTATAGTGCTGCAACACCACCTACCCTTTTTCAACCATGTCCCATGCGTAGTGATAACACATGTCAATATGCTTTGTCCTTCTGTGCAGCATCAGATTTTTTGTCAGTAAAATGGAGCCAGTGTTGTCCTCTTGCACCATTGTAGGCTCCTACTGCGGCACGCCCAGCTCCTCAAGCAACTTGCCGAGCCACACAGCCTCCTTGACCGCCTCGTGGAGCGGTCAAGGAGGCGGCAACGCAATCCTACTTTCTGCAGCACCACGAGAACGGTGCACCAGCAAGGAAGAACAGGCAGTCAGATGAAGACTTCCGCTTGTCCACGTCGCCAGCGTAGTCTGCATCCGTGTAGCAGACAAGACGCAAGGGGGCCGTCCGCCCCTTGCCGTCAGGCCTTAGGCGCGCATGCCGTGTTGCCTGCAAGTAGCAGAGGATGCGCTTGACCGCCTGCTAGTGTAGTGGCCCTGGATCGGCCACGTGCCTGCTCACTTGACCCACCGCGTAGACCAGGTCCAGTCGAGTCACTACCATGGCGTACATGAGGCTGCCCACCGCCAAATGGTAGGGCACCCCTGCCATATCCTCCCGTTCTTCTTTTGTTTGCGACGCTATTGCCACACTCAGTTCACAGGTCATGGAGACCGGATTGCCAACTAGTTTGTAGTCCTCTATGCCATATCACTTCAATACCTCCGCCACGTATTTGGCTTGCCCTAGTTCAAGCGTACGCGCCCTCTGGTTCCACGTGATGCTCACTACGACGTAGTGCTCCAGCTCCCCCATGTCCGACATATGGAACCTGCCACTAAGCTGCTCTTTCCGCTGCTCCAGGCTCGGCAGATCCGTCAAGTACAAATCGTCCACGTAGAGTGCAACAATCTGATGGAGCTATTTATTGCGCCGCACGTACACGCTGTGATCCAACTCACAGCGCCTGAACCCGAGTTGTGCCATGAAGCTGTCCATCTGTTGGTACCAGCATCTGGGTGATTGTTTTAGCCCGTACAAGGACTTCCGTAGCTTGTACACCTTGCCCTCCGGTGCCTCCACCCCCTCCGGTACCTCTATGTAGATATCTTTGTCTATGATGCCATTGAGGAAGGCCGTCCTTTACGTCCATTTGGTGGAGCTCCATGTCCTTTACGGCCACCACCACAAGGATCGCCTGGATGCTTGTGAACTTGGTGACGGGAGCAAACGTCTCATTGTAGTGCTTGCTCTTACACTGTGCGTATCCCTTTGCCACCAGCTACACCTTATATTTGTCAACCACGTCTTCTTTTGTGAACTTCATCTCAAAGATCCACTTTGAGCCGATGACCTTGGCATCTTTCGGCTTGTCAACCAGCCTCCACGACTGCCCCCTTCCTCCTGAAGAGCACCTCGTACCCCTTGTCAGTCAAGCGATTGAAACTTAGAATGTCAGCCAAGCCGAGTACGTGCTGCACGTCCTTAATGACGCGCTGTACCCGCTTTCCACCAACCACCACCTCCACGTCCATGTCTCCTTGGCCAGCCACCGGCTTGACCTTGTCGTTTGCGACCACCATGGACTTACTGGACTTGGTGTAGTTGATGAACCTAACCTTCTCGACCTTGGTGTGCTCCTTGGCTCCGGAGTCAAGGCATCGCCGGTTAGCCCTCTTGAAGTAGTGATTTTGAGTGTCATTGAGGAGCCCCTTCTTGCCTTTGGCGTCCTTGCCGCTGGCCTTTGCCTCCTCGGCGCACTCACGGGCCTAGTGGCTCTCCTTGCCCCAGTTGCAACACGCATCCTTCTTGGCGCCCTTTTTGCTACCGCCATGTCCGGTACCTCCCTTGTCCCCACTTCTGACAGCACGCGTCTTTTTGACGAGGGCTGATGAGGGAGACATGGACTTCTTGCAGCTTCGTCGATGCGCCTTGTTGCGGATGTGTCAGGAGGATCGGCGTGGTGCGGTCCCGATGTTTTCTTTATCGTCTCTTGGTTTACGTCTTCTGTTTTCGTCTTCTATTTTGGGTGAATCTGAGACTGAGCGTGAGCTTTCTGGTCGCCTCACGCTATGTGAGCAGGAATCTAGAGACAGTCAGCTTGCGAAGGAAATAACGTCGTTTTGCGTTAGTTTGTGAACATAGACATGATCACAACATTTATAGGGCTATTCATGAGCTTTCAAACGTACCAAACCGTGCACAATTCAGCCAAGCATAACCCAAGGTACGCTTGCCGAAACGCAGGTCTCACCCACCACAAAAACGCCTAACGCCTCCATGGTGCGCACACGCAGTGGCGCCTTCCTTCACGTGCGAAGCGCCTTTCCCAAGGCGCAGGTCCTCTTGCATGTGGTGTAGGGGTCTCCTGCACTGTTTCCACGCACTTCCCCCACTTTTGGGTCGAGTTTGGTGATGGGGTGTGACGAGGTTTGAAACCTGTCCACGGACTTGCAGTCCGAAGTTTGACCAAGTCCCCGAGTAAAAAAATGTACTACTGTGTTTCGGACGTCGAGCCATGATTTTGGCTAAGTCCCTCAGTAACAACCTGCACTACAGGATCTGGTGGATGATCCACCTGATCAGGTGGATTATCCACCGGACGCCTCGGCAGGCCTTCCAGAGCAATTTCCCCATATGGTATTTTTGTTACTCAATCCGGTCGATTATTCACCGGATTTCGGGTCGCTTCCGGCTCCCAGAGCTGCTGCGCACACCCCGACTTTGGAAGGCCATAGCTTCCTCGATACTTGTTCAATTCCGGCAAAACAACTTCTACTGGATTGAGCGACTTCTCGACTTCAAGGAGAAATCATCCATTTTAGGATTCGAGCAATTTTTAAGTCACCAGATCCTCCGGCGCGGAGTTTCCATGTTCTGGCGGCTCGTCAGCGCCTCCTGGCGCCGCACTTGCGCATACGTAGGGGCAACGTTTTAACAGGATATACTCTGTGACCGTGCCATAGGTGAGCTTTTCCTCGCCCCATCCTCTCAAGACGGTGATGAGAGGGCTCCAACTGTTAGGAAGGACTATGAGGAGGGCAATCGCCTACAGCTGTGTGTCAATCTTCCATCCCACGTCGTTGCATTACGAGGTGAGTCACACGATCTGCTGCATAGTGGAGATGACATCATCTCCCTCCTTGATTCTCACCATCAGGATTCTTCATCGTGAACATTTTGTTCGCCAGCGACTTGGATTGATGGATGGTGCAGAGATTTTGCCAAGCCAAATTGCATCCTTGAAAGTAGCCCCACTGTGACTCAGCCATCCCGGAAACCAGCAGCATGAGTGCCTCCGTGTTTTTCTTTGTGAAGGCCTCCTTCTCTGCTTCTGTTGCTGTCGCTTTATCGAGGACTTCTATTCCCTACATCACATGCAGCACACCCTTATGCGTGAGGTGGATCTTGAAGTGCAACCTCCATAGCCCAAAGCTTGGGCCACCTGCATGCTTCAGGATGGGTTGCATCTCCTTATGCGCCATTGCGCAATCTTCTACTCCGGGACCTCAGAGTTTGGCGGCGACGTCGTCCCCGACGACAATCCCGTCCGCTGAGAAAGCCCTGAGAGACGTGAAGACCGGTCAGGGCCATGGGCACATAACCCTATGTCAGAAACAGGGGTGCAGTTCTAACGTGGCTTGACGGATCTGCACTTGGAGTTCACAGCTTTCTGTTTTGGTGTATGGACCTGAGTCTAAGCGTGAGCTTTCTGATCGCCTCGTGCTATGTTTCTGGGAGTGGAAGACAGTTGTGAGACAGTACCATTTGTGAAGGGGATAACGCAATTCTAAATTAGTTTTTGAGTATGAACATGATCTGAACATTTGTAAGGCTAGTCACGGGCTCTCCAACGCACCAAACCGTGCACGATTGGGATCATCGTAGCTCCCGCTATGTCAGCCAAAGCGCAGCGCCCCAAACCAGCCGCTCAGTCGGCGGCGCATACCACGTCACCCGCCGAGGCACCCTCACGCATCAAGGACCCATCAAAATGCTATTTCAGAGGTGCAAGTGTCCCTAAATGTAATGGTGGTGCCCCTCGTGCCTTTGGGGTCCATTTTGATGAGTTAATCATCACGTTTAGTGATGGGGATTGATGTGGGTCGAAACATGTTTGCGGACCTAGAGTCCGAGTTTTAACGAAGTCCCCGACTAACAAGCTGCACTACTGGCATCCGGGGGATCATTCACCAGACACCTCGGCAGCCCTTCCGGAGCAAAATTCCCACATGGAAATTTGTTACTCGGTAAAGTGGAATATTCACCTCCAGTAGAAACGTGACCGACTCCCAGAGCTGCCGTATTGAATTTTACATAACAGGATCTTCAGGAATCTTTAGAAGTAATCCTCATATTGGTACACCGTCTGATGCTTTGCTTCGATTATTGGTGGCAGTCTCACCAGTGAGTATCGCCACCTACACACACACACATGCACTCTTGCCTTAATAACGTCATTGACTGTACAATTCAAGGATATGAGCTGAAGGCACAGTTACACGACTCGTCTCACAAGTTTTCCAATGCTACCAAGCTTGTTAAGAATGATCTCGTATAGACAAAGTAATAAGAAATACAAACCTACAACTATTTAGCTGACTATGCTAGCTATCAGCAGAAAAAAACAAGTGTTGCATAATCCGGTATCCTGTGTATTCGAGTACTTAGTCAGAGGGTCAATCGGACGCCGCTTGATGACCTCTAGTCATTGGCAAACTGAGGTTGGCGGATGCCCAGCGCCCTCGGTGCGATCCACAGACGATATCGTCCGGATTTGCGGTCACTTCCCATGGCCATCGATCTTTTTTGGGCGTTGTCTTCAAGAGGGGGCCGATGTTCACACTTCTCAATTCATCAGCGGCTCCGATCTGTCCGCTTCCCTTGCAGTGATTCTGGATCATCGGATCCGTCTTTAGAAAGAAGTCGCCTACCCCCAACCTCCAGTCCTTTGCCACGTCAACAGGATTTACAATCGAGAGGAGCTCACGCTCACACTCTCGCTTAGTCTGACAAACCACACACCGCTTTTGCTCAAATGCTTCCACAATAGATAGTGCTTGGTAACAGTTTCATGTCAGCTCTCCGGAGCTCCGATAGGACAAGTAAAGTGAATAGGGCTGCGGATGGATGGATCAGTGGGACGCCTAAAGAGGCCTGCACACAGCCATACCATACCCTGCCAGACATGATAGACAGGAGGGTCCAGAGAGAGAACGAGTCTCTCTCTCGGCCCTCTTGCTTTCCTTTTTGTTGTTGTTGTGCCGAGCCCAGTAAGCCGTTGGATCAAGGAGATCTGACGGCTTTCCATTTTTCAACATTTCACCCCTTGTCGATCCATCACCGGTGAGGTTGGAGCCGACAACTTGAAAAAGAACGACCCCCCCC
>SZWC01000217.1:195225-206109 GCA_023375785.1 Penium margaritaceum | reverse complement strand
CCCCCCCCCCCCCACCCCCCGGATGGGCCAAGGCGGCAGGACTGGTGGCGTTTTGCAAGGATCGAGGCGCGGAACGTGGAGCAAAATGCACAACAATTAAAAAGAAAATGCAGAGGAACAGGAAATGCGCAGCGTAAGCAGAGGGGTCGAAGTCCCCACATCCGTCCCAACGTCTCATGTGGGGGGGGACGGAAGAGGAGAACGACCGGAGATGGCAAGAAAGATAGCGCAGAGGAGAGGACGCAGAGAGGAAGCGAGCAGAAGCAAAAGAGGCGGGGTTGGCAGTCGTAGGCAACCCGCGTCTATGCCAACGCCTCATGTGGGGGGCACGGAAATGGGAAGCCATGATGGCTCCACCGACGGCCATCTCCGTCCGTCCCATCGCCTCATATGGGGGGGACATAAGGAGAGGGCCAGGAGTGAGTGCGCACAAGGAAAAGAGCCAAGGAACTGGGTAAGAAGAGGAGAGGAGGCCCATGCGGGCGCAGAGATGAGCATGCCGGTTGGCGGAGAGCGCTTTGGTGAAGATGTCAGCAGTTTGATCAGCAGTGGGGAGGTAGTGCATGACGACCTCGCCTTCAGCAACCGCGCCGCGGACGTAGTGGTACTGCCGACGGACGTGCTTGGTACAATCATGAAGAACTAGATCTTCCGAGAGAGCGATAGCACCCTCGTTCTCATAGTGGATAGTCGTAGGTTCGAGTTGGTCGAACTCCAGCTCACAGAGTAGCATGCGAAGCCAGACCGCCTCTCTCGTGCATTCACTCTCAGCAATGTATTCAGCTTTGGTAGAGGAGAGAGCGACCACGGACTGCTTCTTACTGCGCCAGCTGACAGGTCCACCATTGAGTAGGAAGACATATTCGGAGATGGAGCGACTTGTGGTTTGATCACCAAAGAGATCAGCGTCACAGAAGCCTTGGAGAATGTTGTTGCCTGAGGAGTAGCGGATGGTGAGAGAGGCAGATCTCGAAGATAGCGGATACTGCGCTTGGCAGCCACAATGTGTGCCGAGGTAGGATGTTGGCATCCTTGACTGAGAAGACCAACAGCAAAAGAGAGGTCAAGACGGTTAGCCACGGAGGAGTACATCAGGGATCCCACCATGCGGGGAAAGGATTGAGCATCCTTCGAGGAGGCCAGTGGTGTGGCTGTCGTGACAGTTTTGGTCAAGCTGTGATCCTTAGAGAGTGGCGTGGACTGAGGGGTAGAGGTACCAAGACCGAACTTGTCGGCCACACGTTGAGCTTATGTGGCTTGAGTGAGCGTCACCTGGCTGTGTGTCATGTCATGGGTGGCTTGGATGCCAAGATAGTATTTGAGTGGCCCCATGTCAGACATTTCAAAATGGCGAGACAGCTGTTGCTTGAGGGTATCCAGAACAGGGAGAGACGGTCCAAAGAGAATGAGGTTGTCCACGTAGAGGATGACTCCGAGAAGGTTAGGTCCACCGGGAAAGTACACTGAGTGATCCGAGTGAAGGCGTTGAAGGCCTTGGATCAGGAAGAACTTATGGATCTTCAAGTTCCATTGACGCAGAGCTTGCTTCAGACCATACAAGGACTTGTTGAGTTTGCAGACATGGTCAGGTTTGTCTGGAGTGATGAATCCTTCACGCTGAGCCATGTAGATTGTTTCATGGAGGTCGCCGTTGAGAAAGGCGCTTTTGATATCCATTTGATGAAGGTGCCACTTGTTTTTGGCAGCCAAGGACAGAATCACTCTGATGGATGAGTACTTGGCCACGGGTGCAAAGGTATCTTGATAGTTGACGCCAAGCACTTGACTGTATCCGCGCGCGACAAGACGGGCTTTGTAGCGATCGGTTGTTCCTGCACTGGTCAGCTTTGTTTTTAACACCCACTTACAAGTGACGAAGGGGGTGTTCGGTGGTCGAGGAACGAGATCCCATGTATGCTGCTTTTTAAGCTGAGAGAGTTCCTCTTGGGCTGCTTGGCAACATTGGTCAGCATCCAGAGTTATGGTTAATCACACCACTTTTATACACTCAATGACGTATGTATACCACTCCTCCATAATCATCACTTCCTCGAAGTTTACTAGTGTGTTTGCACTTGGTAAATCACCATTTTCTTCATGAACAAATGTTATCATGTTTTCAGGGATGATTTGAATTCAATTTGTTAAATTTAAAGCAATCCGTTTACATTTATTGCAAGATGTATTTGCTTGTGTGACATCGGGCCTAGCTCTGTCCTGAAACGCCCTTGTGGTCACATATGTCATGCGTAGTATTGGTTCGAATGATAGCTAGGAACACAGATGAAGAATCTTAAGGAATCGGATAACCTATCGAATTCACGAGGGCCATCGCCGTTATTTGCTCGATGTCGTCCTCCTCCGTCCCCCCCCCCCCCCCCCTACAAGCCGAAGTGTATTAGGCCGATGTATTGGGCGGTGTATCTGAAGTGTGGCCGAATTAATACACTAGTGTATTCATACTCCAGATGTTGAAACGAGAGCTCGTAGCCTCCCCATCCCCCCCACCCCCCTCCTGAGGTCAGAGAGTATCGCGGGTGTGTATTGGGTAGTGTATCTGGTAGGGGGCCGCATGAAAACACAAGTGTACAAATACACAAGTGTACTTTATTTAGCGAGCTTGCGATACACTCCCCGATACACTCCCCCAATACACTCGAGGTGTTTGGGGGGGGGGGGATCGGAACTCTAATCGGGGTGCTGTTGTGTCGATCACAACTCGCTCATAACGCACAATGCTTGAAAGTTGAGTTCCAGGATTCAGATCCCGACAGCCGTCGGTTCACTACGATCGGCGTCCTCGATCGCTTAAAGCATTATCTATAGAAAAGGCAAATGTCTATGTCTTGTCATATGTAACAGAAACACTTATCGTATTCACTTCTAACTTTTGGGAGGGCGGGGGGGGGGGGGGGGGGGCCGACCTTAGAGCGGGGACTGGTTAGTTCGCTTGCACGAAGCCAACAGAGTATTCTGTTTGCGTAATTGTCCGATGGCTCTGATCGACGATGTCTGTCAGCTTCGATCGACTATAGTAAGAATACACAAGTGTATCGTTTTGGTTGTCTACCAGCTACACTCCCCGATACACTTACCAGATACACTTTTTACTTTTGGGGGGGGGGAGGCTCGTCGTCTCCTCCCCCCCCCCCCCCCCCCCGCCCTCCCAAAAGTTAGAAGTGAATACGATAAGTGTTTCTGTTACATATGACAAGACATAGACATTTGCCTTTTCTATAGATAATGCTTTAAGCGATCGAGGACGCCGATCGTAGTGAACCGACGGCTGTCGGGATCTGAATCCTGGAACTCAACTTTCAAGCATTGTGCGTTATGAGCGAGTTGTGATCGACACAACAGCACCCCGATTAGAGTTCCGATCCCCCCCCCCCCCAAACACCTCGAGTGTATTGGGGGAGTGTATCGGGGAGTGTATCGCAAGCTCGCTAAATAAAGTACACTTGTGTATTTGTACACTTTTCTTTCATGCGGACCCCACCAGATACGCCACCCAATACACGTTCAACTCAGCTGGACCTCCTGGGGGGAAGGGGGGGGGGGGGGGGGGGAGGGGCTTGTGGGCAACGCTCGAGCAATGATACAAAAAACGAGATGACCTCTCGTGCGAGCGGTGATCACGAGTACAGCATTTCTAGTATGGAGCACATTTAAGCGTCATTGGTAGAAATACAAACATAACATGAAGTCTCAATAAGAATATAGTAGGTAACGTTGTGAAATCACTGATGTTAAACTTACTTTCAGATTTTTCCGTAGAATATCTACTTAAAAAATGTTATCAGGTCATGTATTTCTTGAGAAAGTTCATTGAAAATCGTGTGGTCATGTACGCAAAACTAACAGTGAACATGATTCCAACTAACAACTTCTAAGAAACATTGTCAATGTTCTGGGCTGGTTTCCTAGAAGGATCCTCACCATATGTTGCAATGTTGTACACACTTTATTGAGTGTGTGGATTTGGGGTGATTGGGCAAAAATGAGCACCCACATGGCGCATAGCATCTTTGAAGCTGATGGGGTCGACCACTTGTGTGAATAGTGCAGTGTCATCAGTGTCATCATCTGCTGGGGACTCGGTGGTTGCCAAGAAACCGAGTTGAAGAAAAGATGGAGGTCTTGTGATTCGGGCAGATCTGCGCAGTCCTGGTTGTGTAGCAGCTGATGGAGTGGATGACACTGTGCTTGGGATGATTACCTGTGGATCCGGAGGAGCATCATAACGTTCTTGTAGAACCACAGGAGGAAGCACACCAGCGTGGTCATCGGGTGTAGGGTCGGCAGATAACTATTGAAGAGGTGGTGGAGTTGTCTCAATATAGACAGTGGGTGTGACTGCCAGTGGTGCTGCATCACAAGCGCGGTTGAAGAAGCTTTCATCGAAGATGGGTTGTCTGCTGCAAATGACGCGCTTGGAGTCCTGGTCCCATAGACGATAGATATCTTGTGTCTCGTACCCAAGAAGGATGCAGACTTTGGATGGTAGATCAAGTTTTGAGCATTCTTCTAGCCGGATCCAGGCGTGTGCTCTAGAGACAAAGATACGGATGTGTTCTAAGTAGGGCTTGCTCCTAGTCCATGCTTCATAGGGTGTTGATTTACCTGTAGGCAGCTTCGCGGTGGGAAGACGATTTGTGAGGTACGCTGTAGTGTGAAGAGCCTGAGCCCAGAAGGCAGATGAGAGACTAGCAGTGCGGAGCATGGTCCGAACTCATTCAAGAAGCATCTGATTCATCCGCTCTGCTTTGTCGTTCTGCTGTGGGGTGTACGGTAGTGTGATTTGATGCTGAATGCCTCTTTCATTGTAGAAGGCTTTGAGACTGTGGTAGACAGACTTGGTACCGTTGTCAGTGCGAATCTTCTTGATTGTCAAACTGGTCTCACTTTCAACTTGGTGGATCCAGATTTTCATTGCTTTGATGGTGTCGGACTTGAATCGAAGAACCCGGGTCCAGAACATATGTGTGTAGTCATCCTGAATGAAGAGGAAATAATGTTTTTTGGAGAGGGAGCCTTCCTTGATATAACAGAGATCCATGTGAACCAGTTCCACATGCTCATGGGTTCCATAAGATGGAAGAGCTTGAAATGAGCCTCGATGTTGTTTGCCTGTAAGACAGCCTCCACACATAGGTTCTTCACCATCTTTCACCAGGCTGGTGGGAAGATCAAGGACGATTGAATCTGCAGCCATTTTGGTTAGGGTTGAATAGCTGACGTGTGCGAAATGCTTGTGCCAGAGATCTGCCATTGTTGACGGAGAGGTTGTCTTTGTCGATGAGGGGTTGGATGTGGAGACCATGAAAGCCATCTCTTGCGTCTCTGGGTATCTTGAGGGTTCAGTGGTGTCAAGGATGGTCAGGTTTCCCATTCGAGTGGCTACAGCTGCCAGTTGAGACATTTGGTTGTACACCTTGCAGATTTTTTCAATGTCAAAAACCACTTTGAATCCTTTGTCATTGAGCTTGGTGACTGAGAGAAGATTTCCTGCGAGATCTGGGACATAGAGTACGTCTTCAAATGTCCTGATTGCCGGTTTCCCATTACACTTAATGTTGACTCTAGTGGGTGTGGAGGCACCCTCAAGGATGCCTAGCTCTCACTGGTACATGCTACCAATGTTTGGAGCAGCCACTGGACACCTTTGGTGAAGAGTGTGGAGCACGAGGATTACGGATGTGAGTGGTCAGAACACGTCGCATTCAGTAGAACTGAATCGAAACTAGTTTTTGTTACTTAGCATAGTGAGATTACATCAGATACTTATAGCCTGTGACCTAAGGTTTCCAACGCATCCAAGCACGCCCAAATTGGAGCAGTAGAGCCCCTGCTACGGCCGTCAAAGTAACCCTTGGTGGAGCCATCCACCTTGCCTTGTACGCTAGGCAACGGGAGGCGCTTCGACGATGACCCGTCGAAGCGCCTTTCCTCGCCCAGAAGTCAAGGAGAAATTCACCCTGGTCAAAAAGTGTCTTCTGGTTGCTTCCTTCATGGCCCTGGTGCATTTGGAGGTCGTTGGAGACGACCTCAGATCACTGGTGGTGGATTATCCCGCCACCCATGGCGGGTACTAGATTCCACCCTCCAAACACCCGGTTTTCGGGCTAGGCTAACTTTCTGAATAATAACTCAAATCGAGCGATTCAAAGCTCTATCCTGCATGGACAAATCCAAGAAATCCAAATCTAAAGTCAGATCAGGTGTTTGACCACTCCTCAGTGGTCGAACCAGGGAGTATGATCAACGGCACTCATGGCAAGGGGCACACCATGTCAACAATCTCCCCCTTGCACTGCAGCCTTGATGCCCTGTCCTTGGAACCTGTAGCATTTTAAAGTTCACAGTGCAGACCAAGCTCCATGCAGCTCACGCCATGCCTGTCCTTGGGTTGTGCCTTGGTCATGGCGTCGGCGAGCATGTGCTTAGTGCCACAATGCACAATAGCCGCATCTCTCTTTCCCACCAACTCTCGTGCGTAGTGATGCCGGATCTCGATGTGCTTGGTCCTCTTGTGCAGCACCGGGTTCTGGATCAGGCTGATGGCACTCATGTCGTCAACATTGAGTACCTTCGGCTTCTTTTGCGGCACCCCGATCTCCTTTAGTTACCGCCGCAGCCACACCGCCTCCTTTGCGGCTTCCGTGAGCGCGATGTACTCCGCTTCGGTGCTGGACAGTGCCACAGTCCTGCTTCCTACTTGTCCATGAAACTGCTGCACCACCAAGCACAAACACGTACCCCGCATTGATTTTTTGTCATCTACATCACCAGCCCAGTTGGCATCGGAGTAGCTGACCAACTCGAGGGAGTCGCCACGCGCTCCCCCTTCAAATACGGGCCGCGACTGTTTTCTCCCCTTGAGATAGCGGTGGATCCGCTTCACCGCTTGCCAATGTAGTGGTCCGGGGTCAGCAACATGGCAGCTCACTTGGCCCTCCGTGAAGGCCAGGTCGGGCCGCGTCGCCACCATGGAGTACATGATGCTCCCCACCGCGAACTGGTATGGCACACCTGCCATCTCCCCCTTCTCCTCATCTGTGCTCGGCCCCATGCTCGAGCTCAGCTCACATGTGGTGGTGATGGGTGTGCCGATGGGGTTGCACTCTTCCATGTTGTAGCGGTGGAGTACCTCTTGCACGTACTTTGCCTGCCCCATCTCCAGCGTGCGTGCCTTGCGGTCCCTCTTGATGGCAACGCCAAGGTAGTACTCGAGCTCGCCCATGTCGGTCATTTTGAACCGACGGCCTAGCTGCTGCTTCAGGTTCATCAACTCCTCCATGTCCGATGACACGAGGATGAGGTCATCCACGTAGAGGACCACAATCTGGTACAACCCTGGCTACATTCACACGTACACGCTGTGATCCGCCTCGTAGCGCTTGAAGCCAAGCTCGGCCATGAAGCCGTCCATTTTCAGGCACCACATGAGTGGCGCTTGGTTCAGCCCGTAGAGCGCATTGCAAAGCCGGCACACCTTCCCCGGCGGCGCGTCCACCCCCTCCGGCACCTCCATGTAGACCTCCTTGTCCAGGTCTCCGTTGAGGAATGTGGTTTTTACATCTATTTAATGGACTTCGTAGTCCCGCGCCGCCGCCATCAAGAGGATGGAATGGATGGAGGCAAACTTCACCACTGGTGCAAAAATCATCGGCTCCAAGTGGATCTTGACGAAGAAGCTCACGAAGGAGGGGAAGCTTCCCCACGCGAATAGAGAGGGGACAAGCCAGGTATCCCACTTTATTCGTGCCGTCCACTTGGTTAGCGGTCCGCTTCTTGCTCGTGAGCGGAAGGCCCCACTTTCGAGCACACTCCATGCTCACAAAACTGTGGCTTGCACCACAATCCAACAGACATCCCACCTTCCCCTTGATGACTTTCACTCGCACCTCCGAGAGATGTGCAGGCTGCTCCACCTCATACCCTACGTCCTATGCCTTGACCTCGGAAACCCCCTTAACTGCCGCAAGGTGTTCGGGTTGGTGGTCAACAAGCGGTTTGGGCTGAGAGGATCAAGGAGCAATGCCATCTACTGCTGGCACTCCTCATTTCCCAACTCCTTTGTTGCTTTCTCTGCTTCCTTGGTGGCTTGCTTCCCCTTCCCTTGCCGCTTACCCTTGATGTCGCCCTTCTTTAGACTCTGACAATCACGCACGATGTGGCCAGGCTTGCCATAGTTGTAGCACTTGTGCTCTTGCAATGCTCTGATCTCCATGGGTGTGTTGTCGCTCTCGGCCCGCTTGTTGTAACCACTATCAAAAGAGTTGTGGCTGTTGGCATGAGCCTGTTGTACACGCGAGTCAAACCATTCAGCTGCTGCAATCATTGCCGATATGTTGTTGTTGAGGTCGTGCATCACCGTCACAGGGCAGGCGTCGTTCTTGAGGCCGTTGCTGCAGTGGAAGCACAATTCATGCGAGTCAAAGCCACAGTTGGCGACGATCTCACGAAACCTGCGGGTGTAGTCGGCGACGCCACCAGTTTGGCGAAGCCGTCACAGCTTGGTACGCGCGTTGTTCCTCACGTCACCCACGGTGAAGCGCTTGATGAACCACTCCGTGAACTCCTTCCACGAGATTGGCCATTTCAGGGTAGGGTCGCCATTGCTGCAGGTTGGAGCCGATGGGGTTGAGATTCCGGTTGCAGCTGCAATGCCGGCAACCATTACTGCTCCACTGCTGTGTGGCTTGGACCACATCACATTGGCCCACCAATCCAACAAAGACCCTCTCAACAGGGTCACGGTGTAGTCGCGGTCCACCTTGAGGCACCCACACCGATAGCGGTGAAGTAAAATTCTAGTCCGAGTATCTAAGCGTGCGGAGCTGGTCCATCCTTCTTCGATGGGTTGAATGGCTCAGGCTTGGGCGGGCTCGGGATGCCCACCACAGGTACGTTTGATGTGGCAACTGCCACTGGTATTGACACGGGATGCTTCACGAGCTCTTGATTGAAGTACGCGTTTTGCTTCTCCAGCAAGTCCATCTTGGCCTACATGTTGGCAAGCAACTTCTCCAACACTGCGGCTGCTTTTACTTTGCTTTGCATGTCAAACACCGCAGCCAACCAGTACGTGCCGGCTGAAGTCATCTCTGCGTCTGGTACAACTTCTTCCTGAACGGGTCCTCCGATTACCGTCTTATCACCGGAGTGCGTGGTTGGCCTTGGGTACAGATCCACCAGAGAGACGAGATGCGTGCTGGTGTACGCTGACCAGGAGAGGTTGCCATGTCGATGATTGTGTCCATGAGCCATTGGTGGCTTTGACACCAAGTGTAAACCGGACGTGGTGTGCTAACCTCAATTGGATGGTGTAGGCACCAATCAGAGGCAACGACGACCAAGGGAAACCAGTGCACACCTTCGAGGGGTTGCGGAAGTGTAGGGTCGTCTTGGGGGAGCACGCAACTCAGAGAGTTTTCTTTGAGGCACCGTATTGGTGAAGGCGCAGCACGCAGCAGTTGGTGGTTCCTGCGGTGCATGCGCTTCTCCGCCAACAAGATATTGAAGACAATGGCTCGCTTATTTTGGTGGCCCAACATGTCATTGGAGGTGGCTGAATTCTTTTGGAGTTGTGACGTGTGCCAATGCCACAAGGCACGGAGGATGAAGACCCTTGGTCTCCTCCAACCCTTCCCATCCCTGAGCAGCCGTGGCAAGACATCTCTATGGATTGTATTTCGGCTTTGCCCACAACAGCGGCAGGCCACAATGCGGTGTTGGTGGTGGTGGATCGCTTCAGCAAGATGTCACATTTCATCGCGACGTGTGATACGGTGAGCGCGGAAGGCACGGCTCGGCTGTTCCTTGAGCACGTGGTGCCTATCCAAGGCGTGCCTCGGTCCATCGTGAGCGACTGTGACCCATGCTTCACAAGCAAGTTCTGGAGAGAACTCATGGAGCCGTACGGCAGCAAGGTGCAGCTGTCGACCAGTTTTCATCCCCAAAGTGACAGGCTGACGGAGCGGACGAACCAGACGCTGGAGTAGCTCCTCCGTACAGTGGGTGATCCGGACGAGACGGCGTGGGACCAGTGGTTTCCGGTCGCTGAATTGGCGTACAACTCCGCCACGTCCGTCTCCACCAGCAAAGCGCCATTTGATGTGGTGAACGGCGTGGTGCCCGCAACACCCCTCAGTTTACACATCGCAAGCAACCTGTCCATGGTGGAGTCTACCGCACGTGAATTCACGCAGATTTGGGTCGCAAAGCGGCTTGCATTGGATCAGGCGCAAGCGCAACAGAAAGCACAAATGGACCGCCGACGCGCAGACACAACGCTCAAGGTCGGTGATCGTGTGCTTTTCAACAGTGCGCACGTCAAGCTTCGCAGGGTCCGGTCGGACGGGTTGAAACCCCGGTGGTTTGGTCCGTTCGAGGTGGTCAGAATGCGGACACCCATGGTGGAACGGTTGGCTCTTCCGCCTTCCATACCAGTCCACAACGTGTTCCATATGTCCAAGCTCAAGCTCTACCATAATCCGGCGGAGAATTTTCCTGGCCACAGTTGTAAGCCTCCCGCTCTGGTGGTGATCAAGGGCAAGCAAGTGTTTGAGGTGGAGGCCATCCTTGACCACCATCGTCGTGGCCGTGGATGCGAGTACCTGATTCTTCTTTACATTTGTAGAAGTTTTCTTTCATTATTTGTGAGTAATAACATAGTGTGTTTAAAAGAAGGTTTGAAACTTTCTTATGGAGAGGAAATACAAGAGCGGGGATACTATATTGATAAAATGTACCATAATTGTTTCTTACTTTGGTTACTCATAAAATGCTTTTGGAGATTTAACGTCTGGAAATTCTTAACACACCTGATTTCTATACCTGTTTTCCAGGTTCGCTCTGTCCCCCCCCCCCCCCCCCCCC
>SZWC01000217.1:56895-165777 GCA_023375785.1 Penium margaritaceum | reverse complement strand
TTTCTCGCACGTCTGGACAACTTCAGCCACATCCAAGAAACATTGACAGAAGTATCACAACCTTTTGGTCGACCTCTTGATGCATCAAGAAACATCGAGATTTACAAGTACGCATCTTGCATCTTTGTCGTCGATCTTCAGAGCCCCCCAATTCCTTGATTGACTTTCTCGATCTGACCACTCATGACACGACTCCACACGCGTCGCTTGACAATGGACTCAACGACCCTGACTATGTCTCATTTGTAACTTGACACTTGTATGTATGTGTTCAATATTTTTGACACTTTTTATCAAAGTACACTTACCGCTATTTATAAATTCCTCAAGTGTCCCAAATTCTCAAACTTTTTTCTACCGTGCAAACTCTACCTGTTCACCATCTACGCTCTGGTCAGCATAACACTTGGTATCAGAGCGCAATGGTTCAGGAGAGGCATTCGGCTACTTTACTCATCCGGAGGACTACCTCGCACAAGCCGTCAGCGCATCTAGCATGTCAAGACTTTGCAGACTTTGTGACTACGACGTGAAGTAAGCAAGCGCATCTGATGACCAGAAGCGGGTCTTCGGAAAAGACTTCGGTGATGGAGGAGTAGAACTTACATATGCACCAGAATTGTGAAGTTGCAGCAAATTCTGGTGTGGCAGGCTATACGGCAGCTGGGTGAATCCCGACAACTCCAACGACGAACCCGGTCATGGATCCAATGGTGGTAAACCAGCCGATCCTATCCATAGCCTCGACGTCTGCAACGGGAATGACAGGTGGCACCGGACGACAGGTGTGGACTCAACGAGGAACTGGTGAACCATATCTCTGCGCTCAAGGGGATCAACATCCATATGCTCCAACGCAATGTTGTGATGGAGCCTCTTTGCAATGCAAGTGCACGAGAAGCGGTGCTTGTCCAAAGAAACACCCAACTCTCGAACGAACCCAAGATTTTTCTGGCCCTTCCTAAACCGTTTGATCCTAAAAATTCCAAAGGAACGACAATCTGGATTTGGCTGACAAGCTTGGAGGTGTACTTCACCACTGCTGGGATCAACAATGATTGGAAGAAAATTGACCTCGTGGATGGGCTTCTGTGTGGTATGGTACTAAGTTGGTGGTCTGACATAAAGGCCATCGAACGGCATCAGGAGAGTGGCGGGGCCTCATCGAAAGGCAACAACGCCCGTCTTGCATCGTCAACCACAAGTGTTCTACGCTTGGAGCAGATCAATGCGGAATGGCGAGACGCGCTGAGTCCACCGACCAACTGGGGCAGATTCTCACACATAATGCTCACACGTTTTGGATGACTGAGCAAGAAGTATGATGCTCTGTAAAAACTACAGCATCTACGTTAGCAATCCAGCGTGCCAGAGTACACGCGGAGATTTCAAGAGATCATCACAGGAGTATACATCGCCCCCAATGGACTCTGTTTCAATTGTAACAACGGTCTCAAATAGGACATTTGACGAGCGATCGCCATCTTTGACATCCAAAGTGTATTACCACAAATTATTGACTATGCTGATTGCAATGCTCGGATCCAGGATTCTTACGGCTGGTAACCTCCCAACCACAATTGCCGTGAGAATGGAGAAAACCCAGGTGAGAGACTCCTTGACTCTCATCGAAGTGGACGTCGTCGACCAAAAAGATGCACGGACCTGCTACAACTGTGGAAAAGTCGGAAACATCGTTCAAAACTGTCGAAGCAAGTAGCAGGCTAGAGAGGGGAGGCAGTTGTAGAAAAATGAGTCGGGAAACGCCAAGGGGCAGGAGTGAAAGTCGCGACCCTTGTCAAAGTGGAGCGATCTGCGCCAAACGATCACCCATGTGAACGGCTTGCAACACTGTAGATGGTTTCTGAGATTGCAAAGTTTGACGAGGGGTACGTGGAAGACCAACCGACCATACTGCTAAAAGTGCAACCTGGAGGTTACAAGAGTCCCGAAACGGTATTGGCACCATTGAGTGGAGGGGCCTTTCATAGTTTTGTAGGTAAGCACATGATTTGAAAGTTGGGTTTGCAGACTGGAACAGGGGTGTTTGAAGGAAAAACCGTAGACGGGAGGTTACAGATATGGTTAATCACCCCAAATTCACACACTTGACGATAGTGTATCAAAATGTGTATTTCTACAGGTATACACATTTTACAAAACATCCATATGATTGCATGTCAGCAAAGTCCACATGTGCATTTCTCGTATAAAATGAAAACTATAATGGGCTCTATGTGATATTGAGCAGTTTCCGTGAGCAGTCCATGTTTACAAACGTGTTCACTTCCTAGTACACTTGTTGTTACATGGTTTCATGGGTGAGGCAAGTGGTCATGTATGACGGAGACTCTGAGAACCACTACGACTTTAAGTGGGAGACTTGCAGGATGTAACGGTCTAGAGGTCATGTCCAACAAGTGATAAAAAAGTCATTCTAGGACAAGATTTCCAGTTCCAGCACAATCCGCAAATCGACTAGAACAGTGGTGAAATCTACGCGAAAATCGACGGTGACAAGCAACAAATTCTGCACGTGCGGCAGAAGATGATAGCGGAAGCAGCAGAAGTGGAAGCAGCAGAGGAAGCTGGAGCGACTGAGAAGCGACAACCTATACAAATGATACCACTCAACGTGGACATGCACTGTATCCAACAAGGGGCTCGTGCATGGCTCGTGCATCTCAAGCGAATAGGGGAAGCGGAAGTGGCAGTAGCTGACTCATCGGCCTTGTGAGCCTTACGAGCCTCATTGGCCTCATCGGCATCAACAAAGTTTGTGATGATTCTCGAGGAGTTCGCGCCTCTCATCCGAGAGTTTGTGAACATCTTCCCCAACGAACTCCCAAAAGCCTTGCCACCTCAACGCAACATCCACCATAGTATCAAACTGAAACCGGGCAGTCGACCCACCGTTGAAGGAGCCAATCACATAAGCAACCATGAGCTGACCGAGATGAGAAAACGACTTGAAAAGATACTCGTTCACGGGTTCATCCGTCCATCCATGTAATCATATGCTACACCAGGTTTTTTTTGTGAAAAAGACAACAGGCAAAATGCGGATGTGTATGGACTACTCAACGTAGATCAGTCTTGGAGCCAACAAACGTTTCGACCAACTCCGATGAGCCCAAAGTTTCACCAAATCAATATACGCAGCGTTGTTAACAGATTTGCGTGGCAGACACTGACATCGAGAAGATGACATTCCAAACATGCTACAGACATTACGACTTCATGGTTATACTCTTTGGACTCAGGAATTCCCCGACCACATTCATGGAAGCAATGAACAACATTGTCCGTCCGTACCTTGACGATTTTTTCGTGGTATACCTCAAGAACATCTTCGTATACAGCCACACCCCGGAGGAGCACGATGGACATCTCAAAAAACTTTTGGAAGTTTTACAAGGAGAGAAATGTTTTGGACAACTTTGTAAGTGCAACTTCGGTTGCCGTTCGATCGAGTTTTGGGGTTATGTCATCAATGACGGACGGATCCCCATGGTTACAAAAGGAATGGCAAATGTCGCTGATTGGCCGACATCGACCAACATCTGAGAAATTCAAGTTTTCCTCCGCTTCTACAATTACTGCCGGCGTTTTGTACGAGATTATGCCCGATTGTCAACACCGCTCTCCGATATCACTCAAAAAGAAAAAAAGTGGCGTTAGGGATACAGCGAACAAGAAGCATTCACCACTTAGCGGAACACTCTGACCTTGGTGCCAGCCCTACGATTAGTTGATCCAACAGTCGACTACGTCATGGCTAAGGACGCCTACGACCGAGCCATTGGTGCAGTTCTCGTACAAGATCACGGCAACAGAGAACAACCAGCCGCGTATATGTTACAAAAGTCACATGGAACAAAACTCAACTACATCGTACACAAGAAGGAGATGGTAGCGGTCGTACATGCATTGAAGACATGGTGATGCTATCTTAATTGCCACTGATGTGTCATACGCACTGATTATCATGTACTAAAACATTTGAAGATGCAGCAAAACCTCATTCGAGGTCATATAAAATGGATGGAGCTACTCAAATCAGGGTTCGACTACGATATCAAGTATTGGCCAGGCAAAACCAACTAGCAGATGCGCTCAGCCGTCGACCAGATCTAATGGCTGTGGCAACGACACTTCAACTTCAACGAGATCCTTATGTGGATAATTTATTTACACGTGGCTATTCCTAGCATGGCGGAGATGAAAAATCCAAGTTCTGGCATGAAACATCCTATTGACAACAAAGATTTACTCGCCAAGTGGTTGTACCTCCAAACAAAAAACTCCACCGCATGCTGCTTGAGGAATGCCACGACACCGGTCCAGGTGGGAAACTTGGACAAGACAAGACGCTGAAAAACGCACAAAGGACTACTGGTGGGACAAGATGCAAATTGATGTGGCCAACTCTTGCAAAGCCTGTGACACATGTCAGCGACACAAATCTTGTCGCACACGACTACACAGACTTCTGTAGCTACTCCCCATTCCAACGAAACCATGGACCGACATATCCATCGGCATCGTCATTGGATTACCAATCACACCCAAGGTATATGATGCAATCCTCGTGGTTTTTCACATATTTTCTAAAATGTCTTACTTTATCCCAACAACGACCACCGTCACTCCTAAAGGAGCAGCATCCTAAACAACATCGTACGGCTACAAAGTGTGCCAAAACCATCACAAAGTGACTCAGATGGTCAAAATACCAGCCATGTTTTGCGCAGAATAATGACTCGTTATGGCAATTGGATCCACGACAAATGTACTTGGATGACAAGTGTCAAAACTTACCATGCCTTGCTTTGATGAATCAATCTGATCATTTCCAGACACTGAAAGATACCCCTCCTGGGTACTTCTATAACGGTTGGTCACTTGGCTGTCGGACTTTCGCGTGACAACCAAGTGAGCAATTATCGTTGACCGTCGCTTGAGTGAGGGTAACAACCCCACCGAGCACGGCTGTCGCGTGGACGTTGATGATGTCCACACGAGGGCGGCCATTTATTTTCTTGCTTGAGTTCAAGGGAGTAAAACTGGTCATCAGAACAGGAAACTCGTTCTCAGGAGTTAATCACACATGAGGACATGACACGGCGGGCTTGTTTATAATTTTACTGGGTGTAAACACCAGAAGGGTCATTCTAGAACGGTTCAAAACCCGGTCCCAGTACTTTGAGTTATTCCGGAAAAAAACACCTTCGCAAAACACTTCTGAATGATTGTAAAATACACTTGTTATAATATTTTCAAGTTTCCCAATTTCCCAGACCCTGTTTTGTCTCGCAACTTCTACTTGTTCACCATTTACGCACCGTTTACATAAACATTTATAGTTCTTGCCATTGGTGTATACTTCCCTAATCAAAGTGCTTGCTTTGAAATAGGGAGCAAGCTCAAATGTATGCCATTAAATGGAGTACATGCTTGCAAATGATAGAGCATGAAAGACAAATAATACGTATAGGATAACATACCGATGGTGTAAAGATAAGTGGGTAACTAGAGATAAAATGTGTGGGGATGTTGGAAGGAAATCTACATATGGGGGCTACATGAAACCTATGTGGCGACTGTCAGCAGAAACAAGTGCGGAGAACCGACGCAGTGATTCTGATTTTGATTCTAGTATTTTTGGCATTTCCCTCTAAAACAGTGGTTTTTTACATATTGTTCCGCCAGCAGCGCAGGGGTTCGAATAAACGGGACTGAACGTGCGACCCCATGGTTTTCGCGATTCTTTTCTTTCGACTTGTTTGGAAAGAAGTCCTGATTTTGCAGAAACACACCAGTGCGCCGCTCGCACACCTGGCATGGTCATGCACGCGTCCACATGATGCTATGAGCAGCAAGGGTGCCGAAGAAGAATTACCATACAACAGAATTACACTTTGCAAGCTCCAGGTACCGTTGATGTTGGTATAGATCTAGAGAAATCGATTTTGCATGAGACATCCACCCTACAATCAGAAGTGATGGGCATTTGGAGTGATTTTATGTTTTTCGGCTACTTCCTGATTCTCCTATGATGTTGGAGACACGCCACGTCGGCCAGCCAATACCCAAAATCAGAAGCAATCGGCGGAGACGATTGATTGTACCACTGATTGTCAGAGTAACAAAAGGTGCAGACGCTTTGCATACAACTTTGCCGTGTCGCGTCCCGCCCACCAGTCATACAATTAAAATCAAAATCAGAGTGCTGGTTCAAGGCCTAGGGGGGCGTAACATTGGATGAATTGACCTTCGGGCCCGGGTTCTTAGGTAGTCCCAACGTGAGGACCCACATTGCCAAATGCATCAGCACCGTAGCCTGTGCACAAGCGGCAGTCAACGAAAAAGCCCGCATGCTGCCGGCGCGACCCGAGATATCCCGCCCGCTTCCGGGCTGGCCATCTCAGGTGAGTGCTTGCCAGTATAATGAGTCAGGAAATGGATTTGACAATTTTGTGAAAGTCCAAACCGTGCGGCATGGAAGGATAACATCGTTGGAACCTGTTTTGTTGACACGTTTTCCTTTTCTGAGTGTGTTAGTTGTTAAACAAGTCCAATTCCGTTCGTCAAATTGTTCGCTACTTCCCAACTGTCATAGGAAAACACTGGCCCTTCTAGTTGCCGACGGGCCCTAAGCTTGTCGAAGTTGGCCAATGAGGCCCTCTGGTTGGTCAGATCAGCGGGCAGGGCCAAAGAATTGGTCACATGTTGAAACGGGTCCCTGGAACAAACCGCACAATCAACCAGGGCTCCGAGGTGGAAGTGCCCCGTAACATTTTGCCGTTCCCGCCAATCAGGCCACCTCCAAAAGAGGCCCCCATGTGCATGCATAAGAGCTTCGTTGCCTTGGTAACAGTTGTTGAAGCTGCTTTGTTTCGTTTCCTTGGCTCGTTGACAGCATGCCGGACATTTGCGTGCCTTGCGACTCTCCTGAACTGAAGAGCGTGGACAGTGTTCGGGAGCATGCGGAGGCAGTGCCGTGCGCTTGAGGTGCAATGGCTCACACGTCCGAAGCTGGTTGGTGCGGTGGATCCATCCGTGTGAGTCTCAAGAAAATTGTGTGCATGCCGTTTGCGCAATCGCCACACCACACCACTTGTGTGGCAATGGTCCTCACATGTTAACGGACCGTCAACATGTCAGGGACGCTGCTAGAGACGGCCAAGCCGGTATGGTTCCGAGTGTTAAGACTGTCATTCTGACAGTATGCAACCCCGGATGTAAGACGACAGCAACGCTTCCACATGGCAGCGTCCCTATCATAGTAATGTCCGCTTTGTCGTCATCCCGGCACGGCTCCCAGGGCGTCACGGTTCGAAGGGCATCAAGAACTCAGCGTGCGACACATGACATTTTACGACTGCAGGTGTTGTTGGCAGTTGGTGTGTTAAAACACGCCGATGGGAGAGAACCGACAGGCGGCGGTCTTGTTGACCACGCGACGGATGAGAGTGAGAGAAGGAAAAAAGAAAACGGGGGAGGGGAGGTCGCGAAGGTGTTCACCGGTCGCGACATACCGGATGGCCGGCGGGGTCGGCCCCGGCTGAAGTTTTTTGGATGTACTCCCCGAGACGGGAGAGAAAATTGATGTGCCTCCATCTAATTCTCAGTTTGTTTTTTTTGTGGTGCGAGCCTTCTTTTTGGTCGCACGTGAAAGGCCAAACCTGGCCGGTGAGTGAGTGTGTGAGGTATAAACCTGTGGTTTGGAGGCAGTTAGAGAATGTTCGCATGTACGAGTGGCACATGGGACACCAAATGGACAGCGCCACAAAAGAGAAGGTGACGCGATGAGTTCCATTGGCAAGTCGCAAGAGTCACCGAGTAATTCCACGACGCGCCCTTGCCAGCGTGCCAAGCGACCAAGCCGCGTTTGTACGCGGCTCGCCACCAAATCGTGTCGTATTTCTTTTGCTTGTCGCGTTGCATGACCCCAAAAGTGAGTGTGTGTGGTTCTAACCGCAACAAGGGTAGAAATTCATTTTTTGTGTGTTTTTTTGTGTGTGTGAGTCAGCCTTAGGTGGTAACTACCACCATGTGGGAGTTGTGGGTGGATAGTACAACACCACCAAGGCACCTCCAAGGGTGCAAACTAGTTCCAACTCACCATGGGAGTGAGACCTGTACCCCGGACCACGTTTTATTATTTTTCTTGTGTGTTTCTAAGTGTCTCCGTGTATCATAGTGTGCCGGATATATGAGGCACTTGTCTCTTGTGAGTTTAACCAACAAAGGATTTTCATAAGTGTTCCTTCCAGAAATTCACCAAGACCCTCACTTTGCAGCAGTGCCATTCATTTGATACTTAACCGTTGATGTGCAAATTTTGTGAGCATGTTCTACAAATCCTAAGCTTTCCAATGAGCTATCTCAGGCTTCCTAAGATAGCCGTTTGAGTGCCTCACATATTTTATTGCTAAAAAAACCAAGTCTCTGTCCAGAATTTCCAGGAAATTGGCGAGGTCCCAGTTTTGAGTTGGAGCCTTAGCCGAGGACATTTTTGGCCATATTTGAGTAAGCTGCAGCTGGTGGAACACATTAAAATTCTCCAACAGTGGTATCAGAGCAGTTGGGAGGATTCTCGTCGTCCGAGACGCTCGAGCGCGAGCAAGTGAGGGACGGGAGATACCGCCGCCGCAGTCATGGCCGCCGCTTTGACCAAGGAGTTCCACGTGGTGGACAAACTCGTGGGTGCATCGAACTTCATCAATTGGAAATTCTGCATGCAACTTGTGTTTGAGGAGCGCGGGATTTGGGAAGTCGTGACGGGAGCGGAACAAGTGCCGGATGCGAGCGCGGCATCGGCAAAAGTGACGGCATCAAATTCTTCCTTGGCGGCGACGCAAGGGCGTGCCGGGGAAGAGGGGGCAGCTGCTGAAAGGGCAAAGAGGTTTGTGAAGGACAACTGGAAGGCCTTGATGTTGCTTGCAATGAACTTTGCTCCACCACTTATGTCGTATGTGCGACCTGACAAGCTCGCGTGTGACGCTTGGAAGGCATTGTGTGGGGTGTATGCGGCGGGAGCAGTGGGGAATCGCATGATGTTGCGGGATTGTTTTCATAAGCTTTGCATGGGTGCGGGCGAAGGGATTCAGGACTACATCAACCATGCCAAGGAGTTGGCGGAGCAGCTAGAAGCCGCCAGAGCCGAGGTCCGGAGCAATGAGATTATCCTCACGTTGTTGGAGGGGCTCCCTGAGTCATACCAACCCCTCGTGATGGTATTGGAGGCGCAGTCGGGTGACCTCAAGCTCGAGGAGGTCATCACAAAGCTCCTCCTTGAGGAGATGCACCGGCACTCGCGTGATGAGAGCAACAAGGATACCGCATATGTGAGCCACAGGCACGCATACCCGAAGATGGACAGCAACAAGAGAGAGGTTGGTGCACCACCGGGTATGGGCGTCCGGGCGTGTTTCCATTGCGGCTCCACCGACCACCTCGTCTGCGATTGCACCGCCTGGAAGGCGCAGTGCGCAAACTGGAAGACTTCATCCTCGTCTTCCTCATCCTCATCGGCCGTGCGGGTATCTCCCGCCTCCGACAAGATTTTTGTGCTCGCGGCAAGTGTTAACACCGAAGCGCCCGATGAGTGGTACGTTGACTCGGGAGCCGCTCGGCACCTCACTCCACATCGTGGATGGTTTGAGGTACTCGCGACCATTCCTCAGAAAGATGTGGTGTTGGGGGATGACGGGGTCTTGGCACGGTGTGCATTGATATGATGGTGGGAGAGGATGTGAGGAGTGTGAAGCTCACAAATGTCTTGTATGTTCCGGAGCTCGCAAAGAGCCTCGCGTCAGTGAGCGAGCTTATGAAGAAGGGATGTACGGTGAAGTTTGATGAGGAGGGATGTTTTGTTGTGAAGGAGGGAGTTGTTGTGCTTGAGACACCTCGTGAAGGGGATCTTTATCCCTTACGCCGTTTGGCGTCGCCAAAGGAGAGTGTTGCGGCCTCGGCAAATGGTGTTGGAGGATGTGGAGAGAAAGTGGGAGCAACGGGGCTTGATGTGTTTGGCATTGTGCTTCAATCCTTTGTGCCTCCAAGTCCCATGGTTAATGAGCAGGTCAAGGAAGCCGATGTGGCGGATGAGGAAGCCACAGAGCAGTTTGGTGGAGGCAAAGCAACGGTAGCGACTGTGGCATTGGAGAAGCCACATGCATTGCCCGTGGTGCCATGGAGCGGAGAAATCAATAGCATTCACACCACCGCAAGGAACATTGCGCCTCCACCACCAAAACGCGTGAAGTATGCCGTAGCAGTGGGAGAGGCCAAGAGTGCGGGTCGCGTCCGAAGCGCAAACGGCAAGAAGGCTCGCGTGCCAGTGAACGACATAAAGGCGGAGCCCATCAGTGACATGTTGAGCACCACGGACACATCATGGCTCAACACGCTCCTTGGTGATGTCAGCATCAACATCGACATGGATGTCAACATCTCAAGCGATATGGAAGTCGCGTGGCCGTTGGACGTTGCACGCAATAAGAATGAAGGCTAAGCCAAAGACCCAAAATTTGCAGATTACAAGCTCAAGTGCTGTGACAATTGTTTCTTTGGCTTCTAACCCTTGTTATGGGGTCGACGAGTGTTCGCCAAGTGGGAGTGTTGGCGGTTGGTGTGGTGAAACACGCCGATGGGAGAGAATCGCCGGGCAGCGGTCTCATTGACCGCGCGACGGATGAGAGCGAGAGAAGAAAAAAAGAAAACGGGGGATGGGAGGTCACGACGGTGTTCACCGGTCACGAAAAACTGGATGGCTGGCGGGGTCGGCCCCGGCTGAAGTGTTTTGGATGTACTCCCCGAGACGGGAGAGAAAATCGATGTGCCACCATCTATTTCTCAGTTTGTTATTTGTGTGGTGCGAACATTTTTTTTGGTCGCACATGAAAGGCCAAACCTGGCCGGTGAGAGAGTGTGTGAGGTATAAACCTGCGGTTTGGAGGCAGTTAGAGAATGCTCGCATGTGCGAGTGGTACATGGGACACCAAATGGACAGCGCCACAAAAGAGAAGGTGATGCAATGAGTTCCATTGGCAAGTCGCGAGAGTCGCCGAGTAATTCCACGACGCGTCCTCCCCAGTGTGCCACGCGACCAAGCCACGCTTTGTACGCGACTCGCCACCAAATCGTGTCGCATTTCTTTTGCTTGTCGCGTCGCGTGACCCCAAAAGTGAGTGTGCATGGTTCTAACCGCAACAAGGGTAGAAAGTCATATTGTGTGTGTTTTTTTGTGTGTGAGTCAGCCTTAGGTGGTAACTACCACCATGTGGGACTTGTGGGTGGATAGTACAACACCACCAAGGCACCTCCAAGGGTGCAAACCAGTTCCAACTCACCATGGGAGTGAGACCTGCGCTCCGGACCAAGTTTTATTATTTTTCTTGTGTGTTTCCACGTGTCTCCATGTATCATAGTGTAGCAGATATATGAGGCACTTGTCTCTTGTGAGTTTAACCAACAAAGGATTTTCATAATTGTTCCTTCCAGAAATTCACCAAGACCCTCACTTTGCAGCAGTGCCATTCATTTGATACTTAACTGTTGATGTGCAACTTTTGTGAGCATGTTCTACAAATCCTAAGCTTTCCAACGAGCCATCTCACGCTTCCTACGACAGCCATTTGAGTGCCTCACAGTTTTTACTGCTCAAAGGACCAAGTCTCTGTCCAGAATTTCCAGAAAATGGACAAGGTCCCAGTTTTGAGTTTGAGCCTTAGCCGAGGACATTTTTGGCCATATTTGAGCAAACTGCAGCTGGTGGAACATGTTAAAATTCTCGAAAAAATTTCTATCCCATGCAGGAAGACGTAAGCAACCGCATAGACATGATGCCTCATGCCGCATGAAGCACGGTGTTACTGGCGTCGTCGAAGTGGGCTCTGTGGTAAGATGCGCACTGGACCAGCACGCCAGCACGTCTGGTGGAAAGCATCAGGTCTTGCTCTGCACTGCACCGGGACAGGCGGGCATCAGCCAAAGTGATTACAGCAGGCGGTACCAAGACCCAAACGGCCACCATGCATCGTTGGGCGCACGCTTTCGTGCGCTGAACTGCCCGCTTGCTCAGTGGAACCAGGTGGCGTAGGCAGATAACGATGGGCACTGATTGCAGCGGTGGGTTGATCAGTGAGATTTTTCTCGTAGACTCGGTCCACTTTGTGATCATGTCGGTGCGTGTGAAGGACGTGGGATGGAACTTTTGTGGGTTCTGCTAGTATTCTTACAATATGTCTTCCACTCATTGCGAGATAGCCGGCAAAGTGCTTGGAATTGATGTCTGAAATTGTCGCCAAAGCTTGTATCCTTCTAAAGAAGCTAGTTGTCTTCTGTGTATTTTCTTCCCGCATGGGAGGTGTGCAAGGTTTGGGTACGCTAGTGGCCGACTAGTTTCAAGAAACCATGCATTTGCATCTGAATTTGGTGCTGCAGGTGTGAGCCTTGTGGAGGCTGCGTGCCATGGCCACCTTGAGAGAGTGAAGGAATGCACTCATGCTGAGGTAGCAGGGCATGGCGTTTGCAAGTGGGACAGCTTTCACGCAAGGGACCAACACAACGGAGGAGTGGCTGCTCTCACGGCTGCTGCTGCAAAGGCTGGCCATGCTGACGTCGTCAGTACTCTGGTTGAAGGCTCCAAGGTCAATGTGAGAGCAAGAGAGCAAGAAAGTGGACGTACGGCGCTTGCCATGGACGCGGCAGAGGGTCAAGAGCATGTGGTTGCGGCTCTGCTTGCTTTACCCATTATGGCAGTGAACTGCAAAAGCAAGGACGGAAAGACCCCCCTCATGCTGGCTGCAGAGAAGGGATACATTGGCACTGTGAGGCTCCTGCTGGGTGCAAATGGTGTTGTTGTCAACTGTAGGGATGTGGACGGAGAGACAACGCTGACGTTGGCTGCCGAGAGAAACCATGCAGGTGTTGTGAGGCTGTTGCTTGATGCTGGCGCCGACGTGAGCGTTGTGAGTTCTGCCGATGGGCTCACTGCACTCATGAAGGCTGCTGAGAAAGGACATGGTGCTGTGGTCAGTGAGCTTCTGAAAGAAGGGAATGGTGATGAGCATGTCAATAAGAAGGGAAAAAAGATTGTACTGAGAGGTAGGAAGGAAAGCAAAATCTACGGAGGAGGTGGATAGACAGCTCTCATGCTGGCAAGTGTTGGTGGTCATGTTGACATTGTGGAGACTCTTCTTGGACATGGAGCTGATGTCAGCATCAAGACCATATATGGCAGCTCAGATGCACTGCTACTTGTGCTGCAAAATGACGAGTGGGCTGTTGCAAAGATGTTGGTGGAGACAGGTGGAGCTGACTTGCAGGCTGCACTGATGTTGGGATGTTAAAACGGAGTCATTTCTTTTGTCTCATTTGTATCTTGATGTAGTGCCAATCTGAACAGAGCCACTGACAGCGATCCGGGTACCTCTCCACTGGCTCTAGCCGCACTGGCAGGCTCTAGCAGTGTTGTCTCTCCTCATCAGCAAAGGAGCAGACATCCAAGATGCTTCTTTTTCAACAGCACGCGCTAGATACCTTGAAGTGGTTAAACTTCTGTATGTTCAAGGAGCAGAGCTGGATGAGAGTGGCTCTGGTGATAGCGATGTGGCGCTGGTAGCAGCGGTTCATGCGAAACAGAAGCACGTGGAAGAGTTTCTCCTTTCCGCCGGTGCTGATGTGAATGGACGTGGCAAGGGGCAATGCAGTCCCCTCATGAAAGCAGGTCGCGCAGATCTTGCAAAGATTCTCATTGAACGTGGGGCCGATGTGAATGCTGGGGACTGTTTTCAAAATACCCCTTTGATTTTGGCTGCACACAACGGACATACCCAAACTGTTCAACTTTTGCTGGAGAATGGAGCGGACTTCGATGCAAAGAACACTTATGGCCGTAATGCTCTATCCTATGCTGTCCTGGGCAAACACGAGGATGTGGAGAACCTGCTTTGTTCCAAATAGGCTGAAAAGAGGTGAGCAAAGACAGTGAGAGGTTCAGCAATGCAGTTTGCTGACATCGGTACTTCCAGCAAGAAACTGTACTGGAAGTAGATAAGTCTAAATTAGGCGCTTTCTCTCCAGTGGAAAACCAGACTTCATGTGTGCTGAAGAAAGCCATGTTCCCGTAATGCATTTTTTTCAATTTGAGATTTGACAGACTACACTGTGGATGGGGCACATTTCTCTTCAACAGGTTGACGTGATTGGTGGAGCTAATCTATGCAATTTTTCTTGGTCTTGGTGGATTTGCCGTCTTGCTTTGATACTTCACAGAGTGATTTCATGTGTAGAGTCCCTTTCTTAGAAGGAATTCCCACAACTTGTTTTTGACTTTATGCTTAACTGCCCAATCAAAGGCATGTGTTTACCGGGTAGCGTGGCTTTGAAAAACAGAAAACGGACCCCATGTTAGGCTAACAATGAAATGTTAGAGAAAGAAAACCTACATACTTAGGATAGACAGGTCAGGGCCTCCATGAATCTGAAGCACAAGGAATTTCAGCACAGACAATGACAAACCTAAGGTGGATGACCTAAGGTGTGTGCTGCTGTGGTCGTTTGTCATTAAATCATATCTCACAGTATCCTGGTCATCTCACAATCCATCCCATTGGGGGAGGGCAATGTATTAGATCCCCTACAAAGCTCACTTCTGTTTTCCTGCTTCTACAAACAGCTTCTGCAGGCCAGAAGCCACTGTAGCATTTCTCCCAAGCAACCCAATGGGATCATGAATACAAGAGGAGGAAATAGACAACATAGTGTGAACAAAAACACGGCGGGTGGACCATAAATGGAGATCCCTCTTCAGGTTTTTCTTGTTCTTCACGCAGCATAGTCCTCTGTGGGAGGTTCCAGATATATGTCCCACTAATGGTTGCCCCATGGAGCTGTGATTTTGATGAGTTTTCTTCCCAACTGCGTAGGAAGTTGGTCACTTTCATGCATGAGAGGATGAAAACTGAAAGCATTTCTGTGTAGTCTCTAACAACACTTTCCTGCAGAAGGTCGATGGTATCATTATGATGGGCAGGAGCAAGGTCGCAGCCCTAGCTGAAAGAACATGAAGTGAAGATTCCCGGCCATAGTTATGTGGTTGTTTATTAAAGAAAATATCAAAGAACATCCTAGCCATGTGCGCCTTTATGTATTCAATCCATGATAATTCAAGGGCGCATCTGAATTGCTCGGCCTAATGGCCTTTTGATTCCTGCCTATCTTCCAGCAGCAGAAGAAAATATGTGACTCTGGCTACATGATGCAGCAAAGTGAAGTACAGCCCACTGTACCTACGCATGACAGTTCCCATCTGACCCACGTTGACATTGTGCCACACCTGCCCTCCCATTGTGTGCCACTCCTACAAGGGACATTGCCCCATGCCAGTTGTATCCATTGACATGAGGACCCGCCTACAAAAGAGCGTTAATCAACATTCTGTGCCATGTCCTTATTCCAGAACCCATTAGTGACATCCAAATCTGCTCCTTCAGCAAGGAGCTGCTGCACAGCTCAAGGTGAGCAGCAGAGACCAGGTTAACGGACATTTGCACCTTTGCTGACAAGACGGGACATGACGTCTCCTTTTGCTGGAAGTGCAGTAACACCAAGCGGGGTTTAATGCCGCATGCCCTCAGCAACCCAGTTCATGTCAGCTCCGCATCTTACTGAAATGGAAGCAACTGAGTAGTTGCCATCCTCACACCCCCAGTAACACCCCCAGTTTAGCCTGCAAGTCAGCTCCACCTGCCTCCACCAACACCTTTGCAACAGACCACCTCTCATTCCACATTGCCAGCTGCAGCATGATTCACTTGGCATTGTCAGCCTTCGCAATAAGAGAAGTGGCCAATCAGGCCCATTGCATTTGAAGGTGGCAAAGCGCGTCCTCCAACCCCTTGTGTTAGGTCGTCTACACCGGTTCAGAATATTCCAGTGATGTGTATGATGGGAAGTCCACGCCTGTGTATATGCTACTCGTCGCATGTGGATTGGCCTTGTGGTGCAACAGGATGAACTGTGTTGTCACATCCACAATGGATGCAGCATGAATTGTGTTGGCCAAGGCGTTCAATGAGGTGGTGTGTCCGCACAAATTTATGGGGGAGTTATGCCAGCAAGATCCTGTGGTGGGGTATATGGAAACCACTGAATCTTTCTTGTTGACCAACGGCCCAACGCAACACATGAGGAAGAAATACATTGATGTGTGCTTCCACTACGCACGTCACATCATGGAGAAGAGAGAGGTTTCAGCACAAAGCACATGCCCGCGGATTGCTTGACCAGGGCACAACCCAAAGATCGCGACATCATCCACACTGCACGACTGTAGACAAATGGAAGCAGCAAACATGGGTGTGGGCTGAATCAGCCAAAAAGCAGTCAAATGCACAAGAGAGCAGTAGGATGTTAGCAAAATGGTAGGCGGAAAAAAAGTCACGATACTACCTAGAATAGAATAAGAGGATAAGAAACACATTAAGTATGAGTTAGACAAGGACACATGAAGACCCGACAAGAAGAAGTTGCGAGCTTCTTGGAGTGATGAGAAGATGATTGAGGTGACAGAGAAAGAAGCTGTGGCCCATGCAGAATGATTGAGAGGTGAAACACATAACAAACAAGGAAGACAGGATGGTAAGGGCACACAAACAAATGACTAACATGCTGGGTTAAAGTATTCAAATCTATTAGGAGGTCATCAAGAACCTCCTCAGTGCTGCTGGACACCAATGACTCAACGGACATCCGTCGCCTTGTCCGCACGGGCAATCCAAAGTGCGTATTTTACCGGACTGTGCACTTTGTCCTGTCCATGCTTTACTGTGTATTCCATATGGAACAGGCTCTACGTAAATTTTCTTGCCGGCTTGCAACTACACTGTCTACCACCTCCGCAAGGATCGTGTGACGCTGTTCACCGCCTCCCACTTCCCTTTCCGTGTCGTGGACCTACTGGAGTTGAAGCGCCTCATCAAGGGCCTCGACCCAGCTATGAGCACCCCGTGCCGTCAACAACTGTCCATCAAAATTGATGAGGTCTACGACCAGGCCAAGCAGGTTGTCCGTAGCCATCTTGCCTTGGTGAAGGGCAAGATTTATTTCACGACCTATGGATGGACAGCCCCAAACCTGGAACATTTAATGTCCTTGATGTCACACTGGTTTGACGACCGTTGGAAGCTGCAGTCACTCCTCCTTGACCTCAAGCACCTCCCCGGCTTGCAGTCAGATGAAGCCATTTCTGAGGCCTGCATCACCTCCGTATGGGAGGACTGGAACCTCAGCAGCCGTATCGCGGGCATTATCCTCGACAACGCATCCGCCAACAAGGCTGCGATGACCCGGCTGACGCAGCTGAAACGGAGAGACTTCAACTCTATGATGTGGTTTAACTGCTTCTGTCACTGCGTCAACCTCGGCGTTGACGCGCTGCTGGAGAACCTGACAGTTAAGATCTCCGTGGACAAGGCATGTGCCTTGGTGAACCACATCCGTGGAGGACGTGACCACCAACGCTGCTGGAAGGAGTTGACGGCCACCAAGGGCCTTGGTCTGCGGAATGACTGCATCACCTGCAGGGGGTCCACGCACGCCATGATTAAGGTGCTCATCATCAAGAAGGGAGTGGGCGTGAAATACATCAAGGACTATCCGGTGGTGTGTGAGGACGAGCGCCAGAAGTGGCAGCTCACCGGGGAAGATTGGGACATGATGTCTACGGTGTCGCAGGCGCTTGAGATTTTTGCAGAGGTGCAGCACTAGGCGGAGGGCGCCAAGTACGTCACACTGAGCTACAGCACACCGTGGTACAAACAGCTGCTTGAAGTGTGCACCATGATTGCCGACGGCCCACTCGCGGAGGCCATTGCTGCTGTTTGCCTTAAAATGACGCACTACTACAACTTGACCAGCGACTACTGCACGGAGGCCACCGTCCTCGACCCCAGGTTCAACATGAGGTATTACGCCAACGACGCCAACAGTAACTCTGTTTTGGAGGACATTGTTCACTGCACTGTGTGCCGCTTTCTCAGTGCCTACGCCTCCCGCGCCGCTACGCCCCCCATGCGCACCGTGTTAGCTGCACCTGCTGCTCCCACTGGCCCTGCAAAGTCCCCGCTTCTTGCAGCTCTGGAGGCTTGCACGCAGCACGTGTGTCCTTTGAATGGTGATGAGTTTGACAACTGGGAGTTGGAACTAGCTATCGGGATTTTCAAAAGCCCAATGGAGGTGTGGCGCCACCTCGAGCCGCGTTACCCCACCATGGCCATGGCCGCCCGCGACATCCTCTGCATTCCTGCAAGGCCTGTGCCAAGCGAGAATGTCTTATCTACCACTGGGTACACAATGGGTCCATGTCGCCACTCGCTTTCTGAGGAAATGATTTAGAGCATGGCATGTTTGCGCGGGTGGCAGCCACTTCTCCAGCAGATGGCCTTTAAGGCCAAGCTTGGTGCACCTGCTGACAAGGATTACGTCATGGGTGACAATGTCCCCAACGATGCGGTGCATGGAGCACTGAACTCACAGTCCGGCAGTGAAGAAGGCAAGGGAATGGTGGACGGGTTAGACGATGTGGAATGAGTGTTCTGTTTGTCTGTGCTAGGGAAGCACCATGCTAATAGCTATCTGTACTTTCTAGACAAGTCACTTGTATTTCTGCAATGGAAAATGCTCTTCCTGGGCCACGCGCCTCGCCCTCTACTTGTCATGGAACACAATGGTTTGCTTGAATGTGGGTAAAACTATGTAGTGAAAGGAGGCCTATCACATCCCAGTGAACAATACATGCAACATGGTACATGAAATCAAAGTTACACACCAAGCTATGATTTGATTACGATCTCCCCCCCCCCCCCCCCCCCCCCCCAAACCGACTGAATTTTTAATTGAAGTCACATGCTGTGATCAAGTTAATCGTATCTTCTGGTCCCTTTTTTCCAAATCTGTATTCACTTAAATCAAATTGTGAATCTTTTAACAGCACTAGATGGCATGGGTTTGGGTCACGTCACGCACGGTTGGCGGTCTGACCGAGCGGATCAAAATGCCAAAGGGAAAAGATGATTGTGCAGGATGATTGATTGATAGATTTGGTTACGGGGGCAACACCACGTGCGCTGAAGCTTATGATGATGCTGATGATGAGGCAGATGAAGGCAGATGAAGAGGACAATGAAGGGAGTGCTGATGATGGAGAGAGTATAGAAAGTGGATACAGATGATGAAGGCAAGGAAAGGGAGATCACAGGGAGAGGCAGAGCACAGGGACAAGTGGTGGTGGATGAGGCAGCTGGAGTGGATGAAGCTGATGTAAAGGAGGAGGAGAGGAGGCTGCTGTGGAAGGAAGAATTGGTGAGGGAGGTCTGAGGTAGAGAGGTAGCATAAGAGGGCGGCTCAAGGGAATGAAGCAGCACTGGAGTGGGGAGGCCAGCAGAGGTTAGGTTGATGCAGCTGGAATGGAGCTGGGTGGAAGAGGCCACTAGACGAGGAGACAATATTGAGGACAATGTGGGAAGTAGAGGCTCCGGTACGCAACCCTCAAAACAGCACGCAATGAGCGTGGCCGGGCTTGGGATGACCGGGTATGATGGAATGGAGGGTGCAGTGGAAGATGAGTGAAAGCAAGAAGGAGCAGCGAGCATGGCAGGTGCAAGGGGGAGAATGTTGAATACTTCCCCTTGTGCAAGCCCAAGTGCAGCCCCGAAGGCGTCGGCCAGCCACAAAAAAGAGGAAAATCCTATGATTGACAGATCGAATGGTGGACTTTGTCATGGCCACTAGCACCTCCGATCAAGCAATTGGAGCCATTTTCTTCTAAGAAAATGGCGGTGGAGAACAGCCGGTCACGTGCATGTCATGAAACATACACGGACCAGAACACAACTACGCAGTGCAAGAAAAGGAGATGCTCGCATTCCTGCACAATTATAAAACATTGAGGTGCTAATTGGAATGACAGGGATGTGTCATCCATGTTGAAACTTTGCCCCTCCGCATGCCCAAGTGCGAAGCCGGGAGGCGCCGACGAGCCGCCAGAGAGAGAAAAATCCTCGTAGTTGGATCTAACAGCTTGATGATTACTTGGACTGTAAAATGCAGGATTGCCCATGGAATTTGACAAGTTGCTGAATCTGGTGGAAGTTGTTTCACCGGACTCGGACAAGTAACAAGGGAGATGTGGGCTTCCAAAGTTTGGATGTGCGCAGAGGCTCCGGGAGTCTGCCCCGATTGGACTGCCAAGGGGCGCCGACGAGCCGCCAGAGAGAGAAAAAACCGACCTGAACGATGAACAAATGTCCATCTGGGGAGTTTGTTCCGGAAGACTGCCAAGGGGTCTGGTGGATAATATCCTCCGGATCAGTAGTGCAGGTTGTTATTGGGGGACTTACCCAAAATCCTGGCTCGGAGTAAAAAACTCACTAGGACGCTTTGTTACTTGAGGACTTGGTCAAAATTCCGACTGCAGGTCCGCGGACAGGTTTCAAACCACATCAATCCCCATCACCAAAATCCATGATTAACTCATCAAAACACACCCCAAAGGCACAAGGAGTACCGCCACTATGTGTAGGGATATCTGCGCCTCCGGAAAGGTATTTTGATGGGTCCTTGAGGGCACCTCCGCTGGCGATATGGTGTGCGCCACCGACTGAGCGGCTGAATTGGGGTGCCGTGTTTTGGTTGACGTAGCGGGAGCTATGGTGATTCGAATTGCAAACAATCTAGTGCAATGGGAGAGCTCATGACTAGACTTAAAAATGTTCAGTTCATGTCAAAAAACCAACGCAAAATACTGTTGTTCTCTTCGCAACCGTGACTGTCTCACAACTCTGTCCAACTCCCACAAACATAGCGTAAGACAACCACGAAGCTCATGCTTACACTCATAACCTGCACAAAAGTAGCCGTGAACAGAAAAAGACCAGTCAGGCCACGTTGGAACTGCCACCACAGAGTTTTTCTGACAATGCAAACCAACCATCATGCACAAAAATGCCTCAAGGATAAGCCAAATCTGAGCCATTGACAAACTGGATGGAGGGAGTTCCTCAAGGCCAGACTGATATCGAGTACCAACTTGGAAAAAAAGGTCTAGTGGATTCTCTAAGTCAATGACCAGATTTTATGGCCAAGATTAGCACACCACTCATCAAATGAGACCCGTACCTTGTGATAAGGTACTCGTGGTCGCTAATCCACTTTGCATTGTGAAGGAGGCCTGCCCTATTCAACACTTGTGTGCTTCCCAGCCATTCTTGTGAAACCCCCGGTCATAGTTTGCATCAGGACCCCATGTCTATCACTGTTCACTCTCCTGGTTCACGCATCCTCACACATGAAAGTAAAGAGCTCCTGCAATCTCTTGTGTCCACTCCCTCATTTACCGTTCTGTGTGGAGACACTTGCGCACTGGCCATCACACCCACAAACGCAAAACATGACCCACGTCTGTCGTCCACCTCCTTAGTCACCAACCCTCCACTTCCTGTCTTGGATTGTTTTGAGACCTCTCAGAACAGTCACCCATCACCGCATCTCACCTGCCTGTGTTTCACTCAGTCTCTATGATTCTCATGGTACATCTGTTTGCCACCAAAATTATGTTTGTTGCATCTGAAGCATATGTCCCGTCAGCATCTCCATCGTTCCCACAACAACACACACGCCCTCCATCATGAGCACATCCGTCACCTCCTTGCATCCCTCTTTCATCCACAATCATGTTTTCTCTCCTTGACATGGCAGACGCGTCCAATTGTCTCATGTACAAAATGGATGCCTTAGACTTGCTTCAAGCAGAAGAGCATGCCTCAACCACAATCAAGGATGCAGCCCCATATGTCTCACTCACGTTTCACCGTCTCATCCATAAAATCAACCACATCACTAGTGAGAGCGTCGCTCACTATTGGACCTGTGTCATCTTCACCATGCGAAAATCTTCAGTAGCTGTTCCTTGATCTCCTCCATCTCGTCCATAGTTAGAGACTTCTCTTGACTCCAAAGCACACAAGAAGAAGGAGAAGTATAATCCGGACAATAAGTAGCAACATTATCCCTCCTCACCAGCCATAGCTCTAGAATCCCCTCTTCCTTCTCCTGGATCATCATTGCTTACATCATTCTCTCTGCACCATGTTTACCTGTTGTGCCTTGAATTTCCGTCTAGCCTAGGTTGTCGTAGCTCTGGGAGAGTGTTGAATGGAGCCACAAACAGCCTGGCCCAATCCCTTACTTCATGGATTCACAAGAATGGTCTTTTTGGCAACAGGATGTCTTCCAGATTCTTAGGTGGCAGCACTCTGGTTGTGCTTGGACTCACTTACGTGCTTGCCACGATGGTTTATTCGTATGCCAGCAGGTTCCACCCTGGCGGCGTGACCGCCACAAGTTGACTCCCACTTGTGGAATGGTAGGGCGTGTTCTATGTGCCTTGCAAATCATAACTTCTCATTACAAACATCAAAGTTCCCATCAAAATCCCCGACCCCGTCCTGACTCATGACGTAATCACCCCGCATCCTGCTACCAATCATTTTTTCTTGGTCCTTTCCCACTAGAATTGTGAGCCATAAACTGTGTCAGAGAGAGTGTTCTGCATAATTCTGTAGGTGTGTTCCCTTCTACCATCCCCCAACCAGTCTGCCTGTGCTTGCGTCATTTGCTTAAATATTCACGCAGCTGGACATGCTCCCTTCGCCACCACATGTGACCCTCTCTGTATAATTGTTTGAGAGACAAAGACAATACTAGGGCTCCTTTAATGCTCTACATTGTAGTTTACGGCTCCTCATTCTGGCCAGAACAGCACTTATAAAACATACCCAACCCCCTCTCATTATGTGACATTATCACCCGTAACCTGCACCCGATTTTCATTCCCAACCTGTTTGCCCGTGCAAAAATTCACCCAACCCGTCCCGCTTCCGTTGTTTCCACCTCTGAACCTCTCCATATCTTCTCCGGGAAATGCAGCCATCACAAGGGCTCACCTAACAGTCCGCAACACAGTTAATGGCTCCTCATTCCAACCACCATATCCTCCATCAAAATCCCTCTTCATTGTCGTCATACGTAAGTTTACTTCATGTTTTACTTCCCAGTTACTATGGCATGTTCTTTATCAACTGCATTCCATTTGATAACATCTCTTGGTGGTCGGGTTAAAAACCTGTGCTTGCACAAATGCTACAACATACAGCACAAAAACACACTTTTCCATATGGGTAAAAAAAAATGTGATCTCATCATCCTGTCTGCTAAGGACTAAATGTTTGAGACAGTCAATGGAATATGTTACTTCGTGTTCTCTTTGTCAACCCATCAAGAGATCTGCTTTTCATTGACATCATGGTCAATTCAATAGTCCATGTATTGTATGACACTTTCCTGAATTTTCTACGTCATGGGTGATGTTCTTTTACACATACACAACCGGGTTTTCCCTCCCCATGCACATTCCATGATTTTTTATTTCATGTCCGATATAGACTTTTTTCTTCCGTTTGTAAACCATATTTCACCATGCCTTCCACTCAAAATGAAACTTTGTTACGCCCAATGAATAAATGAAAAAGGCTTTATGTTCCCATTCACTGGATGACCTTTCTCATGCCCGTCCGTTGCCGACCGCCCAGTCAAATAGTATGTCATAATTTGAAGACATGGGCATATACTGCATTGCGTGATGCATTTTCCTGTTGCATTTTTTGCTTCCAATGACTGTCAAGAGAGCTCAGCACAATCTCCGCCATATGAATGTAAAGGTGGTGATGCCATACCACAGCTGCTAGCCGTGCATGCATTTGTGCCATAAAATCCTCCGAACTCCTTCGTGCCTCGTGGTGGTGTTCCTACTTTCATGGGTTGCACTCTGGAACAGACAACGCACTGAAGTCCATGGCTGGTCTGCTATAGCAAAGCTCATCACACGTCTCTAGCATGCAGCTGCCTCACTGCTTTCAACCGTTTGTAATCTGTTCAAGTGGCAGGGCTTTGATGTCTCGCGTATAAGTTAGGAACCATACAACAACCTAAAAAGCACTGATCAACGGCTACTTAGCCAGGAACAACCTACGTCTTGTAACTTGCCGGAACGTCGTGGCTAAGAGGCGAGAGAGTGTCATGTTGATGACGTACACGAACCCCTTAACTTTGTGTGTGGGCATTTCTGTCATTACATTTGTGGACCACAGCATACAGACCTCAGGAGTTTTACGCCGGTCGGCTGAGGGCATGTTTGCCACTATCCCCGACCTTCAGTTTTGTGTACAAGAAGGTTCTTATACCTAAAAACACATTCTATGAAGGTCAAATTATACATGATGAAATGTATGAATGTTCGACTCGAGCGTCCAAGGCCCCAAGTATTCCTCATTCTGTTTTTTGCTACTTTGATAATGCGCTCTATCTTTCCAAAGCTTGTCATTGAATTACACCTTTATCTGATTACATCTTACCCAATTGTCCCAATGTCTTGAATCTTCCTTGCTCCACAACTCATCCCTATGCACCATTCACGTTCTGCTTGACGTTGCACTCTCATGATAGAACATGATAATACCCATGTGAACCTCTTCTTGACTTATCACCAACGTATCAGCAACCGTGAACTACGCAATATGAAGTTTGAATGGTATGAGTTACATACTACAAAGTGAGAAATAAAGTATGAAAATGGAGTGGGTATTGATATGAAACACCATGAATGAAGTGGGAATGATGGACAGGAAGGTGGCTCTTGGACACTTCAAGTGTTATTTCCCTGATGTACCCGAGTCCTCAAACTCTGTGAGTGGGCATTTCTAGCCTTCCGTTTATGGCCCACCACGCGTCGACCCCTAGTTTTTTACGCAGTTCGGCCAAGGGAATTTTGGCCACCTGCCCCGACCTCCAGTGTTCTTTTTCTGAAGGCTCTGACAACTTGGACCACTTTTTCTTGTGGTCCACAGAAGGTTCGTAAACTATATCGAATTTTTTGTACTGCTCGGTCCACTTCTCAAGAGTACTACACTTTTATGCAACTCAGCCTCAATATTCCCAAACCCTTCCCAGTTCTTGGTGGATTTTCTTTAAGCGACAGCTCATGATGCGCCGTTGCACGCATTGCTCAGGTAAAGCGTCAAAGACCCCACATATGCTTCATTGTGAATCTTGCCAATGTATACATGTGCTCGACTTTTTTGACACTTATCATCAGAGTACACTTACTTCTTAACACAACTTTTCCATCTTCTCAATTTCTTAAATTGTCTACTACCCCGCACCTTGTATCTGTGAGCCACCCACGATTTGCTCAGTGTACAACTTGGTATCAGAGTGCAGTGATACAGGAGGGGCAGCCGGAATGTTAACTACAAGGAGATGCGCTGTCTTCAGCAAATCCCCACTGTCAAGGAGTTTGAAAACCTCGTGACAACAATGGTGAACGGAGCGATGGCACCTGGCAACAAGCAGCTGTAATTGGCAAAGACTCCGTCATGGAGGATCAACAGTATGCAATCAACGACCCACTCCAAACAAACCAGGCAGCAGCAGCAAATTTCAAATGGTGCAGCACCAACAAACTCAATGGCCAGCCCGGTTACAGACCCCTTGCGCTCAGCAAATCCTTCACCCCTGCCATAGCCCGCCGGGTCAGCACCTGGCCAGACAAGAGGCACCAGCCAAAAAGCTCGCATAAACAAAGATCTGCACAGGAACCTGTCAGTGTCAAAGTTAGTGCTTACCCAGAATCATAGGTATCTGAGGAATGTTGAGAAATGAGTATTCTTCCTACTGAATCTTGTTGAATTCCACACTGCAATTGCTTATTTTAAAAAACATGATCACACTACACACTGGTGATTCAAGAAGATACACTGATGTCACCAGTACACGGCTTGTTTTGTGCGCTTTCTAATGATATGCTATACTCGAAAAAAAGCGAAGTACAGACGAAGCAATCTACAAATGAAACTGCTACCTATTTGTACTAGTCTATTCACTAGGAAATACAAAGTAGCGAGGTGCTTCATCAAGCCTCAGACTGTCCGGTACTCCTGTGTCTGTTCTTTGGCAGTCACGGCCATACCGGATGCCGGACTTGAGCATCCGAGGTTGGCGAACGCCCAGCACCCTCAGTACTCGTCAACGCAAGAGGAGCCAATTCTCGCACTCCCGGTCGATTGATGGTTTTACTCAGCCCGTTGCTCTCCCCGTGATTACCCAGCATCCATCTGCTCCTTTATAGTACTGTTCTCTTGATCTCTTGGTCCTCAACATCCGTCCCTGTGGTTCCGCAGCTGCTACGTCAGCATAGGAGATCAGGAGGTCCTGGTGCTTGCATCCTCGGTCCTTGCGTTCAGAGCCATTACGTCGAATTCCGCAAATCACGCCGGAACATATGCAGATAATGTCCATGTCACCATTGTCATAGCACTAGTAGAGCAGAGTAGATAGGGCCACAGATGGATGGATCAGTGGGATGCCTAGAGAGGCGTACCCACAGCCCTACCATGCCCCACCACATAGGACAGACAGGAGAGTCGGGAGAGAGAGTGGCGACCTCTCTCCCGGCTCTCTGTCTTTGCCGTGCGAATTCCCTTAGCCCAGAATGTGTAACTTTTCTCTTTTTGGTCATTTGTGGCAGAAACTATGCCACGTTTCTCCTTTTGCCCGTTGCACAACATCCCACCATTGGATGGAGCAGAAACTTGGAGGGGAAGGGAATGATGGCATGGGGTTTCTGCTGGTGTGGTCAAGTTATCGATCGGAGGAGAAATGAGAGAGGGATGAATTTTCTAATATTCCCTCCCTTGTGTTCCAATCTTTAGAGGAGAGAGGAACACAAAAGGGAAAACTTCCTGCAGTATGGAAGATGATGAGGGAAGCTGAGGGCAAGGTACAGAGAAGCGCGGACAGGACATGACCCCCCCCCCCCCCCCCCCCCCCCCCCCGTTGCAAGCCGAGCCAAGTAGACGGACGAATGGATGAAGAAGTCTGAAGAGTGGTAGGGGAGAGAGGGAACAAGAAGATTTAGTTGGGGTGGCAGTCCCTGCCAAGGCCGCCTACCACCGCCACCGCCACCCACGACGAAGGTCTGAGAACGCCAGTGCTATGAAGCGCAGGGAACTGCAAAAGTGGAGACAGAGGGCAGGTGAGCCAAGCTGTGGTTAACAAGAGGGAAAGGGTGGTGACCTGGTAGAAAAGGGGGGGAGGATGCCATAGGAAGCACTGCCGAGGCCACCTACCAGCGCCACCCTCACCCATGAAAGAGGAGGGGGAATGCCGGAGAGATGACACGTAGGGATTGCAAAAGTGGAGACAGTGGTCCGACAAGCACCAGGGAAGCCAGGTTGGAGTCCGGTGCGAGAGGAGCAATGGCAGACAAAGGTAAGAGAAGTCCGGGAAAACTAGAAGTAGAGGGTGGGGTGACAAGCGGCCGAGTGAGGAAGCAGCTCGAGGACTGCCTGTCACCAACCCCCTACCACCAAGATAGGTCAGAGAGCATCGGGCAGCAATGAAGACGGGTGAAGTAAACACATGAGTGATGAGGCCCGCCCAGGGCAAGCAAGCTGGAGGCGGACAAAGTTCAAAAATGTCCGGGGAGAGGAGGATTCAAGGAGATTTGGCAGGTAGCAAAGATCAAAGCGCGCGAGGCACAAGCGGGATTGAAGCGCGATGAGGGTGAGCAGCAGGAAATGGGAGCACCAGAAGCAGGCAGAAGCAGGCAGAAGGGGCTTCGTACACGGCCACCGGGCTCAACGCCTCATGTGGGGAAACCCAAGAGGCCATGCAAGGAACGCGAGAGAGAAGAGAAAAGGTGTGCGGCAGCCCGGAGCAATCTGCATCCATGCCAACGCCTCACATGAGGGGCACGGAAGAGGAACGTCAGGACGGCACCGCCGACAGCCGTCTACCTCCATCCCAATGCCTCATTTGGAGGGGATGGAAGGAGGCAATCGAGAGAGAGAGAGAGAGAGAGAGAGAGAGAGAGAGAGAGAGAGAGAGAGAGAGAGAGAGAGAGAGCGAGAGAGAGAGAGGGTACCAAGACAAGACTGAGGAAAGCGCAGAGGGAAGCATGGTGGTGAGCAGAGAGTGGCTTGGTGAAGATGTCCGTAGTCTGAAGCTCCGGAGGAATGTGAAGCATGCAAACTTTGCCGTCGGCAACAGCTTCATGAACGTAGTGCTACTGGTGCCGGACATGTTTGGTGTGATAATGGAGAAGTGCAATGGCAGTCTTGTTGTTGCATCTGATGGGAGTAGCGGGAAGCTGGTCAAACCCAAGTTCAGATAGCAGCATGCGGAGCCAGACGGCTTTGCGAGTGGCCTCGCTCTGTACACTGTACTCAGATTTGACAGAGGACAGGGCCACCACAGATTGCTGTTTGGATCACCAGCTGACGGGCAGCCATTGAGGAGAAACACATAGCCCGAGGTGGACCAGCTGGTTACTTGATCATCAGGTAAGTCTGCATCTTCTATCACTACTTTTACTCACGTTTTTGTCATTTTTATTTGGATAGCCTACAATAACGACCAGTGGTATGAGTACGAGGCCCTTTGCATTTGATGAATTCAAGATTTTCTTATGGAATAGCCTCTTGCCAAAGAGGATACGATAATTTTAGGGCTTGCAATGGAGGAAAACATGACAATACTTGCTTTACTAGTGACAAATGATAACAGGAACACATCAGGTCCTGCCAGACAACTAGTAGAAATATGCCTTGCGCATTTGCGTGAGAAATTAGTATATCAAAACTATTGACGCAACTCTGGTATTTAGCCAATATATTTCTGCTGGTAAAGGACTCAAGCATCACATGCATTGTGCGATGTAAACATACAAGCAGTAACTTCCTTTGTACCACCATGCTGTTGGATATTGCCTCAACATCCTGGAGGTGTGTACTCAAGGACCCCTCCATGTCCGAATGTTTCTACTTTATTTCAGTCATGTGTAATAACATGTAAATGCACGAAGGAAACTCAAGGCACGTTCTGTTCAAGGACCCCTTCACGTTGGAAATATTCATCCTGTTTTTGTTGAAGGCAAGGAACACACGGCTCTGTCAATTCAAACAAAAAGTTATGGAGGCTATGGCTTGTGCCACCAGTTTGTGATAGAAATATCCATTGTCTGAAAAATAGAATTTTGGGCCACATAAGGTTTCTTGATATGAACATTGTGGAAGATTCAATTCACGTGTTTTTACCCTTTTCTTCATCTTATCAGCGGTCATGGTTTGACATCAGCACAAAAGAAAGCTTTTGGGGTGTGGTCAAATTGTGCACCATCCACCAAGGAGTTTCCGCACAAAAGCAGGAAAGGCTTCCCACTGCAAAAACAGCAACAGTCTTGGTAACAGCTTGTGTAGCTCATCATCAGGATGCGACCTCATTCGTACATTTCCTTTTTAAGTCTGCACACACATACGGTGCTTGAGAGCGTGTGTATGTGATTTGTTATTCCTTAAGAGGTGGCCACTAGTAGGTGTTTTACAAACAAGACAACCACACATGCATGCTGAGACTGACAACGTCGAAGACACTTGAATGGCATCAGTTTCACTCCGCAAAAGTGGGACACATGCCATCAACTTTGAGTGCTCAATCATACAGGGTAGTAGGCAAATTCCAAGCATGTTCTGGAGACTCAAACAGGTCCTTGGGCAATTCAAACAGTGTGCCACTTAGGCTTGTCTTTTGGTGGTACAATTTGGAACCAGAGGGAGCGGAAATATCTCACACATTCGAAGTTTTACAAGTGGTTGGAAGTTCAACAATGTAATCGACCACAAAAAACCATTTGATTAGGTTGTGTCTGACCAACTTGGCTTGCCCCTCATTCCGCATCATCCTGTCCTTGCACAATTGCAAAGAAAGTAGTCAGTAAGTGCAAGATCAATGAATACCTATATCCTAAATTTCAGTCATCTATTTTTTCATTACATCTTCAATGAACAAAAACCACATGATGCTCCAATTTTCTGAATCTCCAATTCACAAATGTTGGATGAAGGTATTTTCATCTTCATTCTCATGCTACCTTTCACCCAAAGCTGACAAACTAATTCCTTGCTTTGTTGGATGCAAGCAATCCACCCGAATGGTTAGTTGTGGTTCAAGCACGAGCACGAGCTTTGCATGTCAGGTTTGACTATTCGTTAGACTTTGCCATTGATCCTCCGCCAACAATGTCAAGGAAGAACTTTTAAAGGATTGTCTTGATGTGATGTTTACGTGGACGTTTACACAGCAAGAAGCCATATTCATTCTCCTTTTTTTATTACATCAAATGTTTTCAAGATGCGGAGAGACCTTCCACACTGGAAAACAAAGTGAAGTTTAATTTTAAAGCGGAGCAGCTGAGACCTCTCAACTCATTCTGAAAACCCATTTTGGATCAAGCGCAAACTTGTGTGTGCGTTCTCTTGGTGGTTCTTGAGTCGCATATCTGAGCCGGTTGGTGAGCCGTGACAAGCAGCGGCTACAAACACAAAGGACCCAGCATTCATGTATCAAGAGCAATAGACATTTCATCACAGGCATGGCCTGCATCAGTGGCAAGCAGACGCAATCAGCCTCAAAACAGCAACATGTCGTGATAAGCAGAACCAAGAAACAGGCGTGAAAATGAAAACAAAGGCAAGAACAGGACATTTCTATAAAGAAGCAACAAGAATCACCTGAAAGCAGTGAAAAGCATGAGGGGCAAGCATCAAGAAGAAACGACACATCGCAAAAGGCCCCGGCAGCGAGCAAAAAGCCGTGATCACCAGCGTTAGGCATGAGAAAGAATTTCAAGAAACGGTATGCGTTGGAAAGCAAAATCAAGCATCAGCGGCAAGAAGCAAAAAGTATTGGAGGTAAGCAACGGAAAGCTGTGACAAGCCACGGAAATCAGTGACAAGCCATGGAGAGCACCATCAAGCACAGGCAAGCACAGCAAGCACAGGAAAGAACATGTAAGTTCCAGAAAGCATGCACAATCATGATTGGCAAGCAGTGTAATCATATTGGGAAAAAAACAGCAAGCAACAACAAAGAGCATCAAGCATAAACAAGCAAAGGCAGGCATCAGTGGAAGATGGCGCAGCAGCAAGCATGGGAAAACATCCCGATAAGATGAACGCAACACAAAAGTATGGTTGCAGCAGGTCCTTGGCATCACCAACGAAATCTTTATGAACAAGGTCAACATTTGTAAATTTCTCCCTGGTTGCTATGGTGATGTGTCAAGGGTCTACCACCCCATCACCAACCCCAATACTAAACACATATTACATTTCATAGCCCACACGTGGAACTTCTTTACCGTTTCTCCAGATACACATCCTTTCATTTTGACAATGCACTAGAGATGCGGTACGGCGTCCTTAATGATGCTTGGCGCTGTTGCCGCATTTCTTTGTCATATTGGTATCATGCACATTTTTTGAGTATCCCAAACCATTTGCAGATTGTGTACTACAATGATGACATGGGAGGTGATTAGGTGGACACAAATGGAGATGAGTGGCATATGGAGGTGCTAAGATAATTCTCTCTAGAGATGCTCCATAGCTTTGGCATCATGGATGCCTTCCTTGGGCACCCAAAGTATCTCAGCCTCCCCTCAAGGAGAGAGGCACATGGGTGATTTGCAGTTGTATTTGGTGCAGAATTAAGAGCTGAAATGAAGGAGGTGATACACATTGACCTCCGTCACTTGTCCATAAGCACCCAGGCAACCACAAACACATCTGGGAGAAATTGTGCAGGCATTTTTCAACTGAGCACAATGATGTGAATTAGGAGATGGAAGATGAATACCACCACCAATGAGCGCGTACCATTGTGTACGACATAACACTCGGGTCTTCCTACAGTGCATCCTGTACATACGGTACATTTTGCAAGTTTTTGTTACTTTTGTTTTACAATAGCTTAAGAAGTATTCCCTCGCTGTTTAGACATAATTGCATAATTGTAACTCTTTACTGAAAGGCTGGACTGTCATACTGTCTCAGTGTTTCACATTGAAACAAAGCAAATTAATAATGTTTTTCCAGAGACACCTAAGATTTCCTCAAAGTAATGCGCTCCTCAACATTTGAAGTGTGCACGGATACGCCACCACACTCTTTTGAGCAAGGCAATGGAATGAAGCATATCCATGGCGTATTTTTCAGGAAGGCCTCATTGACTCTTCAAGGTGAGAGCATGAAGCAAGATACTCTTGCAGTGCACACTCATTTGCCTAGTTTCTACACAAAGGTGCCCTCACAGACATGCAATTCTCAACGTTTAAAATGTTCACATATATAGGCCACTACATTCTACTGGGCAAGGCAGTGGAACCAAACATGTATCATGCGTGTTTCAGAGGAAGGCCAAATGTGGTAATCTTCATGGTGGTGGCATAAAAGCAAACTTCCACTCATCTAAGAATTTTTTGTGCTCAACTAGTCTCTGCCAATCTTCGTTTAGCTTCTTCATCCTCTCCTGCACGGCCACAGCTTCAAGCTTCTCCGCATCCAACTGCTGTACCAGAGTGCGTCTAGGTATCTTAAATTAGTGGAATGTATCTTCATTGTCCTGAACCAGTGCATGATGCACTGACACAATCCTGGGTAGGAGAACATCCATTGTTTCTTGCATCATACTGAATTGTTGATGCCATGCAGCTCTTGTCGCACGTGGTACTGTGAGATGTTTTCATTCTCTTAAGGAAGGTTGTGAATAGTGTGCACGTGCTTCATCATGGTCCCACATGGTCTTGACCGGAGAGATGGTGAGGTTGGGGGAGGCATGTCCACGCGAAAAAGTCAGAATTTGTAGTTGGGGCTTGTGCAGCAAAGTGCTTGCATGCACAGAGATAGTGATGTGAACCATGACATGAGCACGTGCTTGTTGGACATGTTACAATGGTTGTTCCTTGTGACCTTCCTTGTGCAGAATAGCCTCTTCTATAAGCCATGCGCACTTGCGTGCTGTGTTCCGAATTAACACAATTCCGGCAACAGGTTTCTTCTCATATGATCCAAAGTAGGAAGAAAGTCATGAAGCTTAGTACAAATGCTACAGTTCATCTGCCACTGTGTACATTCATCTGAATCATGCTTAGAACGTGCACACAATGCATCACAAAATGCAGAAGTAAATGAATACGTATGTTGGGACACCTCAGCACTTGTACGGACGTGTTTTGTAACAAAAGAGTATGGTGGTAGAGCAGGAAGATGAAAATGAGGCTAAACATGTTGCAGGGCCCACCAGGCGCATGACCACCTATCTCCTTGCCCGTGTGCCTGTCTTCCCACCTGTCCAGCTGTAAGCTTCCCTACCCATCTTCCAACCGACTTTGTTTCCATTTGTGGCCATGTCTCACAGCACAGATGCACCTGGTTTTTATTTCTTACTTGGCTCACGTTGTTGTGCAGATGGCTGTTGCTGCGCCCCGCTGCTTCTAGCCGCAGGCTGCCCAAGCACCAGCATAGGAGTTTCAAAAGCATCAGGGGCATGAAGAGCAAGAGAAGGAGCTGAATCAGGAGCAGGAGCAGGAGAAGGTGCAGAAGCAATAGGAGAACAAGAAGGAGCAGGAGCAGGATCAGGCAAAGGTGTAGGTGCAGGGGTAGGCGGAAATGCAGGAGCAGAAACATGAATAGGTGCATTCTCTATGGTCACTGCGACTAATCTTCTCCTTCTTGGAGACTGGACCAGCCGACAAAAGCTGTACATCCACAGAAAAAAAGGGGGTCTGTAAGCAGAAAGACCTGGAGCAAGAGCAGAGGTTGCAGGAGAGGGAGAAGGAGAAAAAGACTGAGCAGGTTCAGGGGCAGATGATGGCGCAGGAACATAATCAGGCACAAGCGTATCCTCCAGGTCATGATCTGGGCCAAGAGCAATAGCAGGTGCACGAGCAAGTGCAGCGTGTCTCGCATGCTTGAAGGAATGACCAGCGTCCATGAGGTCCTCGTATCACCAGGTGCTGGTTACTACTGCTAGGGCTGGCTCTAGTACTTGCTGCTGCTTTTCTTTGCATGACGGTGGGAATGAGACACCGCCGATTGTATGAGGAGGATTACCACCAAACATTAGCCAGAGAAACCGGTGAATGAGCTGGGTCATCATATGTAGGGAGATTGGTCATTTTCCTGGGCACAAGCATCAGTAGTAGCAACAGCCATAATAGCCCCATTGGAAACATAGTGGTAATAGGAGTGGTAGAAAAACTACTGCAGCTCACTCCCAAAAACAAGCCACTTTGCAAGTTAGCTCCTTGGACACTTTCCCACCCAGCCATCCAGCCACCCAGCAAGAAAGCAATCCAGCAGCCCAACAAGCCAGCCAGCCAGCTCATGGACAAAGCTATACTATGCAGCTATAGGGGCAGAGCTGGAACTCAGTTATAGAGCATGCCAATGCCGGCAACGGCTCAAAACACGCCTACACCATATTGCGGAAAACCTAGGCAGCATGAAGTATGCTTGGGAACTCGCAGTGCGTTCAACAACCTCATATGGCACTTCACAGACAGCCCTCCCTGCAGCACAAGCGGCATACTCTATTGATTTGCGTACCTTTGTTTTCATCTGCATCACCATCATCCGGGGAGTCTGCACGGAGTCCATGAGACCTCATTCTTAAGCCTTTTTTTGGGTTACTTAGTAATTGGTTGGAGTGTGCAAGGCTATTTTTTTGTTAGTGACCATCTGCTAGGCACGCACTTGCACCCATTGGTGTCAACTAGCGGTGATAGAGGGTGTCATAAGAAGAGAATGGGTATGAACAAAAATTTCCAACTAACCAGGTCTTTATGATTTTTCATATGGTCTTTTCAAGTGCAATGTTGAGACCCACTCTCAACGTAACCAAACATCTTTGATTCCCCTGACCAGTGGAGATTCTAAATTTCATTAACTGCTTAACCCATCTAATGTGGAGACAACATATGGGTGAATCATTCAAAGCATATGCATATGGAATGAACTTAAACAATCACAAAACATCATATATTCTAATGGATTTAAACCATACATTGTAAACCAAGCCATGCATTGTAAACCATGTATTGTAAAGCATGCATTATAAAGCACTACCATGAAAACATGCATATGAATGAATGCACATAATAGCATGTTTCTTAATACATGCACATTGAAGCATTAATGTTAAGTAATACACCTTAAAGGATGCATCGTCAATCATGCATCTTAAAGCATGCATATGCAAGCATGCATCTTAAATCTCCCATCCTAAAGCATGCATCATAAAGAATGAATGTTAAAAGAATCATGTTAAAGCATGCATATGAAATCATGCATCTAAAAGCATGCATCTTAAAGCATGTATTGTGAAGCTTGCATCTTAAAGCATGTATTGTGCAGCTTGCATCTTAAAGCATGTATTGTGCAGCTTGCATCGTAAAGCATGTGAAATAATGCATCTTACAGCATGCATCTTAAAGCATGCATCTAAAATCATGCAACTTAATTCATGCATGTGGAAGCATGAATTGTAAAGCATGCATCTTAAACAATGCATCTAAAAGCATGCATCTTAAAGCATACAACTTTCACAAATAATTCAAAGGCATGCATATGAAATAATCCATCTAAGACAATGCATCTTGACGCATTTTTCCTAAAGAATACAGGTTAATGAATACATTTTAAAGAATGCATCGTAAAGCATGCATCTTGAAGCATGCACATAAAGTCATGCATCTTCCAACATGCATCAATAAGCATTAATCCTAAAGCATCCAGGTTAAAGGATGCATCTCAAAGCATGCTTACAAAAGAATGCATCTTAAAGCATGCATCGTAAGGCATGCACCTTAAGGCATGCATTTTAAGGCATTCATATTAAATCATGCATATAACATTGTGCAAATTAAATAATGCATCTAGAAGCATGCATATTTAATCATGAATCCTAAATAATGCATTTTGTAGAATGCATCTGAAAGCTTGCATCTTAAAGCATGCATTGTAAAGCATGCACGGTAAAGCATGCATCTTTAATGATGCATTTTAAAGGATTCATCTCATCCTGCATGTTAAAGAATTCATCATAAAGAATGCATCTGTGGGATTTTGTTTTAGAATATGAAATGTAAAGCATGCACCTTAACGCATGCATTCTAAGGCATACATAATAATTCATGTAGTATAGATCATGCATATAAAGCATGAAAAAACATTTGTTCTAAAGAAATGCACCTCAAAGAATAAAAAGTAAGCCATGCACCTGAAGGCATGCATTTCAAGGCATGCATACTGGATTGTGCAAAGACGTCATGCATGTTTAAGCATGCATCTAGATGAATGAATATTAAAGCATGCACATGAAAGCATACATCATTAAGAATGCATTTGAAAGCATGCATATTAAAGCATGAATCCTAAAGAAAGGATCTTAAAAAATGAGTGTAAAATCATGCATATTAAAGTGTGCCTCTTAAAGCATACATCTTAAAACATGCACATTAAAGGATGGATCTTAAAGCATGCATCTTAAAGAATGCATCTAAAAGCATGCATCTTACAGCATGAATCTCTAAGCATGCATCTAAAATCATGCATTTCAAAGCATGAATCTTAAAGCATGCATCTTAAGGTATGCATCACAAAGCATGCATATTAAATCATGCATAATACAGCATGCAGCTCAAAGAATGCATGCAAGAGCATGCATCCCAAAGCATGAATATGTAAGCATGATTTTAAAATATGGCATCTTAGAGCATGCATCTTCAAGCATGAATCTGAGAACATGCATTGCAAATGATTCATCTGAAAGCTTTCCACTTAAAGAATTCATCATGAAGAATGCATCGTAAAAAATGATTCTCAAAGTGTTGATGTAAAATCATGCACCTTAAAGGTTGCATCTTAAAACATGCATCTTAGAACATTCATATAAAATAATGCATCTGAGAGCGTGCATCCTGGATTATGCATCTTTAGGCATACTTGTTGAAGCATGCATCTAAAAGTATGCATCTCAAATCTTGTATCTTATAGCATGAACCTTAAAGTATGCAACCAAAATCATTCAATTGAGAGCATACATCTTGAACAATTCATGTGAAATAATGCATCTTAAATCATGAATTCTAAAGGATTAATCTTCTAACACTCTTACAAAACGATGCATATATAGTCATGAATCTGAAATAATGCTTTTCAAATAATCTATGTTAAAGCTTGCATCTTAAATAATTCATCTTTAAGCATTGATATTAGAGTATGCATCGGAACGCTTGCAACTTATAGAATCCATCTTCAACGATGCATCTCAACGCATGCATCTTCAAGTGTGAGTCTAAGACCATTTATCTAAATGCATACATCTAGAAACATGAATATAAAATCATGCTGACTGAAGCATGAAACTTAAGAAATAAATCTAAAAAGCATGCATATCAAAGAATGAATGTCAAACAATGCATCCTTAAAGCACGGATTAATTCATGCATCTAAAATCATGCATTATTAAGCATGCATCTTCAAGAATGCATCTCAAATAATGAATCTAAAATCAGTTATCATAGAGCATGAACATTTAAGCATACATCTTGAAGGATGAATCTTAAAGCATGCATCACAAAGAAAAAAGAAAAAAACATGTAAAAGCACGCACATTTAAGAAAGAATATCGAATCATGCATACAAAATCATGCATATTGAAGCATTCATCTGAAAGAATGCATATTAAAATTCATCTTTAAGAATTAATCTTAAATCATTCATCTAAAACCATACATGCAAAGGCATGCATCTAAAACAATACATCTCAAATCATGCACCTTTCATTATTCATATAGATGCATAAAATTTGAAGAATCCATGTTAAATAATGCATATAAAAGAATGCATCTGAAGCATTACATATAAAATCATGAATGTTAAATCATGTATCTTAAATCATGCACCTCAAGGAATGCATCTGGAAGGATGCATCTCAAAGCAATCATATTAAATAATGCACATTAAAGCATGCATTGTGAATTGTGCACCTTAAGACATGCATTATCAGGAATGCAAGCCATATCATGCATATTAAAGCATGCATATGGAAGCATGCATTCTAGATCATGAATATGAAAGCAAGAATATGATGCATGTATATCAAATAATTCATACAAATGTTTTCCTTTTGAAGCAGGCATATGAAAGAATTAATCTAAAAGCACGCATATGGATGCATGCATATTACGGGATGCATTTTGAAGAATTCATCTTAAACTTCATCTAAAATCAAGCATCATAAATCATGCACCTTAAAGCATGCATCTTAAATCTTGCATCCTGAATCATTCACCTTAAAGTATGCATCTAAAATCACGCATCTCAAAGAATGCATGTTGAATAATGCATCTTAATGTATGTATCTCAGAGCATGCAAATTAGAGCATCTCATCTTAAAGCGTGGATCGTAATGAATTCACATTAAGACACGAATTTGAAGGCGTGCATATTAAACGATGTTTTTTTATGTAATGAACAATGAATCATGCACGTACAAGCATGCATACTAAAGCATTAATCTTAAAGCATGAATCTGAAAGCATGCATATTTAAGTATTCATATGAAAGCATGCATCTTGAAGCATGTGCAATAAAGAATGCATCTTAAAGGATGCATATCAAAGCATGCATATTAAATCATGCATCGTAAAGAATTCATCTCATATCATGCATCACAGCATGCACCTTAAGGCATGCATATGAAGGCATGCATATCAAATAATGCATATTAAATAATGCATGTGAAAGCATGAATTGAAAAAAATCGTTTGAATTCATGCGTATTAAATCGCGAGTATTAAAAAATGCATCTCAAAGAATGCATTGTGAAGCATCAATCCTAAAGAATTCCCCCACAATCATGCATCTTAAAGAATTCATACTAAAAGTATGCATCTTGAAGCATGCACATTAAGGCATGCATCTTAAAGAATGCATCTGAAAGCATGAACATTAAAGCATGCATGTTAAATTATGCATCTAAACAACTCATCGCATAGCATGAACCTTTAAGCGATCTCAAGCATGCATCTACAAGCATGAATGTTAACGGATGGATCTCAAGAAATCCATGTTAAGGCATCATAACAAAATCACTCATCTAAAAGCATGCATCTCAGAGGATACATCTTAAATTATGCATGTCAAAGTATGCATCTAAGTCACATCTTGAAGCATACATACATTCATATTGAAGAATGCATGTAAAAGCATGCATAGGAAAGGATGCATATTTACACATGCTTTAAAAGGGATGTATTTTAAAGCATGACTCCGTAATGCATGCATATGAAATCATGCATTCTAAATGATGCATGTTAAGGCATGCATCTACAAGCATGCGCCAAAAAGCTTGCATCTTAGAGAATGCATGTTGAACGATGCAAATCATACCATGAATCTAAAATAGTTTGTCTTAATCCATGAACCTAAAGGCATGCATCTAAATCATGCATCATAAAGCACGTACGTTAAAGCATCCGTCCTAAAGAATGCATCCAAACTCATGCATCTCATACTTAGGGATGAGTCTTAAAGAATCCATCTTCAAGAATGGATATACAAGAATGCATCTTCAAGAATGCATCTCAATGAGTGCATCTTAAAGCATGCATGTTGAAACATTCATTAGGAATCATGCATCTTACATCATGCATCTTAAATTGTAATTCTCAACGGATGCATCATAAAGCATGTGTATCAAAGGAAGCATATTTTAGCAAACTTGAATAAAAATCCATGTTGAATCATTCATATTGAATCCCACATCTACATGCATGCATCTTAAATCATGCATCTTAATGAATGCATCCTAAAGCATACACATTAAAGCACGCACATTAAAGAATGCATCTTAAAGCATGTATAATAAAGAATGCTTCTTCAAGCATGCATCTTACAGCATTCATCTTTGAGCATGAATCTGCAATGATGCATCTTAAAGAACGAATATGAAAGCAAGAATCTTATAGCATGAACACTAAAGCATGCATGATGAAGCTTCCATGTCCAATAATGCATGTCAAATCATGCATGTTAAAGCATGAATGTGAAAGCATGCATGTAGAATCATGAAGTTTAATGGTTTCATTGTGAATCACGCATGTAAAGCATGCATCTTAAAACATGCATCTAAAGTCATGCATCTTGACGTATGCACTTTCATGCATGAATTTTATAGCATGCATCCTAAAGAATGCATGTTAAAGAAATCATCTTAAAGCAGGCACCTTCAACCATCCACTCTAAACTATGCATTGTATAGTATACATTCCAAAACATTCATCTAAAATCATGCATCTAAAAGCTTGGATCTGAGAGAATGAATCTAAAAGCATGCATCTTAAAGAATGCATAATAAATCATGCATCTGTAAATCATGAATATCATAGCACGCCTTTAGAAGCATGCATCTCAAAACATTCATCTGAAATTTACTTGCCTTAGATCTTTCCACGAAGGATTGTAGGTCTAAAACATACTACACAAACATTTGAGAAGGAAACTTGAGCTCAATTTAGGTCAAACTAATACCATTTTTTGCATCACAATAAATCATAGATTATTTCTTTTGTGGTTGCTCAAGAAGGAAATCAATGAACAAAGATTAAAAACATCTACTTTCATTGATACATAAATGTAAACAAATTCTACATGAACATTATCTTTAATCTTTCCAGTATTGGTTTTATTCATGTTCTTCTTGACACACCATAAAACTAATATGTGAATATTCGTTGTGACAAATTTAGAATTGGTATAAGGTTGACCTTGATTAAGCTCATGTTTCCTTTTCAAAATGTTTCCATACTATATTTCATACCGATGGTTCTTTTTAATAAGAATTCCAAGGCTTGGAAAGTTCTCAGCCATCAGATGGAGACCAAAATGAAGATTTGTGAACCGTATGTGACGACATGAGGAAGGAGATCGGGGCTACTTAACTTAAACAGATTTCATTGCAATGCCAGTATAGTTCATAAGTTGAGTCGGAATCACATAAGACAATACAATTTGGAACTAGTTGCTAATGAAGCAATTTTCTGAAGACAAACCGCGGGCAGGGTATCATTGCGAAATGCCAGGAGCAAGCTAAAGATACATGCCGTGCCAAAAAAAACGCCGTCATCTCCCCCTGTTAATACACACGCAATCGAACAGAACTGCGTCAGAAGTCTTCAAAGATCTTCCCACCTCAGTGAGCCGTCTAATTATACCAAATATCATGCAGGTTTGAGTTCCCTTTTGAAAGGCACTAGTATTGCAAATCTTTGCGTGCCAGACCTTGCTTTTGAAAAGTGGGTAACACGCCCTGTCGCCATTCACTGGCTCATCAGGATGATGAAGTTAAAGAGTTTTCACCTGTCAAATACGGTTAGCTCACGGAGCTTCCCATCAAATGAATTGGCACATGCCAGCCTATTCTTTCCCCGTTGTTAACACATGGAACATGCTAAAGATCTCTCCGGTTGACAAAGGGTTATACACCCATACTGACTAGTTGTTAGGCATGCTTCTGCGTGCTCTCTTGCCCTCTTTGTTTTGCAGCGCAAATCAGCTCCATCAGCTCCATCTGCTCCATATGCTCCATCAGCTCCAACGACGAGTGCTAGCACTTAGTGAACAAGGGCCAAGGACAAGCTCTGCCCTTGGAGGCACAACCCTTGGACCCTAACCAAGACAAGCTCTTTCCTTGGAGGCACGACCTTGGGTTCGCTAGAGTGCATTCTTCTCTGTTTATAGGTGATCAACGGCTGAGAGGTAAGCAATGGATCAGCACCTTCCAAACCAATAACAGATAATAGCGTACATGGCCTCAATGAAGCAGAGAAGCAGCAAAGCGGTATGACGACGCCTAAGATGCTCAGTCTTGAGCAGGTCAGTGGCGGCATGTCAAGGTTTACAGGGATGGGTTTTCCCTTGTGGAAATGGCAGTTTGAGATTGTCATGAGAGTGTGCGGCTACTTGGAAATGTTTCTTGGAGAAGAGGTCGAACCGCCAAAGGATGACCCTGGGTATGAGGAATGGAGTGCCAAAAATGACATGGCACTCACGATCATTGTGACATCAATGCATGAGTCACAACATGCGCATCTTCATGGAATCACACATGCATCAAAGGCTTATCAAAAACTGGAACGTGTGCACCAATCGAAGGCCATTGCTAATCGCCTCTTCATTTTCGAAAAACTGATTGGGATGAGGGTGAGCGAGGGAGAGTTTATTCCAGACTTCCTACCGTGGAAAGGGTTCAAAGCGTCCTAGGAAGTGCCATAACTGTGGCAAGCCTGGGCACTAGGCATGGGAGTGCAGGGCTCCCAAGAAGGAAGACAGAGGTAATGGTGGCAAGAACGAGGGTAAAGGAAAGGGTAAGAAGGTGTTGATGAACATGATGACTAAGAACATGCCCACAACCAAGGGAGTGGCACTGCTTAAGCGTGGAGTCTACAGGCTTAGCTCTGGCACGAACCACCACACTTCAAGGGAGAAGGATGATTTCATCTCCATTGGAGACATCGAACATCGCTTCAGGTGTGCCAATGGCAGCCTTGTCCATGCACAAGGCAAAGGAGACAAGTTGATTAGCATCAACGTGAACAGGACTAAGAAAGACTCGAAGCTGGAGAACGTGGTCTACATGTCGTATTTTTTGGCAAACCTCTTGTCGGTGTCCAAAATCACGAACCACGACATGACGGTCGTCTTCACCGAGGAAGAGGCCGTGATTCTCAAGAACAAGGACATCACGATCTCCTATCCCAATGAGAGTCTCGTTGCACAGGTCCCAAGAGTTGCTGGGCTTTATGTGCTACAAACCAAGCCCCTTGAGATTACAAATGAGGGGTATGTAGCGACTGAAGAGTCAAAGTCTTCAAAGCCTGATATTGCACCATAGGCCGTCACCATGATGGCTAACTCAAGCAAAAACACAGAAGCTAAGCTGTGGCATAGGCGCTTTGGCCATGTGGTTGACAACACGCTCCAAGCTATGCAGCAACACGAAGTGGTTCATGGAATGGAGGATTGCAAGGCTGAGGATGAGGGAAAGTGGAAGAAGCTGTGTGAGCCATGCCTCTAGGGCAAGGCAAAGAGAAAGCCCTTTGAGCGTAATGGAAAACGTGCGGCAACAAGCTTGGATCTGATTCAGTTTGATGTGTTCCGACCATTCTGCACTCCTTTGAACAGCGGCAGTTAGTATTTCTTGACCTTCATGGATGGCCACAGTCGGAAGATGCAGATCTACTTCCTCAAGGCAATGAGAAAGGTCAAGGAGAAGCTACAAGAGTTTATCGCCATGGTAGAGTGGTAGACTAGCAAGAAGGTCAAAACACCGCGCACGGACAATGGTGGTGAGTAGAAGGCGTACAAGGGCTGATTCAGCCAATATAGCATCAACCACCAGACCACCACGCCTTACACCCCCCAGAGCAATAGCGTTGCCAAGCGGATGAACCAGGCTATCATGAGCATGACACAAAGCATGCCCTTGGACGCCAAACTCCCACCTTGCTTCTTGGCTGAAGCTACGAGAAGTGCTTGCTACCTTGTAAATCTTACTCCAGTAGTTGTACTTTGTAGACGTGGCAAGAAGCAGCAAGAGAAGCAGTTCAGGAAGTCACAGGAGGCTTGGTCAGGTAAGAAGCCAGATGCCTCAAACATGAGGGTGTTTTGATATACTGCCTGGGCAAAGGTCCAAGCAGGATAAGGAAGTGGCAAGATGGATGCACACGCTCGTAATTGTGTAATGGTTGGCTATGACATTGCACACAAAGCATAAAGGCTGTGGGACCAAGCAGCTGGAAAGCTCATCAGGAGCCGAGACATCGAGTTTGATGAGAGGACACTTGTAAAGGGAGAGAATCTGGATCCTGTTCATGCTCCCAAATCAGGAAAGTGTGTTGTGTTGTTCCAGTCATGTGATCAGGCACCTGATAACAGGCAGATGGTTCCAGTAATGCAGGATGATGGTGCGGCAGGGCGAGTGACACAGCGACGGACTCTGACAATGAGTCTCAGTTTTCGGAGGCCTCTGAGTCATACTCTAAAGCTGGTGGCTCTTCCTCAAACAACGGATCTTTGGCCCTGTAAGAGCAAGAAAAATAGCTGAACCTCGAAGCACCACCAGCAACACTCTGGCGCAATACGCGCTAGAAGATGTCAGAATATTGCAGGTGCTGCTGTTGAGTGGGCGCGGTCACAAGGACAATAATTATGGTTCAAGACAGAAGCACGAGCAGAAGTAGAGTGGAAGCAATGACGAGAAGTGGAACAGAAGCAAGAATGACGAAAAGGCGGGATGTGTTCTGGGCGCAACATCAATGGTGCGAGCACCGATGATCAAGTGTCTTGAGTGGATACAACACTTTGGAGTGAAGAATAGAAGCTTGCTTGAAGGTGCGGGCTTTGTTGATGTAAGAATGACATTAGCAGAAAGGAACTGGGCGCAATGCAAAAGCACAGGCGCTGGGAGGCAACGAGAGGAAAATGGACTGGAGACGGCCAAGAGGGCAAGCCTTGAGAGGAATACAATGTATTGATTACTACATGGAATAAAAGCAATACATATAGGTAGAATCCTAGCCTAGCGTGCTTCATTGAGTGGGCATAGAGTGTAGTGGCGACTCGGGTGGAGAAGAAGGAGGGGCGCGGCAAGACCACGGTCCGGCTTTGCTAGCCATACGCATAGAGGAGTGTCGTGCGCAGGAGCATTCTTTGCAGGTGCGTTCGCCTTGACCGTTGCTTGCACAAAACCATTGGCTGAGTCTTGGCGAGGTTCACACGATGGCCGGTCGGGAGACCCTTTTGACCTCGATAGTATTTCTCCGGATACGAACCTGCACTCTCACTCTTTATCTTCCTTAGAATTTGCATCCCTTGAAGCGATCTCCGAGATAATCTCTGACACACCCCTCAGATTGGGAGAGGGGTGCAAGCGTTGAAAGGTAGGCTTGGGAGTCTTTCTTCTGTAGGGTTACAGCACAAAGAGAGCTTGGGAGGTTTTGGAGGCGGTGGACGTCTCAGCACAAGGTTGTAGAGAGAGGAGAGAAAACCTGGGTGGTGTAGTAGTTGTTGAGCAGAGGCAGTGAGGAAGGGGCGTCAGTAGAGGGAAGTGCAGAGGTTGTCAGTAATGCGGAGGTAGTTTTAGTAGGTTCGCTGTTGGCTAGTGTAGGCTTACAGTAAGAGGCAGAGCGGTTCCGATCACACACCCATATAGCTCTTGGACTCAGGCCATACTTGGGTTTGTGCAGGTTGTGAGCGGTGACAACTCTGCGGAGGCAAGCTTTCCAGATGTGAGAGGTTGTATGGTGCTTTGACATGAGGTGATCTGCATCCTTTAGTATGCGATTAGCAATGTGTTTGCTGTGGGCAAGGGTTGCGGTGAGCAGTGTTCTGTTATTCAGGCAGTAATCAGTGAGGAAGCTATACAGTGGTGCTTGCATGGTATTACAGAGAATGAGGCAAGGGGGTATGTCAATGTGTTTGGTCTGTTGCCATAGCCAGTCCTTGAGAGCAGGAACTGCTCCTGCATGTGTACGGAGGGAAAGTACAGTGGAGTGCTGGGAAAAGTGGTCGTGGATGAGGAGGAAGTGACCGTGGTAGGTAGTATAGTATGCAGATGGTAGTTGAATGAGTGTGATGTGTGGAGAGTCAAAGCTGTAGAGAGAGGTGTGAGAGGAGGGAGGAGGAGAGGAGGACACGGTGTACATCTCAAGACCATACTCCTCAAATCCAGTCTCCGTCACAAGATCAACTACTCCTAACAGAAGAGCATTGGTGGGAGCAGGATTCACAATAGCAGAGACAGAAGCAGAAGGTGGTGCTTTCGCACTGTTGGTGTGGGCTGAGCGCCAACTTGAGTTTCCCATCCGGTTGTTGTAGCGCTGACAGCGCTCTTCCGCCCAGTTTGGTTGTCCGCCATAGGACTTGCAGGGATTCTGGTCCAGCCACTCGTTAGTAGCACGCTGATCGCAGACGTGCAATAGGTGGTTGCGGCGGCCGCACTCGGTCCCTTTGAGAGGACCATGGCGGATGGTGTAGGAACAGGCAAGGAAGCGGTTGATCATGCAGTTGTCAGCAGTGATGGCCATAGTATCGACGCAATTGGTGGCCATGGTAGTCTCGTGTGCTTTCTTGGCGATGTAATCTTGTTCTGCTGGCATGAGCTTGGGGCTGATGACGGCGATGGTCAGCTGCTCATCAGGTAGTTGCACCAGAATTTGGCAAATGATATCATACTGACCAGGGAGGCTGGAAATGATGCCGGTACAGACAACGGCGGGCGGAAGGTCAATCTTCATCTCTCTGAGATCGCAGGTGATGTTGGTGACGGCGGCAATGTAGCTGCCCATGTTGGTGTGGACAGGAAAGGGAACGGAGAAGAGTGACATGATTTTGAAGCCGTATGTGGAGGAGGTGTTAATGCTAAAGTGATCTTCAAGGGCCTTCCCGACCTCATGGGTCTTGGAGCCAAGGGTGCGGATATCATCATGCAACTCGGGAGAGGAGGTGCCTATGATTGTCATGATAGTCATGAGGGCGGTTCTGTTGGCGACGTTCTAGGTGGTGTGAGTGATGGTGGATGCTGCAGCAGCGGTACCAAAAGAAGTTGAAGATCCAATTGCAGTTGTGCTACAAGGGACAGAAGATGAAGATGAATTCCGAGGAGGAGGATTGTACATTGTTCCACCGGAGGGGTTGCCCCCACTATTGGCTGTTACAGTTACGGCAGTTGCGCGGGCTGCGGTTGCAGAAGCTGTGGTGCCATCAGGTGGTTCCATCCTAGTGTCAGTGTCGGTGAGGAGGTCACTAAGAGTGACTCCCTCAACCTTCTGAGTCCCAAAAAAAGAGAGACACCGAGTAGCCCCATAGCTTGTAGTTGCTGTTCCCATCATGCTTCACAGTGACCTTGGGAAGACCAGACAGAGTGAGGGTAGAGGCCATGATGCAGTTGACGAGAAGGCAGCAAGGAGCTGATGGTAATGAGGAAGCCTGATGAGGAGAACTGATGGAAGACAAAGAGGGCGGCTGGATACAGCGGCACGAGATGGCGGCACGAGACACAGTCAAGGCAGTTTGATGATGATGACGATGGCCGGCATATGATGAGTAGATGAAGCAATGATGTGGAGAAGATGATCGGGCGCATGGGTGGAACCTCGTGTGTGAGAATGGCAGTGGATATGAAGATAGAGGAGCGAAGATTGCTACTCATGAGGAATGAACGCAGGGGCAGAACTATGTATGTGTAATTACCAGGAGGAAGTGGAATGGTGCAGCCATGACACCTTAGTCAGAAGACGCGCTGCCACCACCGTTCTTCTAGCGTCCACGACTCTTCGAGGTGGAGGAGCTTGAACGAGATGGAAGTGGGTGCAGCCGATAGTGACAAGCATAAATGAGCCAGGTGTGTCACTTGGGCTCTGATACCATGTCAGAATATTGCAGGTGCTACTGTTGAGTGGACGTGGTCACAAGGACGAGCGTTATGATTCAAGACAGAAGCACGAGCAGAAGTAGAGTGAAAACGATGACAAAAAGTGGAACAGAAGAGGAAATGACGGGAAGGCGGCGGGATGTGTTCTGGGTGCAGCATCAAAGGTGCAAGCACCAATGATCAGTTGTCTTGAGTGGATGCAACACTTTGGAGAGAAGGATAGAAGCTTCTTCAAAGGTGTGGGCATTAATGATGTAAGAATGATGTTAGCAGAAAGGAACTAGGCGCCGTGTAAGGGCACGGGCACTGAGAGGTAGCAAGAGGTGAATGGACTGGAGATGGCCCAGAGGGCAAGCCTTGAGAGGAATCCAATGGATTGATTACTCAATGGAATACAAGCAATACATATAAGTAGAATTCTAGCGTAGCGCGCCTAGCCCCTCCTTCATCTCCGACTCGGGCAGAGATGAAGGAAGGGCGCCGCGAGACCACGGTCTGGCTTTGCTAGCAATACGCATAGAGGTGTGGCGTGCGCAGGAGCGTTCTTCACAGGTGTGTTTGCCTTGACAGTTGTTGACATGAATCCGTTGGCTTGGTATTGGCGAGGCTCACACGATGGTCAGTCGGGAGACCGTTTTGACTTTGGTATAATTTCTCCGGACATGAACCTGCGCTGTCACTCATTATTCTCCTCAGAGGCTGCACTCCTTAAAGCAATCTCAGAGATTGTATCCGAAAGAAGAAACATCCGCCTAAGCATGATGCTGAAAGTGGAAAATGGACCAAACTCGGCTGGTCATGTCTGGTTCAGGGAGAGCCTATGACTGTAGCGGAGGCCATGAACATGCCAGATGCAGCCAAGTGAAAGGAGCCAGTGGAAAGCGAACTTGCATCCATTGAAGAGAAAGGAACATGGGTTCTGGTGGACAGGTCCCAAAACGCGCACGTGGTGGCGTCAAAGTGGGTACTCCGGAAGAAGTTCAAGCAGGATAGTACTATTGACAAGTACGCAGCAAGAGTTTTGGCAAAAGGATTTCCCTAACACGCAGTCTCATAGTACGAAGAGACCTTCACACCTTTTGTCACCTTTGCCTCCATCAGATCCATGTTGGGTATCGCTGCTCCAAACGATCTGGAGGTCCACCCGATGGATGTCAATACAGCTTTCCTCTAAGGGATCCTTGACAAAGAGGTGATGATGGAAGTGCCCGAGGGAGTGAAGGCTCCTGAGGACAAGGTATGGAAACTCATTAAAGTGATCTATGAGCTCAAACTTGCTCAAAGGATGTTGTACAAGGAGATGGACAGCTTCATGGCCGGGCTCACCTTCACGCACTGTCAGAACGATCTTGGTGTCTACGTGCAAGAGGATGAGCAAGGCTTGATGCTGGTTGCACTAAACGTGGATGACTTGATCATCTGCTTGTCGTCAGTCAAGCTGTTGAACAACATGAAGCCAGATCTTAGCAGCAGGTTCAAGATGAAGGACATGGGTCCTCTCAAATTCTACCTTGGGATAGCCGTCCACCGCAACTGAACAGCAGGTACTGTCGAACTGCACCAGAGTAAGTACATCATGGAGGTCCTCAAGTGCTACACCATGGAGGACTACAAGCACATCATTACACCCATGACAACAGACATCAAGCTCTCCTCCTCCATAAGCCACAGCTCGGAAGCAAAATGACGTGAGATGGAGAATGTTCCCTACCAGTCTGCTGTTGGTAGCCTCATACATGGCATGGTAGGAACACACCCTGACATTTGCTATGCTGTGGGACAGGTGAGCAAGTTTGTGACCACTCCAGGGTCACAGCACTGGCAAGCAGTGAAGCACATCATGCGCTTTGTGCAGATGATAGGACACATGGGACTCCAGTTTGGAGGCCATGAAGGATCTGACCTGCTGCGCCTTGTGTGCTACACCGACAGTGACTTGGGAAGGAGAATTGATGATGAAAAGTCCACTTTGGGCCTCGTGTACCTCTTGAATGGTAGTGCAGTCTCTTGGGAAATCAAAATGCAGGATTGTGTCTTCCTCTTTACCACCAAGGCACAGTACACTACTTTGTCAGAAGCATACAAGGAGACACGGTGGCTATGCAGCTTGCTTGCTGAGATGAAAGTGCCACAAACGGAAGCAACGGTAGTTTGGATCAACAACAAGAGTACTATGAAAATGGCACGGGATGACATCATCTTGCGGCGGACCAAGCACATCGACATCAGGCACCACTACTCATGCAACCTGGTCGCAAAGGAGATTGTGGACCTGGAATACGTGGAGACCAATAAGATGCTAGTGGATTGCATGATCAAGGTGCTTGATAGCGAATTGCATTTTGTAGGTACACGAGGGATCGGTATGGTCAGCGCAGCCGACGAAGAGTAAGGCCAAGACAGCTGGAGCGAGAATATATCTCATTGTAAATGGACACAGGTGCAAGGAAGAGTTTTTTTATCTTGTATGTCCCTTGTCCATTGTTGAAATTTGGACAGGCACAGGACAGACTAGGCACTCAGTGCTCTGTTGGAGTAAGTCTCTTAAGTATGGTCCAGATAGACAAGGCATGTACTGCTCCTTCAGAGCAAGTCCCTTTGGTTTAAACTGGAAAGTAAAGCAAGCAAAGACTACCTAGGACAACTCCGTGTGGCTTAGACGTTCCAGAGTTAATCTCTTGAGTGAGAGGTCACTAGGTAAAATTCCAACCCAGTAACTAATTGTCTTTGTGACCAAAAGGAGGAAAAGAAGGTCGTGAGAGACATCTCAGAACATTCCAAGGTCCTTCTTGGTGGCTAGCACCACTTGGCGGTCACAGAGAGCGCCATGTAGGCAGGGGGGATCGTGCAATCTATATTGCCCCCAAAGTGGCTCATCCTAGGAGCCACCGTGTGCCTAGGCTAGAGGTCTCCTCTAGGACTATAAACACCTGTCAGTGGTGTGTGATTGATTACAATTCTTACCTTTGAGACTCCTCATAGAGTTGTCCACCAAAGGCAGACACTAAAGAAGCATTGGTTGGTCTAAGTCCAAGGAGTTAGCTCATCGCGCAAAAGTGACAAGGTGCTGAGGATATAGTGCAAGGAAGTGATTTCTATGAATCTCTTAGTGAGGAACAATGATTCTGAGGGTGATATCTCCTCCTAGTTGAGATACTAGGAGCGGACTGCAAGTGCCATTGTGTCGGCCTTGTTTTCTAGTCCGTTGCCTCGGGCGGGTTGACAGCACCGGTGCTTCCAACTGCTGTTCCAGCATTTTCTCCTCCTTGGTTTGCTAGGAGAGCTTCCATATGAGCCATTCGTGCTGTCGTTACTACCAGTTCATAAGTGTTTTGTGCCAACTTGTCATCAAAGTCCTTTCCTTGAGTCTAGAAGGTTTCAAGGCGGGTAATAGTTTCATGGAACCTGGCTAGAAGTCCTCTGAAAAGGATTTGAAAAAAGAGCTCGCTCTGAAATAGGTTTCCTAAGTGTGTTTATGCGATCAGCAATGTGCTTGAGATGAGAAACATGGCCTTCAAGACGTCTTCCCTCTTCCATCTGTTGATTATGAAATTCTCTGAGAAGACTGCGGATTACTGCATTTCTTGTTCTCTCATATCGGAGTGGAAGAGCCTTCCATGTAGTTCTGGGACATAGAGTCAGATTCTTGTCTCAATTGATGAATATGAGGCGCTTGGTAAGATGCATAGCCGAAAATGAAAAGGCTTCATGATAGCGGCGCTTCCATGTTGTGCTCTCTTCCGCTGTAGCACCGGCTCGTGGTACATCAATGGGTACATCTTCCACCACACTCCATAGTCCCTTGGTGAAGAATACCATATTCATGTTGAAAGTGAAGGTATTGTAGTCCTCTCCATCGAATGGTTGTAGTCTGAAAAGGCTGTGTCCATCCATGATGTCGCTTGTCATTATGATAGTTAAAAAGAATGGTGATGCTCTCCCTTGAAGACACCCCCTGATCTGATACCAAATGTGGAAATTAGGATCTCCATGTACCTTAGGAATGCATCACAAAACGTCATACAACTGTTGGTCACTTGAAGTACACGCCTTAAGGAGTTACTGTGCCCAACCTGCACACTTCAGATCATCTCAGTTCCTTGTACTCAGTTTGAGTTACGACACCATTGTCAAGAGCCACAATCAGGAATTCAGTAGGACGCCTCATCTCTTGTCAAATGCAAAGATGTGCTACATTAATAAAACGATGAAGTGCAGATGAAGCAATCTAAAAATGAAACCATGATCTCTTTATGCTATAAAACATAAAGTGGCTAGGTGCTCATCAAGCCTCAGACTAACTGGTACTCCGGTGTCTGATTTTTGGCAGTCACAGCCGTACCAAATGCTGGTCTCGAGCATACCGAGGTTGGCGGACGCCCAGCGCCCTTGTTCCTCATTGATGCGAGAGGAGCCGTTGCTTGCACTCTTGGTCACTCAACGGCTGCAATTGGCCCATCGTGTGTGGCTGCAATCATCCATTGTCCGATCGCCTATTCAAATGATCTTCAGCCTTTTCGACGCAAGAGGAGCTGTTTCTCACATCCTTGGTCCTCGATCCTCCACCATCAAATCTCCCTTTACAACGATCTTCCCTTCCGATCCATGGTCTACTGCCGTAGTTCATGTTTTTCCATGCCGAGCAGTTAGAAAGAAACCATGCTACTTCTCTTTGCCAGTTGTAGCAGAAGGTATGTCACTTTCTTCTTTTGGTCTTGGCTTCCAATCTAGCCGTAGAATTGAGCTGTAATCTGGAGAGAAGCATATTGATGACAAGATCGATACATTGGTGCCGTTGGATCTTACATCGGAGCAGACAGGAAGGAGATAGGCAGTTTTCAACATATCCCACTCAACTCGCGACCCAACTTCCAATCCAACTTCCAACCCAATGTTTAACCCAACGCCTAGCCCAACTTTCAACCCAACTTTCAACCCAAACACCAGCCCAACTCCCAACCAAATTTACAACCCTGCTTCCCACCCAACTTCTATCTCTGCTGCCAACCAAAAATCCAACCCAACTTCTATCCCAACTTCCATCCCAGCTTCCAACCTGACCTCCATCCCAACCTCCCACCAAACTTCCAATCCATTTTTCAACCCAATTTCCAACCTAACCTTAAGTCCAACTTTCAACCCAAATTCCCCCTAAATGTTCAACCAACTTCCAACCTGTGTTTTTATCCAACGTTCAATCCAATTTCAAACCCAAATCCCAATCCAACTCCGAATCCAACTCCCAATCCTACTCCCAATCCAACTTCCAACCCCACTTCCAACCGGACTTCCAACATGAATTCTAACCGGACTTCGAACCCGACTTCCAACCCAACTTTCAATCCAACTTCCAACCCAACTTCCTATCCAACCTCAGACCCAACTTCCAAACTAACTTTCAAAACAAAATCCAATCCAACATCCAACCCAACATCCAATCCAACATCCAACCCAACATTCAATCCAACTTTCGATGAAACAACCAACTCGACTTCCAACCCCAGTGTTGAATCTGACTTCCAACCCAGCTTTCAACGTGTCTTCCATCCTGACTTCCAGTCCAACTTCCAACCCTACTTCCAACCCAACTTCCAATCCAACTTCCAACCTCACTTCCAACCAAAATTCAACACAACTTCCAACCAAGCTTCCAACCCAACTTTCAGGCCAACTCCTAATCAAACTCCCAGCCCAACACCCAACCTAACTTCCACCAAAAAACTTAAACCAACAACCAACCCAATGTCCAAGCCAATTACCAACTCAAAATTCAATCCAACTTCCAACCCAGCTTCTAACTCGTCTTTAAACTCAAACTTCAATGACATCCAGTCTGACTTCCAACCAGACTTCTAATCCAACTTCTAACCCATTTCCAGCCCATTATCTTACCCAACGTCCAGCCCAACGTCAAACCCAATTTCCACATTAACTTCCAATCCATCTTTCAACCCAGCTTCCATCCAAATATTGAGTTCAAAAGTGAACCAAGATTTTAATCTAAGTTTGAAAGAAACTTTCAATTCAACTTACAACCCAACTTCTAACTGAATATCCAATCAAATTTTGAACCCATCTTCCAACCCATCTTCCAACCCATCTTCCAACCCAACTTCCAACCCAACTACAAACTCAGTGTGCATTTTAGCTTCCAATCCAACTTCCAAAAAAACTTCCAACCCACGTTTGAACCCAACTTTGAGCCCAACTATCAACAAAACTTTCATTCCAACTTCCAATCCAACTTTTGACCCAACTTCCAACCCAATTCTCCACCCATTTTCCAATCCAACTTTCAACCCAACTTCCAACCTTACATTAAACCTGACTTTCAAACAGACTTCCAATCCATTCTCCAACCCCAATTCCAACACATATGCCCAACCCAACTTCCAATCCAACTTCCAACCAAACTTCAAAACCAACGTCCAACTCAACTTTCAACCCAACGTCCAGCCCAATTTCCAACCAAGGTTCTGACACAACTTCCAACCCAACTTCTGACCCAACTTCTAACCCAACGTTCGACCCAACTTTCAATGTAAATGCCAACCCCATTTCCAACCCGAGTTCCATCCCAGCTGTCAGGACAAGTTTCAAGGCTCACACGACTGTCCTGGGTTCACCCCGCATCTTGTCTCCACTCGCACCTGCCCCTTGTGCCGATCGGAACCAGGCATGGAAATGCCTGGTCCACCCCTCTTCTCTGGCGGTTCACCTCCCCCTCGCAACGGTGCAACTGGCTTGAACGGCAAAGCTGACCAAGCCCTCCACCACCAAGGACATCCCGCGCACTGCCCGCACGAAGCTCGCCAACGGTACACGTGCGAAGCCCATCGTGCGCCAATGGCCAGCACCGACACCACCATCGCGGCTCGGTCCCCACTACCCAGCAACGGTCCTCAACATCCACCCATAATTCAAGCAACAGCGGCGTTTCACAGCCCCATGGCATGACGGAGGTAAGCACCACCCCGGAGGGGCGGTGCTCGCAAAGTGACTCCACACTTAGCAGCAGCAGCAGCAGCATGGCGGAAGCGGCTGTCGCACCGCCCGCCCTAGCACTAGGCCTAGGTCTAGGAAGATCCCTTCTGCTATGGCCGTAGTCAGCCACAATACCTAAGCAGTAGCTTATCCATGTATCTGTTTCCTCCTTTCATAGATTCAATCAATGATTCTTCATCTTTCATTGCTTCCGCTATTATTGCCCTCCATTGTGTGTGCTTCGCATCACTCCTTGCTTCGGCTCTGTCCTCAGCTTCACCTCATTTTTGTGACACCAACTTCCATTCCAACAACCAACCCAACATCCTACCTAACTTCCAACCCAGTTTTAAACCTAACTCCCAACCCAACGTCCAAACTGACTTCCAGTTCAACTTCCAACACAATCATCAACTAATCTTTCAACCCAACTGTCAATCCAGCTTCTAACCCGACTTCCCATGTTACTTCCCCATCCAACTACCCACCCAACTCCCAACAAAACTCCCACCCAACTTCCAACCCAACTTCCAACCTAATTTCCAAACCATCTTCTAACCCAACCTTCAACCTAACTTTCAACCCAACTTCCAACCCAAATCCCAACACAGTTTCCAATTCAACTTCCAATCTAACTTCTAAATAAACTCCCGACCCAACCATCAACCCAATTTCCAATGCAAATTCCATCGTAGCTTCCAACCAAACATCCAAACCAACTTCCAGTCCAATTTGCAACCCATCTTTTAACCTGGGTTCTAGCCTTATCTCCAACCCAAGTTCCGATCCAACTTCCAACTCACCAACAAACCCTGCTTCCAACCCAACGTCCAACCCGACTTTCAACCTGTCTTACGATCCATTATCGTATATGATTTCCAATCCATTTGCCTAATCCAACTTCCAACCAAAGTTCCAGTCCAACTTTGAACCGAACTTCCAACCTAATTTCTAGCCCAGTTTCCAACCCAATTTTGTACCCAACTTCCAACCCAACTTCCAGCCCAACTTCTCACCCAAGTTTCGACCCGGCTTCCAATCCAGCTTCCAACTTGACTTTCAACTCAACTTCCAATCCAAATCTCAACCAGACCGCCAACCCAACTGCCAACAAGACTTCTAGTTTAAACTTTCAACCCAACTTCTAAGCCAACTTCCAAAACAACTTCCAATCCAAATTCGAATCCAGCTTCCTATCCAATTTCCAATTGAACATCTCCATCCAACATCCCACTCAAAATCCAATCCAACTTCCAATCCAAATTCCAACCCAACTTCCAACTCATTATATAATCCAATCTTCAACTCAACTTCCAACCCAACCATCAACCAAACTTCTAACTCAAATCCCAATCCAACTTCCAACCTAACTTCCGATCCAACCTCCAGCCCAACTTCCAATCCAATTTCCAGCCCAGCTTCCAACTCGTTCCCAATCTGACTTCCAACCCAACCTCCAACCTAACTATTCTCCCAAATCCTAACATTGCTTCCAACCCAACTTCAAAACTAACATCCAGCTTAATATCCAACCGAACATCCAGCCCAACATTCAATCCAACTTCCAGTCCAAATTCCAACCCAACTTCCAATCCAACTTCCAATCCAACCCCCAACCCAACTCCTAACCTTACTTCCAATAATTCCTCTAGACCGTTTTCTAACACCAGTTCCAACCGGAGTTCCAACCCGAATTCCAACCCGACTTCCAACCTGACTTCCAACCCGACTTCCAACCCAACTTCCAACCTTACTTCCTACCCAAATGTCAACCAAACTTCCAGCCCAACTTCCAACCCAACTCCCAATCCAACTTCTCATCCAACTTCCAAAGCAACTTTCAACCCAACATTCAACCGAACATCAAACCCAACATTTAACCCAACATCCAACCCAACGTCCAATCCAACTTCCTGTCCAATTCCAAGCGAACCTGTAAGCTGGCTTTTAACCTGGCTTTCAATCCAATTTCCAACCCAACCTTGACTCCAACTTCCAACCCGTCTTTCAACCTAACTTCCAACCGAGCTTCCATCTTAACTTCCAAGCCATCTCCTAATCCAACTCGCAACCCTTTCACCACCCTCACTTCCAACTGTACTGTCAAACTAACATCTGACCTAACATTCCAATCAAATTTGAACCCATCTTTTAATCCAACTTCAATTCCAGCTTCCAACTTGACGTTTAACTCAAATTTTAGCCCAAATTCCAATCCAACTTGCAACCACACTTCCAACCCAACTTCCAACCCAACTTCCTGTCCAACATCCGACCAAACGTCCAGTCCAACTTCCAACCCAAGTTCCATTTCAACTTCCTATCCAACATTCAACCCGATTTACATCCAAACTTCCAATCCAACTTGGAAAGAAACTCTCAATCCATGTTTTAGCTCAACTTCCATCTTAGCTTTCAACCCAACTTCAAACGCAACTTCCAACCAAGGTCCACTTCAACTTCAAACCCAGCTTCCAACCCAACATTGAATCCAACTTCCAACACAACTTCAAACCCAATTTTGAATGCAACGTTTAGCTCAATTCTCAATCTAAATTTCAATCCAACTTCTGACCCAACTTCCTGTCAGGAATTCTGTCCTGGCGTGCCCTGAACTGCCTTAGTGTGCATGGCTTCTTAGTGCAAAGAGACTTCCAAGGGAGGTGTGTGCTTTGGATCGCCACAACACCAAGGGAGCAGAATTCTGGCACAATGCAGATTGCGGAAACTGAGAAAGGCTGCGAATCATTAATGGATAGTTATCTTGGTCAGATTGCATCTGATTCTTATTTCCTATGATCTGAGATTTCCAACGCATCCAAGCATGCCAAAAACGGAGCAGTATAGCCCCTGCTACGCCCATCCAAGCAACCCTTGGTGGAGCCGCCTTTGGCTGCCGCCGACGCGAGTCGTCTCTGACACGAGCCGACAACGGCTCGAAGCGCCTTTCTTTGATTGACAAGTCAAAGGGCGGCTCGCCCTGGTCCAGGGGACCTCCCTGGTTGCTTCCTCTAGGGCCTTGGGGTCTATGGAGCCAGTTGGAGCTGAACACGGACCACCGGCGGTGGAGTATCCCGTCAACCCGGACGGGTACCAGATTCCACCCGCCGCACCACCCGAACTTTGGGTAGGGCTAACATTCTGAATTCTCAACCAAATCGAGCAATTGAAAGCTCGAAATTGCATGGAAAAATCCGAGTCCAAATCTACAATCAGATTGGATATCCAACCACTCTCCAGTGGTCGGACCAGGAAAACGGCAAACGGCATCCATGGCAGGGGCACTTTTTAACAATCTCCCCCGTGCACCTTCCATGCCGGATGCCTCATGCTCACTCTTTACTCGTCCGCTCCTGCGCCTTAAAGCCCTTAACAATTTGTCAAACCGAGCCCTGCAAGGCTGATGACATGCCGATCCTGGGGCTGCGCCTTGGTCAAGCAATCTGCGAGCATGTGCTTTGTGCTACAATGCTGCAGCACAACCTGTCCCTTCTCCACCATGTCGCGCGCATAGTGGTAGCGCACGTCGATGTGCTTCGTCCTCCTGTGCTGCGTTGGGTTGTTGTTCACCAAGATGGAGCCAATGTTGTCCTTTTGAACCACCGTAGGCTCGTGCTGCGGCACGCCCAGCTCCCCCAGCGATCTGCGGAGCAACACCGCTTCCTTGACCGCCTCGACCAGAGCGACGTACTCCTCATCCACTGTGGGTGTGGCAACGCAGTCCTGTTTCCTGCTGCACCACGAGACCGTTGCACCTGCAAGGAAGAACACGTAGCCAGAAGTGGACTTCCTCTTGTCCACATCGCCGGCGTAGTCCGGGTCAGTGTAGTAGACCAGCCGCAAGGGGTCTGACCTCCCCTTTCCGTCGTACTTCATGCGCGCATGCCGCATTGCCTGCAAGTACCGGAGGATGCGCTTCGCCGCCTGCCGGTGTAATGGCCCAGGGTTGGCCACATACCTGCTCACGTGACCCACCACGTAGGCCAAGTCCGGCTGAGTCGCCACCATGGCATACATAAGGCTGCCCACCACAGATTGGTAGGGCACCTCCGCCATGTCCTCCTTCTCCTCTTTGGTTTGCGGCGCCATGGCCGCACTCAGCTCACAGCTTGTAGAGAACGGATTGCCCACTGGTTTGCAGTCCTCCATGCCGTACCGTTTCAGAACCTCCGCCACGTACTTGGCCTGCCCCAACTCAAGCGTGCGCGCCCTCCGGTTCCGCATGATGCTCACCCCGAGATAGTACTCCAGCTCCCCCATGTCCGTCATCTTAAATCTGCTGCTCAGCTACTCCTTGAGCTGCTGCAAAGCCGCCAGATCTGATGAGCACAGGATCAGGTGGTCCACATAGAGTGCAACAATCTGATGGAGTCCCTTGCTGCACCGCACGTACACGCTGTGGTCTGACTTGCAGCGCTTGAAGCCAAGCTCCGCCATGTAGCCGTCCATCTGCTGGTACCAGCACCTAGGCGCCTGTTTCAGCCCTTAAGGCCTTCCGCGGCTTGCACACCTTGCCCTCCGGTGCATCCACCCCCCCCGGCACCTCAAGGTAGATCTCCTTGGCAATGATGCCATTGAATGCCGTCTTGACATCCATTTGGTGAATCTCCATGTCCTTTGCGGCTGCCACCGCCAGGATCGTCTGGATGTTTGTGAACTTGGCGACGGGTGCAAACGTTTCATCGTAGTGTTTGCCTTTTTGTTGCGTGTACCCCTTTGCCACTAGCCACGCCTTGTATTTCAACACTTTGCTGTCCTTGGTGAGCTTCACCTTGAAAACCCACTTAGAGCTGATCACCTTCGCCCCCTCATTCCGATCCACCAGCTCCCAAGTGCCTTTCTCAGCAAGGGACGCGAGTTCAGATTTTATTCCTTCGCCTCACTGTTGCCCGTCCGGCCGTGCAAGCGCCTCTTGCACGGTTGTAGGCTCATTTACGGCTGCCATCATGCACCGCGCCATGCCGACCCAGCGGCCCGTGCTTGCGTCATACCGCTTCGCTGCATTCCGCCGCCTCCGACTGCGACGCAGCGACCTTGGCAACGCCGGCTGCTAGTCCTGCTGCTGCTCTGCTGCAACGTTGTCCTCGACCGCGGGCTACCCCGCGTCGGCTGCTGCGTCCTGTGCTCCAGTGACACCTGCACCTGCTGCATTTCCCTGCTGCGCTCCAGCACCGTCATCCTTTGAAGACCCGTCATCGATCTCTGCAGCCGCAGGCTCCTCTTCACGCTCAAGGAGTTGGAATGACTCCCCTTGCTTTGGAGAGTGCGCTGCGTCAATGTTGTTGCTGCTGCAGTAGCTCTGCTGCTCATCAAAGATGACGTCGCGACTGGTGATGACGTCTTGCGTCGGTGGATCAAAGAGGCGGTAGGCCTTGAGCGCACTCTCGTATCCGACGAATGCATACGCCTTTGCACACGGGTCCAGTTTGGAGTCTTTTCTTTGCGCAGCCTGCACCAACGCGTGCGCCTTGCACCCGAACGCCTTCAGGTGCGCCACATTTGGTTTGTGCCCGCTCCAAGCCTCCTACGGCGTCTTCCAGCCGCCCATCCCCTTCAGCACTGCTGTTGGGGTGAGGTTGCTGATGTAGCACGCCGTACTCATGGCCTCGGCCCACAGGCTCCGTGGCAACTTTGCATCCACGAGCATTTTCCACGCCATGGTGAGTAACGTCTGGTTCGCACGCTCCGCCATGCCATTAGATTGAGCCGTGTACAGAGTGGTCGGCTGCCACTCAATGCCCTGCTCCTTGAGCCACCCTCCGCAGCCCACATACTCGCCGCCATTGTCACTGCATAGCGCTCTGACCTTGCGGCCAGTCTGCCTCTCCACCGCTGTGACGTACTTCTTCAGCCGGTCCAGCAGATCGTTCTTCCGCTTCATGAAGCAGACGTAGAGTTCTTTGCTGCAATCGTCAATGAAGGTGACAAAGTACCGTGCGCCCCGAATGGACGGCGTCTTGATCGGTCCGCACACATCACTGTGCACGACCTTGAGCAGGTTCTCGGCCCGCCGCTGTCCTTCTTCAAACGGCTTGCGCTTTGCCTTGCCAACGATTCAAGGCTCACACTTGTGCTCTGCGAAATCTGCTGTTGCGTCAGCTGCACCGGTGATGTTGAGGCCGCGAACAATGTCGCGCTTCGCCATCTCGTGCACGACTGCGGGCGACGAGTGCCCCAGCCGCTGATGCCACAGCTGCAGGTCTGCTGCCCCGCCTTTTGCGAGCTTGATGACACGTGCTGGCGGGTCTGCTGCGTCTGATGCCGAGGGGATGACCTTGGTCTCAACGATGCAGAGGCCTCCCTCGCGCTTCGCCTCCAGCACGACCTCGACGCCGCGGTCCATCCCCATGACTGCACCTTTCCTACGGAAGAGGAATTCATACCCCTTGTCTGTCAAGCGGCTCACACTCAAAATGTCAGCCAGGCCGGGGACATGTTGCACATTTTGGATAACACATTGCGCCTTTTTACCACCAACCACCACCTCTATGTCCACATCACCTTGGCCGGCCGCAGTTTCAACCTTGTCGTTGGCGGTCACCATGGACTTTGCAGAATTGGTGTAGTTGATGAACGCCACCTTCTCGNAAGAGGAATTCATACCCCTTGTCTGTCAAGCGGCTCACACTCAAAATGTCAGCCAGGCCGGGGACATGTTGCACATTTTGGATAACACATTGCGCCTTTTTACCACCAACCACCACCTCTATGTCCACATCACCTTGGCCGGCCGCAGTTTCAACCTTGTCGTTGGCGGTCACCATGGACTTTGCAGAATTGGTGTAGTTGATGAACGCCACCTTCTCGACTTGGGTATGCTCCTCCGCACCTGAATCGAGGCACCGCCGATTGGCGTCTTTCAGGTCGTGGTTCTTTGTGCCGTTGAGGAGCGCCTTCTCTCCTTTGGCACGTTTGCCGCCGGACTGTGCCTCCTCCTGGCACTCCTTGGCCCAATGGCCCTCCTTGCCACAATTATGGCATGCACCCCTCCTGACGCCCTTCTTGCCGCCGCCCTTACCGCCACCTTGCTTGCCGCCGCTGCTGCCACCTGTTTCTTGTCAATCTTTCACCCCACATCATTGCATTCTGAGGCAAGAGACTCGATCTGTTGCATGGCGGAAATGACGTCCTCACCCTCCTCGATCCTCACCTTCAAGAGTCGCATCATTGCAAAGATCTTGTTGGCTAGGGATGTTGATTGGTGGATGGAGCAGAGGTTCTTCCACGCGTCGGCTGCCAGCTCGTAGCCATGGATATAGTCCCACTCAGATTCATGCAGCGCTGACAAGAGGAGCATCAGCGCCTCCGTGTTCTTCTTCGCGAAGGCCATCTTCTCCTCGTCCGTTGCACTTGCATCTTGAACCTCCGTGCCCTTCATGAGCTTCAGCAGTCCCTTGTGCGCGAGGTAGATCTCAAAATGCCACCGCCACAGCCCAAAGCCTGGGCCGCCCATGTACTTTTGGATGGGCGAGGACTCTGTCTTCTGCGCCATGCTGAACTTCTGCAATGGACAGTCTCAAAGTACGATGGAAAATTCGCCCGGAGCAACACTCCCGTGCGTTGCGGAAGCCGTGAACATCCTGCTAGGCAGGTCAGGACTGTGACCAAGGGAGGTGTGTGCTTTGGGTCGCCACAACACCAAGGGAGCAAAATTCTGGCAGAATGCAGATTGCAGAAACTGAGAAAGGCTGCGAATCATTAATGGTTAGTTATCTTGGTCAGATTGCATCAGATTCTTATAGCCTGTGATCTGAGATTTCCAACGCATCCAAGCACGCCCAAAACGGAGCAGTATAGCCCCTGCTACGCCCATCCAAGCAACCCTTGGTGGAGCCGCCTTTGGCTGCCGCCGACACGAGTCGTCTCCGACACGAGCCGACGATGGCTCGAAGCGCCTTTCTTTGATTGACAAGTCAAAGGGCGGCTCGCCCTGGTCCAGGGGACCTCCCTGATTGCTTCCTCTAGGGCCTTGGGGTCTATGGAGCCAGTTGGAGCTGAACACGGACCACCGGCGGTGGAGTATCCCGTCACCCCGGACGGGTACCAGATTCCACCCGCCGCACCACCCAAACTTTGGGTAGGGCTAACTTTCTGAATTCTCAACCAAATCAAGCAACTGAAAGCTCGAAATTGCAAGGAAAAATCTGAGTCCAAATCTGCAATCAGATTGGATATCCAACCACTCTCAAGTGGTCGGACCAGGAAAACGGCAAATGGCATCTATGGCAGGGGCACTTTTTAACACTTCCAATCCAGTTTCCCATCCAACTTCCTACCAAACTTCCAACGTAACTTTAGACCCATCTTTCCAGCCAACTTCAAACCTGACTGTCAACCCATCCTCAAACCCAAATTCTAACCCATTGGCCCAACCCAACTTCAAACCGAACTTCCAACCCAACTTCCAACCCAATCTCCAACCCAACTTCCAATCCAACTTCCAATTCAACCTCCGACCAAACTTCTAACCCTACTTCCGATCCAACTTCTAACCAATTACTAAATCAATGTCCGATCCAGCTTCCAATGGAAATTCCAACCCAACTCCCAATCCAACTTCTAGGCCAACTTCCATTCCAACATCCAATCCAGTATCCAACCCCACTTCCAATCCAAATGCCAAACAAAGTTCTAGTGTAACACTTAACCCATCTTCCTGTCAAAACAATGCAGCAAGAAGCATGGGTGATGGTAGAAGCAAGCAGAAGTAATAAGACATGCGAGCGCACAGGAGATTGATTCCAGAAGCAAGGAGGAATAGGATGATGCAGAGAGTTAGCTGCAGAAGCTACGATAGAAGAGTTGTGGCTTTATCAAGAGCGGTGATGTAGGTAGATGATCAGCGAGACAAAGGTTGGATCAATCATATAGGCTCGAGGGTGCAAAAGATGTGCTGAAAGGAACTGAGCGAAGGGGTGAGAGTGGCAGAGCTAAACTTTTTGAAGTCGTGAGCGGAGAGTGGATGGCAATGGAGGAGTGAGTGATTAGTGGGTAGAGCGAAGACGCAGCAGCAAAGCTGTGAAACCAGATGAGGACAAGATAGAAAAACTGTTTTTGTTAAACTAGGAGGGACTGAACATCCTCCGTTACATACAACAAAACAAGACAAACGAGAATAAGCAACCGCTTCTTTCCACTAGCCGGACGCAGGTGACAAATGTCACTTTATTATGGGATACACTGACTGTTGGTTAAACAGTTACAGAGCCGCTGAACGGTTGGTTAAGTTGGTTCAAAGATGAGCCAGAACCATCATTGAGAACTCGGTGCAACTCGCGAGATGATGGTTCTTGCTGCCCGTTTTTTATTCTTGACACCTCCCTTGAAGCAGGCACAGAGGGGTTATATTACATCTGCAAGTACTTTCTCTTTTTGTCCTCTGTTGGAGGGTCGACTTGACAGGCAAGAAGGAAGTCGTACCACATTAATCCCAAAGTGTCCGGATGCCTGGTCAGAGCTCCATGACAACTCTCATCAAGGATTGTCCTAAGCACTGCATGGACTTGTTGATTGACATCTGCATAGCTTCAATTTCTTTCTGCGTCGGTGATTGTAGGGCCGACATAAAGAGAAGAGCCGAGATTGGCACTCTAAAGCTCTGGAAAGAGGATGTTAAGGACTTCAGCAATCCAGCGACCCACTGTCTTTAACTGCTCATCCATGGTAAAGGCAAGTAGCATGTTGGTGTGTCCATACAATGGGAGAAGCATGGTGTGGATGTTGATTGTGGTGTTAATCTAGTTCTTCTACCATGCCTGTTTTCGGATATTGTGCCAGAAAAGAGGTCATGTGCAAGCCTCCTGGAGGAGAAAATGATAGGAATCATGCAGGAGGGGCTGAATATGTATAAAGACAACTATGAGCATTTGGTGGTAGATAGGGGAATATGGCTGCGTAAAGGGTGTGTCTTTGTATCATCTGAGCAGGAGAGAATCGGCAGAATAATCTCTCTGTGTATCCCAATTTCTAGCTTGAAGAAGAATGGTTTCTGACCATGTTACTTTTTTTTACCAAACTGAACCAGAATTGGAAGTTATGAACCCTGCTGTGCCATGGCAGGATGCCCAATGAAAGGTGATATGGAGGTGGAGGACACGTTGCCACGACGCCACTGACACGGGATATTCTATCACAACTGATTCTCTTTGCTTCTCCTGTCACCAGTGCGGAGTGCTGATGATGTACATGGGGAAAATGTGAGCAGAGGAGGGAGATATAGTATTGTTGGTGTTTGGAGGTGGAGGATGAAAGAAGGAGAATGATTTGGCTCAAGGACAAGTTGTGTACGCTACGGAGAAGAATCGGTGTGAGTGCAGGTCACCGCGAGAATAGTAGTTCCACCGGACTGTTCCTTGTGCGGTGGTGATGAAGTTGGCAGTTAGAGATGGCAGAGGAGGATGAACTGGTGAAATGTGGATGTAGGGGTGAGACCACATGCGCTGCTAGTTATAGAGGGATAGAGTGCGACAAGGGGAGGCCAAAAACCAACGCACGGTGAGAAATATGAAGCCAGCATGGGTGCATTCTGCTACAAAGCGGGCAGCTTGCTTGTGCAGATCCTTGTGCTGGCCACATATACAGCATATGGTGATGAAAGAGGATGATTTGCTGAAAATGAAGCATGGGCGTAGGGGTAAAACCTCGTGCACTTCAAAAGTAGATGGAGGGAGATGAAGCAAGGGGAAGGTGAGGGCCAACGCACAGCGAGAAATCTGTTGCTGGAGTGGGTGTAAGCTGTTGCAAGACAGGCAGTTGGCACATGCATGTCCTTTTTTTGACTACATATGCTAAAGAGATGGATGATAGCAAAGGCGGAAGAAATTGGGGTATTGGGGCCAGCCACGTGCGCTGCTGAGGGGAGTCGGCGTGGATGTAGGTCGTCGCGAGAATGGCTGTTTGACCGTGCGGATCCTTGTGTCGAGCTGATGACAATGATGGAAGAAGCTAATCGATGAGGAAATAGGTGCAGGGGCAAGACAACGTACGCTGCGGAGGATACAAGGATGCTGAAGCTAATGAGGAAGAGGATGATGTTGCAAAAGAGAAGGAGATGAGGCTGATGGAGTACTTGCCGCATATTACATCAAGGAGGAGGAGATGATGATGCCAAAGATACTGGTGAAGCAGTAGGCTCTTCTGATTTTTGGGAGAGTTATCAGGAATATGTCCTGGCGTGCTCTGATCCACCTAAGTGTCCACGGCTGCTTAGTGCAAAGAGATTTCCAAGGGATGTGTGTGCATTAGGTCGCCACAACACCAAGGGAGCAGAATTCTGGTAGAATGCAGGTTGCGGAAACTGAGAAAGGCTAAAGACCATTAATGGCTAGTGTTTTGGGTCAGATTACATCCGATTCATGTAGCATGTCATATGAGCTTTCCAACGCATCCAAGCACGCCCAGAACGGAGTAGTAGAGCCCCTGCTACGGCCGTTGGAGAAACCCATGGTGGAGCCGCCCACCATGCCCACGAACGGGAGTGACAGGAGGCGCTTCGACGGTGGCCTGTCGAAGCGCCCTTTCTGGCCCTCCAACGTGGGGGGATGCTTGCCCTGGTCCAGGAGACCTCCCACGTCCCTCCTTTTATGGCCCACATGCTTTTGGAGCTCATTGAAAGTCGAACTCGCATCACTGGTGGTGGAATTATCCTGTCACCAATATCGGAACCTATATTCCACCCACCTACCACCGGAACATCGGATGGGGCCAACTTTCTGAATTCTCAACCAAATTGAGCAATTGAAAGCTCGAACGTGCATGGCAAACTCCAGGAATTCCAAATCTGCAATTGGATCAGACATCCAACCACTCTCTAGTGGTTGAACCAGGAAAAGGGCAAACGGCATCCATGGCAGGGGCACTTTTTAACAGTTTTCCCCCGGGCACCTTCCATGCCGGATGCCTCATGCACACTCTCACTTGTCCGCTCCTGCACCTTCAAGCCCTTCACAGCTTTTCAACCCTAGCCCTGCAAGGCTGATGATATGCCGATCCTGGGGCTGCGCCTTGGTCAAGCAATCCGCGAGCATGTGCTTCGTGCTGCAATGCTACAGCACAACCTGTTCCTTCTCCACCATGTCGCGCGCATTGTGGTAGTGCACGTCGATGTGCTTCGTCCTCCTGTGCTGCGTTGGATTATTGGTCAGCAAGATGGAGCCTGTGTTTTCCTCCTGAACCACAGTGGGCTCCTGCTGCGGCACGGCCAGCTCCCCCAGCAATCTACGGAGCCACACTGCTTCCTTGACTGCCTCAGCCAGAGCGATGTATTTCGCCTCCACTGTGGAAGTGGCGACGCAGTCCTGCTTCCTGCTGCAACTCGAGACCGCTGCACCTGCGAGGAGGAACACATAGCTAGAAGTGGACTTCTTCTTGTCCACATCGCCAACATAGTCCACGTCAGTGTAGCAGACCAGCCGCAAGGGGTCTGACCTCCCATTTCCGTCGTACTTAAGGCGCACATGCTGTGTTGACTGGAAGTATCAGAGGATGCGCTTCGTCGCCTGCCAGTGTAGTGGCCCAGGGTCGGCCACATACCTGCTCACCTGACCCACTGCGTAGGCCAAGTCCGGCCGAATCGCCACCATGGCATACATTAGACTGCCAACCACAGATTGGTAGGGCACCTCCACCATGTCCTCCTTCTCCTCTTTAGTTTGCGGCCCCATCGCTGCACTCAGCTCACAGCTTGTGGAGACCAGACTGCCCACTGGTTTGCTGTCCTCCATGCCGTACCGCTTCCGGACCTCGGCCACGTACTTGGCCTCCGCCGGCTCAAGCGTGCGCGCCCTCTGGTTTTGCATCATCTCGAGGTAGTACTCTAGCTCCCCCATGTCCGTCATCTTAAATGTGCTGCTGAGCTGCTCCTTGAGCTACTGCAAAGCTGCCAAATCTGATGAGCAGAGGATCAGATTGTCCATGTGGAGTGCGACAGTCTAATGGAGTCCCTTGCTACGCCGCACGTACACGATGTGGTCTCACCCACAGCGCTTGAAGCCGAGCTCCGCCATGTAGGCATCCATCTGTTGGTACCAGCACCTGGGTGCCTGATTTAGCCCGTGCAAAGCCTTCCGCAGCGTGCACACCTTGCCCTCCGGTGCATCCACCCCCTCCGGCACCTCGAGGTATATCTCCTTGTCGACAATCTCATTCAGGAATGCCGTCTCGACATCCATTTGGTGGAACTCCATATCTTTTGTTGCTGCCACCGCAAGGATCGTCCGGATTCTTGTAAAGTTGGCGACGGGCGTGAACGTCTCATTGTAGGGAGAGTGGTTCCAACTCCTTGAACAAGAGGAGGAGCCGGTGGCTGCAAAGGTCGATGCCTTCAAGGACGACGGTGCTGGAGTGTAGCAGGGAAATGGAGCAGGTGCAAGTGCCGCTACAGCGCAAGACGCAGCAGCCAACGCGTGGGAGCCTGCAGCCGAGGACAACGTTGCGACAGAGCAGCAGCAGGACCAGCAGCCGGCGTCGCCAAGGTTGCCACGTGGTAGCCAAAGGCAACGGAATGCGACGTAATTCTTCAGCCAGTCCAGTACCTCCCTCTTCCGCTTCAGAGAGGAGACGTAGTATTTCCTGCTGCAATCGTCAATGAAAGTGACGAAGTATCGTGTGCCCCCAATGGACAGCATCTTGATCGGTCTGCACACATCACTGTGCATGACCTCAAGCAGGTTCTTGGCCAGCCGTGGTCCGTCTTCAAATGGATTGCGCTTCGCTTTGCCCATGATGCAAGGCTCGTACTTGTGCTCTGTGGAATCTGCTGCTATGTGTGCTGCACCAGTGATGTTGAGGCCTCGAACCATGTCATGCTTTGCCATCTCCTGCACAACTGTGGGCGACGAGTGCCCCAGCCACCAATGCCACAACTGCAGGTATGCTCCTCCGCCTTTTGCGAGGTTGACAACGCATGCTTGTGAATCTGCTGTGTCTGCTGCCAAGGGAATGATGTTTGTCTCAACAATGTAGAGGCTTCCCTCGCGCTTTGCTTCGAGCACGACCTCGTTGCCACCGTCCATCCGCACGACTGCACCTTTCCTGCGGAAGAGCACTTCATACCCCTTGTCTGTCAAGTGGCTCACACTCAAAATGTCAGCCAGGCCGGGGACATGTTGCACATTTTGGATAACACATTGCACATTTTTACCACCAACCACCACCTCCAGGTCTACATCACCTTGGCCGGTCACCGGTTCGACCTTGTCGTTCGCGACCACCATGGACTTGGCAGACTTGGTGTAGTTGATGACCCCCACCTTCTCAACTTGGGTATGCTCCTCCGCACTTCAGTCAAGGCAACGCCGGTTGGCGCCCTTCAGGTCGTGGTTCTTCATGCCGTTGAGGAGCGCCTTCTTGCATTTGGCACCTTTGCCACCGGCCTACGCCTCCTCCGGACACTCCTTGGCCCAATGGCCCTCCTTGCCACAGTTATGGCATGCACCCCTCTTGGCGCCCTTCTTGCCGCCGTCCTTACTGCCACCTTGCTTGCCGCTGATACTGCCACCTTGTATTTTGGTGACCAGGGTAGTTGAGGATGACAAGGTCTCGCCACCGCTCCGACGGTGCACCTTGTTGCGGATGTACTCGGTGACTGCGCCGTAGGTGAGTTTATTCCCCTCCCAGCCTCCCAGCACGGTGGTGAGGGGGCTCAAGCTTTCGTGAAGAGCCATGAGGAGATCCATCGCCTACATCTTTGTGTCAATCTTCCACCCCACATCATTGCATTGTGAGGCAAGAGACTCAATCTGTTGCATGGCGGAAATGACGTCCTCACCCTCCTCAATCCTCACCATGAAGAGTTATGTCATTGCGAAGATCGTGTTGGCTAGGGATGTTGATTCGCAATTGGAGCAGATCTTCTTCCATGCGTCAGCTGGCAGGTCCTAACCGTGCATGTAGCCCCACTGAGATTCATGCAGCACCAACAACAGGAGCATCCGCGTCTCTTTGTTCTTCTTCACAAAGGCCATATTCTCCTCTTCCGTGGCGCTTGCATCTTGAACCTCCGTGCCCTTCATAAGCTCCAGCAGTCCCTTGTGTGCGAGGTATACCTCAAAATTCCACCGCCACAGTCCAAAACCAGGGCCACTCATGTACTTATGGCTGGGCGAGGACTCCTTCTTCTACGCCATGTTGAACTTATGCGATGGACAGTCTTAAACCGCAACGGCGAAGTCCCCCAGAGCGACACTCCCGCGCGTTGCGGAAACTGTGAACATATTAGCAGGCAGATGAGGGCGGTGGGCCCATAACTCTTTGTCAGGAATGTGTCATGGCGTGCTCTGATCCACCCAAGTGTCCACGGCTGCTTAATGCAAAGAGAATTCCAAGGGAGGTGTGCATTCGGTCGCCACAACACCAAGGGAGCAGAATTCTAGCAGAATGCAGGTTGTAGAAACTGAGAAAGGCTGAAGACCAATCATGGTTAGTTGTTTTGATCCGATTACAACAGATTCATATAGCCTGTCATCTGGGCTTTCCAATGCATGCAAGCACACCCAAAACGCAGTAGTAGAGCCCCTGCTATGGCCGTTGGAGTAACCCATGGTGGGGCCGCCCACCATGCCCACGAACGGGAGTGACGGGAGGCGCTTTGACGGTGGCCTGTCGAAGCGCCCTTCCTGGCCCTCCAACATGGGAGGAGGCTCACCCTGGTCCAGGAGACCTCCCATGTCCCTTTCTTTATGGCGCACATGCTTTTGGAGCTCATTGGAAGTCGAACTCGGACCACTGGTGGTGGAATTATCCCATCACCAATGACGGAATCTAGATTCCACCCACCTTCCACCCGAACTTCGGATGGGGCTAACTTTCTGAATTCTCAACCAAATTGAGCAACTGAAACCTCAAAACTGCATGGCAAAATTCAGGGAGTCCAATTCTGCAATGCATTCAGACATCCAACTACTTTCCAGTGGTTGAACCAGGAAAAGGGCAAACGGCATCCATGGCAGGGGCACGTTTTAACAAGAGTGACCACTTGTGCCTCCATTTGGCCCGAGACTGACGGGCAAGAAAACTGGTGATATGCAATATCCAGATTCTGACAGGAGTGCTGCTATAGTGGAGGCAGTCTGAGAAGAGAAAAGATGTCCGCAGTTGTCAGAAGAGTGATGGCTTGTTCCCTAGATGACACACGACCGACGGGCATGAACACTAGTGGTGTTCGATATCATGATAGCAAACGGAGTTCTGCTGCTGCCGAGGACAATGCGGATGGAGCAGAAAGAGGAAGAAGGGATAGATGCACTACCTCAAAGAAGCCAAGATGTAAAAGGCACTACAAATAATACAAAAGGCGACAAAGACGTGACCGGGTCACTTCCGATACAGAGATTGGCACAAGTGGTAAAGAAAGGAGGTATGCAGGCAGAATCCACGTGACAGTGGTTTGTAGAATGCAATGCAAGTAGAAAGGAGATGAAATTAAGAGAGGCAGGAAACTTTAGCAAAGATGGCGGTAGAAGGCGGCTTGAGAACTGCTTTCAGTTGTTGGTAGAGGAGAGGTACTGGACATTGCCACTGGCATGAGTTTTGACGTAGGATTTGATCTCAGCACAGAAGCGGCAAGTCGATGCAGTTTCTGTCAGCTGTGAGTGAAGCTAAGGAGGTGAAAAGTAGCCATGGTGATAGTAGCTGGCAAGGCGGTAGAAGGCGATAAATGAAGCGATGACATGACATGGGATCACGTGACTATGGATGACCAGGTGATGTTACCTAACGCTCTAATACCATGCCAGAATAATGAACCAAGGAGCATAGGTGATGGAAGAAGCAAGTAGAAGCAATAAGACATGTGAGAGCAGGGGAGATTCATGTTGGCAGCAAGGAGCAATAGGATCATGCAAAGAGTTAGTTATAGAAGCTTGGATAGAAGAGTTGCGGATTAATGTAGAGTGGTGAGGTAGATAGATAATCAGCAAGAAAGATATCAGATTAATCGTAGACTTGAGGGAGCAAATGATGCACTGAGAGGAACTACACAAAGGGGTGGGAGTGGTAGAGTGAAGCAGTTTGAATTCATGAGGAGAGAGTGGATGATGATGGGGGAGTGAGCGATTAGCAGGCAGAGCGAAGACACAGCGGCAAAGCTGCGGAACAAAAGGAGAATGGGATACATAGACTGTTCTGGTTAAACTAGAAGGAAATGAACATCCTCTGTTGTATACAACAGAACAAGCTTCTTTCCACTAGCCGGACGCGAGTGACACATGTCAATTATTTGACCTTGACTTTCAGTTGAACAGTCACAAAGCCATCAAACCGTTGGTCAAATTGGTTTGGAGATACGCCATAACCGTTCTTGAGAACTTGGTGCAACCCAGAAGATGATCCTACGTGCTGCCTGATTTATATTCTTGACACTTCCAACCCAGCTTCTAACCCAGCTTTCAACCCAACTTCTGATCCAATTTCCAACTGAGCTTCTAATCCAAAATCCAATTTAACTTCCCCATCCAACTTCCTACCCAACTTCCAACCCACTTTCCAACCCAATTGTTAACCCAATTTCCACACCAACTTCCAACCCAACTTCCACACCAACTTGCAACCCAACTTCAAACCCAACTTCCAACCCAAATTCCAATCCCACTTTGAACTTTACTTCCATCCCAACTTCCAAGAAAACTCGTAATCCAACATCCAGGCCAACGTCCAAGCTTAAATCCAATCCAACCTCCAACCCAACTTCCAACCCAATATTCAACCCAACGTTTAATCCAACTTCCAACCAAACTTCCAACCCAACTTCCAACCCAACTTCCAACCCAACTTCCAGCCCTATTTCCAAGCCAACACTCAGCCCAATTTTGAACCCTGCTTCCAACCCAACTTCCAACTTAACCTCCAACCCAACCTCCAAACTAACATCCAACCCAACATTCAACCCAACATCCAAACTACCTTCCAACCCAACTTCCAAGCCAACATTCAGCACAACGACCAACACAAGTTCCATCCTTTCAACCCGACTTCCAACCCAACTTCCAATCCAACTTCCAACCAATCTTTGAATCAAGTTTCCAACCCAACTTCAACCCCCTTGAACTCAACTTGCAATCCAATCTTCATCCCAGCTTCCATTCCAATCTTCAACACTTATAATTCTGCTTACAACCCAACTTCCAGCCCAACTTCCAAGCCAACTTCCATCTTAACTTCTAATCCAACTTTCAACTCAACATTTAACACAACTTCTATTCTAACTTCCAACACAACTCTAAAACCAACTTCCAACCCAAGTTTTCCATTCACCTTCCAACCCGACTTCCAACCAAACTTTTAACCAAACTTCCAACTGTAATATTAACCCATCTTCCAGCCCAAATTTTTATCAGAATCCCAACCCAACGTCCGACCCAACTTCCAACCAAATGTCCAATGCAACTTCCAACCAACCTTCCAACCCGAATTCCAAAGGGTTCAGGCACGATGTACCCATTTTTTGGAACTGTTTAGCTCATTCGCCCGTCGTCGAGCGAACAAATAACCTAGTTATCCGTCTGACGCTGCAAGCTCCAGGCCAGTAGCAAGCAAAAAAGGAAAATGTCGATGTCGAGGCACCATGTCATGCGACGTCGACGCGTGACATGATGCCTCATCCGCAAGTATCACAATCCCTGAAAAGGTGGGGTTTGTGAGAATGTTTGCGGAGGTTTCCATATCATTTGTAAGGAGTTCGAGACTCCCCATGTGTTGCGCGGGCACTTGCCGGGCCCCGTTATCGCAGGGCCCGGCAGGTTCCAGTTTACAAATAAAACCCAACCCCTACAAAAATTATCCCGAATTAGTTTTTTTTAGGTTTGTTGCTTCAATTCAGGGTTTGAAAGCTAAAAGTCTTATGTTTCTTTTCTGTTTCCCATCAACCGATGCTGGATTCCCAGAGTCACCCTCGTAATCGAGGACTCCGGGCAATCGAAAATCAGCGACAAAAGTCGCTGATTGTGGACCTCGCAGGCCGTTGATCGAGCATCGGCTGATCAATGGCTGGCAAGGTGCGATGGGCGCCTCTCGTCCTTGACGGTCGATTGGCCGGATGGCCATGACGACTTTTTTTTTGCTCGGACTTCGACGAATGCCGCGAGCGAGCACGATTTTGGACTGGGTTTATCAGTTATTTTTCTGCCGGTGCTGGGCGGATTAGAGGCACACATTGCGTTCTATGGGTATCTGAGCTATTTGGCCCAATTCTAAAACAACATCCAACCAGACACCCAACTCAACATTCGACTCAACATCAAACAGAACTTGCAGCCCAACGTCTGGCCCAAATTCCAGTCCAACTTCCAACCCGGCTTCCAGTCCAACTTCGAACTGACCTTCCAACCCAAATTCGAGAATATCTTCTAGGTCAACTTCCATGTCATGTGCCTTCCCAGCTTCCAACCCAATTTCCAATCCAACTTGCAACCCAACTTCAAACCCAACTTCACATCCAACTTCCAACCCAACTTCTAACCAAACTTCCTACCTACCTTTTGGCCCAACTTTCAAACCAACATTCAATGCAACACCCAACCCAACATTCTATCGAACATCCTATCCTATTTCTAACCCAACTTTCAACCATGATTCTAAATTGACTTCCAACCTGACTTCCAACCTGAATTCCAACCCGACTTCCAATCCAAATTCTAACCATACATCCAGTCTAACTTGTAACCCATTTTCCACTTTAAATTGTGACCCGACCTTCACCCAAAATTCTGATCCAACTTTCAACCCAACTTGAAACCCAACTTTCACCCCAACTTCCAACCCATCTTCCAATCCAACTCCCAACCCAACTTGATACTCAATTTCCAATCCAACGTCCAACAAAGCTTCCAACCCATATTCTAACCCAGCTTCCAATCCAACCTCCAACCCAGGTTCTATCCCAAATCTCAATCTGAATTCCAACACAATTTCAAACATAACTTTTAACCCAACATTCAATCCAACGTCTAATCCATTTTCCGAACCAACTTCTAACCCAGTATTTCACCCAACTTTGAGCTCAATTTATAGCACAACTTCCAAGCCAACTTCTGACCCAACGTCTGACCTTGCTTCTGACCCAACTTCTATCCCAATGTCTGATCCTACTTTTGATTCAACTTTTGACCCACCTTCTAACCCAATGTTTGACCCAACTTTCAACCTAAATTCCAATGCAACTTCCAACTCAGCTTTCAACCCGCTGGATCTGGAGAAGAGAGGTGACCGTAGAGTAGCGAGCATGTGGGACTGAAAGGGAATCCGTTATGCTAACAAATGGTTGTTGAAATACTCAACATAATGGAGTGTATATAGAGCTAGAGCTTGGGCAAGTCAGCTCTCTCACAAGCCACACCACTTAGCCATGGAGGCTAAGGCTCACACACTAGAGTCCATAATCTCACACAAGGGAGGTAATCAATATAGCAATCAGGATGACAACTCACACACGACCTACAGAGCTAGCGAATGCTCGTATGGCACAATCCTAATGGTTACATAACCCATGATCCAACGGCGAATTGCTATGTATCCATGGCTAGCACACAATGATTTCAGCTCACGTACAAAGTAAGGAGAGGTACCTTTTTCCTAGTCAGCACACTCTGACAAGGTAATCCAAGAATCTAGGACCCTTTTGGATAAACACCCCATCCGTTCTTCACCCTATACCTCTTTCCTTCTTCTTTTCTCAGGCTAAGGCATGGAGCCGTCGCCCATGGTCAACCAGATACATGCCGTCAATGACCCCAGAAATTCCGAATAATCATATCTCCCAATCCGACCATTGGATCGGCCTGAAACATAGACCGTAAATATTTTGCCACCTCATCTTTCCAATGATGAAGTCAAATTGCCGATCTGAGCACACATTGGGTAGTTTCCCGCAACTTACTCATATGGACATGAAATTGAGCCAGGTGCCTATTTCCAAGCAATCTCCCACTTTGCCTCAGTTAGAGTGGACTGAGTCAACATGCCTTTATGCAGAACTTTTGCTTCTCACGAGTCACTCGCTTGGTGCATAAATCAGTGACCGGCTTGCTGGTTGGAGTGAACTCCTGCTTGATAGCACCCTCCTGCACAATGTGCCTGATGAAGTGATAGGCAAGTAGTGCGTGTATGATGCTCAAGATTCTTGGCAAGTGCGATTGCGCTCGGGTTATCGACGTGCACAGGAACAGGGACTGCTGCACTCCCACTCATCTCCGCCATGAGATGTTGGAGCCAAACTACAACCTTTACCCAAAACTGAGAGACACGTACTCAGCTTCTGTGCTTGAGGTTGCCACAACCACCTGCCACTTACTGCACCTGTTTATGGCACCCCCATTCATGAGAAACACATGTCCAGAGATGGATATCATCCTCAGAATTTGGAGCCCAATCTGCGTCTATGTAACCGATGATGCTATTGTTGGTGTCGTTGTAGGTGATGCCAATGTTGATGGTTCAAACAAGGTAGCAAAATGTCTACTTCACCGCCTTCGGGTGCTCAGGTCCGGGGTTTGCCATGTACTAGCCTACAGTACTCACAATCTCTGTGAGGTCCGACATGGTTGCCACCATCATGTACATAAGACTGCCGACGGCGCTCTGGTACATCTGTGGCTCAGCAACATCTACTTCTTCACTATAGTTCACGAGATATTGCCACGTCTCGAGCAACGTGTTGATGTGATTGCTTCTACTATGCCAAACCGTAGCAGTACGTCCTTGATGTAGCGGCTCTGCTCTAGTAGGAGAGAGCGTGATTTGCGATCACGCGTGATCAATATGCCAAGGAAGTATGATGCCTTCCCAAGATCAGTCATCTGGAAGCAAGGGTGTACACCGGGTAAGATTCCCGGATCTAAGATTGGATTCGGATTCATGAATCTGAATCCAAGTCTGGCCTCGATTCATGAATCCGAATCTGGATGCGCGAATCCTAAGGATTCACGAATCTTTTCCGAATCCTACAGGTTATGGCCAGTAAAACTCCTCTTATTTGCCACATAAAACCATGTTTTCCAAGTTGAAACATGTGGAAAAAAGATCCCTGAATCCCTGATCGAATCCTTATGAAGGATTTGGATCCCTGAATCCGAATCCGGATCCGGATTCACGAATCGTATTCACGAATCCTAGGATTTGGTGTGCAGCCTTATCTGGAAGCAGTGCTACATTGCATCCTTGAATTGCTGCAGTGCAAACATGTTGTTGGAATGGAGGACCAGGTCATCCACATAGACAATGACGATGAGACCTCATGCTCATGGTGCCAGTGATAGACACTTTATTCACACTCGCTGCACTGTAACCCCATGAAAGCTCCCAAACGCACAGAGGTGGCCCACGGTCGGCTTCTTCCCAAACCACGTCTTGTACGGTGTCATCTGCTCTAGCTCTTGGTTGGACTATGGTTCTTGAGGTATACCGCAGTGCTCAGTGCTTCGGTCCTCAAGTCGTAGGTGAGCCGGGCCGCGTGCAGCATGGAGCGCGTCCACTGAAGGATGGTACCGTTGGCACGTTCTGCTACACCGTTCTGCTGCGGCCAGGATGGTGAGGTACAGTACACCTTTATGTGAGCTGCTGGGAGGTAAACTTGGAACTCCTTGCTCAGGTACTCTCCACTGAGGTCGTGTTAATCTTCTTGCCATTCTGGTTCTCTACCATTGCCTTGAATTTCTTGAACCTGTCAAAGCACTAGTCCTTAGAACAAAGGAAGCATACAGTAGTGTAACAGCTGAAATCATAAATGAAGGTCAAGAATACCTGGAGTCTCCAAAGCTCTTGATCTGCATCGGGCCACACAATTCTCTGTAAACTAGCTCGAGCACCTCCTTTGCGTGCTTCCATACTCGAGAATACACCTCACAATGCTACTTCTCCTTCAAACAACAGATGCACAGTTGCTTCTCAAAGTTGGAAAGGGTGGACAATTCACGCACTATCTGCTTTGCTTGAAGCTGCTACGAGGTAGGTATAGCGATGAGGTCGTAGCACACATGCCAGATGTCAACATTTGTTACCTGCACCACTGGTGCACGAAGTTGCTCATGTGAGATCTCAGCTGCCTCCAGCAGGTGGTACATGTTGCTCTCGTTCACTGACCTAGCCAACTCTTCTCCTGTATCCTTGTCAAGGATGTAGCCGGAGTCATCATCAAAGATGGCGCGCAGTTCTGTATTGGTGAGAGAGGAGACGAAGAGAAGGTTGAACGCAGCATCAGGTACACACAGCACGCCATGGAATACTCCCACTTCAATACCACATGGGGTATCTAACCACATCTCCACAATCCCAATCTCCTCAGCATACACCACCCGATCATCACCCAAAGCAATAGGTCGTGGGGGGATTTGCAACTGCGAGAACCACTCTTTGTGGTGCATTAGACTCCTAGTACACCCTGAGTCCTTGTACCATGCCAGGTCCGCCTTCTCCACATGCAACATGTCAGACTTTGCCATGAAGAGGCGGTCGCGCACCTCCTTGGCAACGTTTATGTTGCCAAAGTGGCATACTCTAGCCTGGTTCTACTGCTACTGCTGCTGGCGATGCTGTAACTGCTATTGCTGCTACTGTGGAGACTGCTGCTTTTGTTGTTGCTGCTGCTACTTCTTTTGGTCCCTCTTGAACTTGAAGCACTCTTTATTATAGCGCCCCTCTTTTTGGCAGAAGTGGTACTTGCCTTTCTTCCTGCCTCTCTGGTGCCCACACTGCCGCTCCTCCTACTGGTTGAATGAGCCTATTCCCATAAAATGCCTTTGTTATTGCTGCCACCATTGTGATTTGTTGCATTATGGAACAGTTCTACCTATACCAGGTGCGTGTAGATGAAGTCGGGGTCGAGTGTAAGCTGGCACTCCAGCGTCTCTTGCACCGTGTCGTAACTCGTTGGGAGTTCCCTCAGCAAGAGGAGGATGAAGTGCGTCTCTTTCACAGGGTTCCTGGCCGCTTTCAACTGCTTTGATAGATCCTTTGCCCTGTCCAGGCAGGCCTCCATCCCTTCTCCATCCTGAGTTTTTATTGCCATCATCTTCTCCTGCAAAAGCGCGAGGAATGCAGGATCCTTGCTCTCATACTTGTTACACATACTGAAGATGCGTATTGGAGATGGTGTTGACAAGGAACCTGTGGGCCTGCCTGTCCTTTTTCCATTCCTCATACACCACTCCTGCTGTTGTAGAGAAACTTGCATTTGCTGCACCTTTCTTTGATGTCTTCCCCACAATCACCTGTGCTACAGTGATGCATTTTTCATGTGGATTTGGAGCTAGCTCGTCACCGCTCGCCACCTCCCACAAGCCCCTCTCCCCCAAAAGGAGGCGGGAATGGATCTTCCAAAATGTGAAGTTGGTGCATCCCTCCAGCCTCTCTAAGGAATGGGCTACTGTCACTACGCCTGCTGGTGCCATTTTGAGCTTTGGTGATGCTCAATGTTGCCCTTGAGTAGCGGCGCTACCCCTACTTCTGAAGCTGCTTCTGCCAGACATCTGTCTACCAGAAAATTGACTTTAGAGGCCAGCAGAATGGGAATCTGGAACAACTAAGCCCGCTACTGGAAGTTTCAGCAAAAACAATTCTGGGTGGACCCATGAAACAGGGTCATCAACAGAGGATTTTTAAAGATACGCCCTTTTTAACACAGGGTATACCACTGCTCTTACTCCAGCTCAGACCAGCCAACTTGTAATCGGCGTTTCTCCCAAATGTTTTGATGGAATGCAAAGAATGTTGCACCAATGGAAGGCTTAAGAAAGCTTATTTAATTGCCATGTGCTACTTTTCAAAATTGAGCAAGAAAAAACAGCGTTATGGTCATTACAAGGTGACTATCTTACTCAGAGAGAAGAGAGAAGCTCTGGCCGGCCTCGTTGGAAAGCTTGCCTCAAGACCTTCACAATCCACAGGTGGAGCGTCACATCTAGTCAAGTTTTGACCCTACTCTGCCACTTTCAAAGTGACGGCCTGCGTTGGCTAAAACTGGCAAAATCTGGCTCTGATACTAACTGTTTGATTTGGAGGATAGAGGTGACCTTCGAGCAGCGAACAGGTGGGACTGAAAGGGCATCCGTTGTACTCAATAATGGTTATTGAATCACTCAAAACAATGGAGTATTTATAGAGCTATAGCTTGGGCAGGTCAGCCTTCTCACAAGCCACACGACTTAGCCATGGATGCTAAGGCTTACACACTAGAGTCCATCATCTCACAGAAGGGAGGCAATCAGCCTAGCAATCAGGCTGACAACTCACACACAACCTAGAAAGCTATATAATGTTCTCATGGCACACTCTTAGTGGTCACATAACCCATAATCCCATGGAGAATTGCCATGTGTTCATGGCTAGCACACAAGGATCTTACCTCACCGAAAACGTAAGGAGAGGTACCTTTTTCCTTGTCCGCACAATCTCACAAGGCAATCCAATAATCTAGGACCTTTTTGGATACTTCTCCCATCAGGTCTTGATCCTGCACCTCTTGCCTTTTTCTTTTCTCAGGCTGAGGCATGGAGCTGTCGCCAATGGTGACCAAGACACCGACAGTCGATGACCCCGGTAATTTTGAAGATTTATAGCTCCCAATCCGATCCTTGGATCGGCCTGAAACTTGGATCGTACATATTTTGCCACCTGAGCTTTCCAATGGTGAGTTCAGATTGTCAATCGGAGTACGCATCTGGTAATTTCCTGGAACTAGCACCTATTTCTGACCCAGCTTCAAACCCAACTTCCAACCCAGCTTCTAATTCAACTTCCAACCCAACTGCGAACCCAAAAGCAAACCGAACTTCCAATTCAACCTCAAACCCAGCTTCCAACCCAACTTCCAACCCAACTTCCAATCCAAATTCCAACCCAACTTCCAACCTAGCTTCAAACCCAACTTCCAACGCAACTTCCAGCCCAAATTCCAAATCAACATCCAACAGAATATCCAATCCAACATCCAGTCCAACTCCTTACCCATCCTCTAACCAGACTTCCAGCCCGACTTCCAATCCAAATTCCAACCTCACTTCCAACCCAGGCTTTAGCCCAATTTCCAACCCATCTTCAAACCCAACTTCCAACCCAACTTCCCACCCAACTTCCAATCCAACTTCAAATCCAAATTCTAACCCAACACATGACCCAACATACAATCCAGTTTACAACCAACTTGCAACACAACTTCTAAAACAAATTCCAACCAAAGTTGCAGCCTACCTTCCTTCTAAACTTCTCCTCAACCTTTCAACCCAACTTTCAACACAAATTCCAACCGAACTTCCAACCCAACACCAAAACCAACTTCTAAACCAACTTCTAATTTGATTTAAACCAAACTTCCAACCCATGTTTCAACCCAACATCCAACCCATATCTGAACCCAGCTTCTAGTCCAATTATTAGCCAAAATTCTAATCAAAGTTCCAACCCAACTTTTAACCCTACTTCTTGTTGGAATTAAGACCATCTAGCTCTAGAGAAGAAAGTTCCGCAAACCTATCAAATGGTGTGATTCAATTGTCAATCTGAATTCTAAATTGAAAAGATCAGGTGGCAAGATGTCTACGGTCCAAGTATCAGGCCAATCCAACGATTAGATTGGGAGATATGAGTTTTTTTAGGTTCTGAGGTCATTGACCGCCTGTGTCTGGGTGACCATGGGCGATGGCTCCATGCCTTGGCATGATTAAAGAAAAAGGCAAGAGGTCCAAGGTCAAGACCTGATGGGACAAATATCCAAAAAGGTCCTTGATTCGTGGATTGCCTTGTCCAAGTATGCTAACTAGGAGAAAAGGTACCTCTCTTTTCTTTTTTGGTGAAGTGAGATCTGTATGTGCTAGCCATGGATAATTGGTGATTCTTCATGGGATTGTGGGTTATGTGACCACTAGGAGTGTACCATGAGAGTATTTCCCAGCACTTGAAATTGTGTGTGATTGGTCAGCCTGATTGTCAGGCTAAAATCATCTATGGTGTGAGATTGTGGACTCTAGTGTTTGAGCCTTAGCATCCATGGCTAAGTAATGTGGCTTGTGAGAGGGCTGACTTGCCCAAGCTCTAGCTCTATATGTACTTCATCACTCGGAGTTACTCAATAGCCAATCTTTAGCACAGCTGATGCCCTTTCACCCCTATATGCTTGCTGCTCCAAGGCTACCTCTCTTCTCCAGATCCAACACTTGGTATCAGAACCAGATTCTGTCAGTTTCAGCCAGCGCAGGCCCTGACTTTGAGAGTGACGGGTTATGGTCGAACCTTGACCAACTTGGATGAATAACTAAACAAACTTAAAGTTTGCAAGACAAAATTTCTAACGATGCCAAGATCGCAAAAATCTAAGAGTCGGATGGAGAGGCTGGCGAGGACAACTCTCTTATCTCTGAGTAAGATAAACGCCTTGTAATGACCATGAATCTGTATCTTGCTCAATTCTAAAACATAGCACATGAGAATCAAAGTATGTTTCCTAAGCTTTCCAATAGTATGAAAACATGTGCATTCCATTCATATGTTTGGGAGGAATGTTCTTTACAATTTTGCTTGCATGAGCTAGAGTAGGCGCAATAGCATATCTTTATTTCAAAAGGGCACATCTTTCCTAGTTGATGACCATCTTTTATGTCCATATGAAAGCTTTTCAGTTGTATTTTCCACTGGTGGGCTTTATTTTTCCAAATTTTGAGTCTGCTGGCCTCTACAACCAATTTCCTGTCAGATACTTTTATGGTAGAAAAAGTAGCATAAGCAAGGGTAGCGCCGCCACTCAAGGGCAGCGTTGAGTATCACCAATGCTCAAAATGGCAGTTGTAGGCATCGTGACAGTAGCCCCGTCTTTTGAGAGGTTGGAAGGATGTGCAAACTTCACATTTTGGAAGATCCGTATGTGCTTGTTTTTGGAGGAGAGGGGCCAGTGGGAGGTGGTGAGCGGCAACGAGCTGACTTCGGTTCCACAAGAAAATGGTATAACCACAGCATAGGATGTGGCAGGAAAGACACTGCAAAAAGGTGCACCAAATACAAGCTCATCTGCAACTGCAGCAGTGGCGTATGAGGAGTATAATATGAAGGATATGCGGGTTTGTAGGGTGCTTGTCAACACCATCTCTATCTTCCATCTATAGTATGTGAGTGGGAAGGCTACTGCAAAGGAGGGATGCGACGCGTTGTAAAAGAAGTATGGGAGTAAGGATCATCCATTCCTAGTACTTTTGGAGGAGTAGATGATGGCATTGAAAATGCGGGGTAGTGAAGGGATGGAGGCATACCTGGAAAGGGCAAAGGATCTGGAAATACAGCTGAAAGTGGCTGAGAACCTTGTGGAAGGGACGTGTTTTGTCCTCCTCTTGCTAAGGGGACTCCTAATGAGCCATGACACGGTACGTGAGACGCTGGAGTGCCAGACAACTCTCAACCTCGACTTCGTTGGCACACACTTGGTATAGGTGGAACTGCATCAGAATGCAGCAAAGCGCAATGGCGACAGTGGTAGCAAAGTAGCTTTGTGGCCATGGGCTCACACAACGAGTAGTAGCAGCAGTCTGGTCAGCAAAGAGGCAAGAAGAAAGGCAAGTACCTTTACCGCCTGGAAGAGGGAACTGCACGAAAGAGTGCTTTAAATTCAAGGTAGACCAGAAGGAGCAGCAACAGCAGTAGTCATTATAGCAGAAGCAAAAGCAGCAAACTTTACAACAACAGTAGCAGCCACAGCATCGTCAACAGTAGTAGCAGCAAAACCAGACCAGTGTGCACCACTTAAGTGATATGACCATGGCCAAGGAGGTGTGCGACAGTATCTTTATGGCCAAATCTTACATGTCGCAGGTGGAGAAGGTGGATCTGGTGTGGTACAAGGACTCAACATGCACCGAGAGTCTAATGGATCACAAGGAGTGGTTTACATAACTGCTTTGGGTGATGATCAAGTGGTATATATGGAGGGGTTTCGGATTGTGGAGATGTGGTTGGAGACCCCACGTGGTGTTTAAATGGGAGTATTCCCTGGCGTGCTGTATGTATTCAAGCTACATTTGACCTCCTCTTAGTCTCCTCTCTCACCAATAGAAGACTGTGCATCGTCTTTGATGATGACTATGGCTATATCCTTGACATGAACACAGGAGAGGAGTTGGCCAGGTCAGTGAAGGAAGGCGACATGTACCGCCTTTAAGGGGCAACCAAGATCCCACGTGTGCAAATTCTTGCAACTGTGGTGCGGGCAACTGATGGTGAGATCAGGCATGTGTGCTATGGCCACATCGGCATGCGTGGCTTATAGTAGCTTCAAGCAAAGCAGATGGCGCCTGACTTGCCTATTATCTCCAACTTTGAGCAATAGTTACATATTGGTAGTTTGAGCTGGTCCACACGATGTACATTGCGACGTATGAAATAGCTGTAATATAGGGAAAGCATTCCCTCATAGCATATCGTGATGTAACATATTGCGAGGCATTTTTTTTAGCAAGGAAGCATGTGAAGGAGGTGTTGGAGCTGGTCCACACAGGCCTGTGTGGCCCGATGTAGACCCAAAGCGTTGGAGGCTCTAGGTACTTTGTGACCTTCATTGATGATTTCAGCCATTGTACTGCTATGTACTTCCTTTCTTCCAAGGACCAGTGATTTGACAGGTTTAAGGAGTTAAAGGCAAGAAAATCAAGGCGTTACGCAGCGACCCTGGTGGATAGTACATGAGCAAGGAATTTGTGGACTACCTCACTGCAGTTGACATCAAGGTGCAGTGTACCGCGCCATACTTGCTATAGCAAAATGATGTACCAGAACGTGCCATGCACACCATCGTTGAGTTGGTGCACTCCATGGTACACACAGCTTGGCTCTCCTACAACTTCTAGGCCAAAGCCGTGATCGCTGCATTTTACATCAAGGACTGCAGTCCAAACAAGGCATTGGAGTAGATAACACCGTACAAGGTTTGGGTTGGCAAGACATCGAGCGTGGATAACCTCTATACGTTGGGCGGCTTGGTGCACACATACATGTACAAGGAGAAGGGACAAAAGTGGGACGCAAAGAGCATGCACATGCTAATGAGTGTCTATGACGTGATACGCTAAACCTATTCCCTCCACGAGAGGGATACTAGTCACGTCATCATCTCTAGGGATGTTGTCTTCAACGAGAACAACATCTCTAGTATGAACATCCTTTGTGAAGAGGCAGCAGAACCAACAGCTGACAAGGTAGTAGGAGCCAATACTCTTCCTGCCCCGGTCTCTCCAAACTCTTCCTCTACTGTGACAGTGGAAGAACCTGTCTACTCACCCATGTCAGATGAAACAGATACAGCGGCCTCATCGGCAGAAGTACAGGAAGAACAAGATCCAACACCACCAGTAGTAGCAGTTGTGCTAGCAGCACTGCTCCAGCCACTTGCTAATGCTCAAGTACCAGGTCGCAGGTACCTTATGAATGAACATCATCCATGTATGCAATGGAAGAGGACAAAGTCACATCAACAACGGCTTCTTTTGCGCTAGCCGGGCGTGCTCCCGTTACATTTGCTTTATTAGGGGATCACTCGGTGAGGAGTCCGTTGGTCGGTCGATGGTCGGCAAAGACTAGTAGTAGTTATGACCGAGGTGGTTCTTGCCGGTGCTGCACCGTTGTTGAGAGGAGTTGCGAGATTTCACACAAGGATGGCGATGACTTGTTGTGGTCATCTTCTTTATTCTGACACCTCCTGTGAAGATGACCACCAATAGCCGTTTATTGATCTGGCCCTGGAGATGGAGAAGCTGAAAAGGCCGGCAGGAGAGGAATTGCAGTAAGGGAAGGTAAAGCAGGAACGGAGGGGATGTCAATAAGAGAAATCTGCTGTGGGTTACTGGTGTCAAGATGAGGAAGTAGATGCCCTTGCATACATCGTTGCTCAATGGTATCGAGAACTTGGTGCAGTGTACCTACACCAGGGGTGTAAGCGTGCAGAATGTCGTGAAATGCAGTGTCAGTGGAAAGGTAGAGGAGTCCAAGGATCATCTCCTCAGCTTGGAACCAGAGAGCCTAGTATTGTTCCAACAAGGCTGTAGTGGGAAAATGAGCCCGTGTCCATCGGAGGAAGAGAAAAAAGTACAAGATGTCCTCTAGGTTGCTGTGAAGAGGGACAACACAACAAAGTACAGGTTGGCACAAGTCGTTCCAGCTTGCGTAGTTGTGTTGTCCTAGGTCATTGACATGAAGGATGCATGAGGTGGGAATGAGAGGTGCGATGAAGGAGAGAGCTAAGTGCATCCAGGGCATCATTGTGTAGAATGCAAGATGTTGACGGCAGGTGGTGGATAAATAAATCTTGACTGGGCGTAGGGGTAAGAGCCACGGCAGATGATGATGTAACGAGCGCACGGGTGACATCACGTGCGCTGCGAAGAGAGGTGAAGGATACACCCAAGGGAAGGCAACAGCCAACGTGCCGCAAGAAACCTGCTGCCAGTGTATGTGCAGGCTCCTGCGATTGGCAGCTAGCTCGTGCAAGTCCTTTTCCTGGTGGCAGGTGAAGAAGAGTGCTGATGATGAAGGCAGAAGCTGATGACAGCGGTTGGGCGCACGGGCAAACCACGTGTGCTGAGGACCTTTTCGTTGTGGTCGCTGGTTGTCGCAAAAAGAGTAATGCGACTGGGCGGATCCTTGTGCCAAGCAAATGACGATATTGAGGTGGTGGATTTGATGTTAACTGAGTTGGCGCAGGGGCAAAACCACGCGCACTGTAAACCTTTTGGTGTAGGTATAGGTCGTCATGATACAAGCGATGCAACCGGACGGGTCCGTGTGCCAAGCAGATGATAAGGGTTAATGGCACGTGACAGATCAATGTTGCTGAAGTGGGCGCAGGGGTGAAACAACGTGCGTTGCAACTAAGAGAAGGTAAGACGTGGCAAGGTGAAGGTAGGAGGCAATAATCCGCGAGAAATCTGTTGCCGGCATAGGTGCAGGCTATTGCGAAGCGGGCAGTTAGCGCGTGCAGACCCTAGTGCTGGTGACAGATGTCGATGATAGTTGACAAAGAGGATAATGACAGATGCCTGGGTGCAGGGGCAGACCGCGTGCGGTGCAGAGGGTTTGGCATGGGTGCAGTTTGTTGTAAGAAAGGCGATGCGACCGGGCAAATCCTTGCACCAAGCAAATAATGAAAGCTGATGATGGCAGGAGGCAGATGATTTACTTATGCAATGGGCGCAGGGGCGAATGCACGTGTGCTGCTGATGACGATTACTGATAGAGAGGATGATGATGAAAAGAATGATGGAGACAATGAAGAAGCTGAGAATGATGATGATAAACCAGATGGTACTGACAAGGGAACTGAGAGGAAGAAGCTGAGGCTGATGATGAGACAAAGAGGAGGATGTGAAGAAGGCGCAAGGGAGGAGGATGATGGAGCATTTGCAGAAGGAGGCGACGATGCAGTAGATATGGCAGGCGTGTCTTCTGGTGTGAGGGGAGTGATGGCTTGTGCCCCCACTTAGCAAACAATGGCCAAGGACAAGCTCTGCCCTTGGAGATGCAACGCTTGGATCCTAATCAAGATAAGCTCTTCCCTTAGAGGCCCGTCCTTGGGTTTGCCAGATTACATTTTTCTCCATTTGCAAGTGATCAACATCTGAGAGATAAGCAACGGATCTGTTCCTTCTAAATCAGTAGGAAGAAACAGCCTACATCAGCTTTTATCAGCCTCAACAAAGCAGAGAAGTAAAAAAGCACATATGGAGTATGACGACCCCAAGACGCTTAGTCTTGAGCAAGTCAATAGTGGCATGTCAAAATTGACAAGGGTGGATTTTCCCTTGTGGAAATGGCAGTTTGAGACTGTGATAAGAGTGCACGACTACCTGAAGAATTTCCTTAGAGAAGAGGTTGAACCACCAAAGATAGACCCTGGATATGAAGAATAGAGTACCAAAAACAACACGGTGCTTGCGATCCATGTGACATCAGTACACGAGTCACAATATGGCCATCTCCATGAAATCACACATGAAATCAAGGCTTATGAAAATCTTGTACATGTGCACCAATCAACGGCCCTTGCTTACTGCCTTTTCATCCTTCAAAAACTGATTGGGATGAGAGTTGGCGAGGGAGAGTCCATTTCGGACTTCCTAGTGCAGTTTGAAGGACTGCTGCAACAAGTGACCGAGATCAAATGAGAAATTGATACCGACGTGCAAGCCATGATCCTCCTCATGGTGCTACTTGAAAGTTGGGATCCTCTAATCAGAATCTTAGACGGCTGGAAAGAGGAGGAGCTGATGTATGAGGCAGTGTCTGAGTACATGCGTAACGAGACCATGCGTTGAAGTGGTAGTCCGGCCAATGTTTTGGCCTATGCTATACAGTGCGGTGGTCGAGGCAACAATTTATTTGGTCAGAGTGGTAACATAAGCAGTAGCGGTGGAGGACGAGGCAATTGTGGCGGTGGCAACGCTGCTGGTGGTGGAAATGGTGATGCTGCTGTGACTACTACTAGTGTTGCTGTTGTGGAAGCTGTTCCTTCTGCTGCAGCTACAATGACTGTTGTTTCTGGTCCCTCTTGAACTTAAAGCACTATTTCTTGTAGTGCTTCAGTTTTTGGTAGTAGTGGCACTTGCCTATCTTCTTCTCTCTCTGCTGCCCAGAATGCTACTACTACTGGTTGCGTGAGTCCATGGCTACAAAATCTACTTCACTGTTGCCACCGCCGTTACGCTGCATTCCACCTACATTGAGTGTGTGCAAATGAAGTCAAAGTCGAGAGTTTTCTGGTGCTCCAATGTCTCTTGCACCATGTCGTAGCTGGTTGGGAGTCCCCTCAGCAAAAGGAGGATGAACCACGTCTCTGTTGACATGGCGTGCCTCTTGCCATGAATGCCATTGATCGTACTCCCTTGTTCAACCACTGAATGGTCGAACATCTGATCTCACTTTTGATTCGGATTCCTTGGATTATACCCATGCAGGATCGATCTATGAATCGCTCAATTTGAGTAAGTATTCAGAACGTTAGCCTAGCCCAAAGTTCCAGTGTTGGGCGTGTGGAATCCGGTATGCACCATGGGTGACAAGATAATCCACCGCCAGTGATCCGAGTTTGTCTCCGACGACCCCCAAATGCACCAGGGCCATAAAGGAAGTAACCTGAAGATTCCCCTTGACCAGGGTGAACTTCTTCTTGACTTCAGGGGGGGTAAAGGCTCTCCGACGGGTCATCGTGGAAGTGCCTCCTGTTGCCCAAAGTGCAAGGCAAGGTGGACGGCTCCACCAATGGTTACTTCGACGGCCGTAGCAAGGGCTCTACTGCTCCAATTTGGGCATGCTTGGATGCGTTAGAAAGCTTGGATCACACCTTATAAGGATCGGATGTAATCTCACTGTGTTAAACAACATAAACGTATTTTGATTCAGTTCTACTGAATGCGACGTGTTCTGCCCACTCACATCTGTGATCCTTGTGCTCCACGCTCTTCACCAAAAGTGTCCATTGCCTGCCCCAAGCATTGGTAGCGTGAACCAGTGAGAGCTAGGCATCCTTGAGGGTGCCTCCACACCCACTTTAGCCAACAAACGGTTATGGGTCCATGTGCCTAGAAGGATCCTAGCTCTACAACTTCACTCTACCGCCGCGCGCCACGGCAACGACCAAGCAAGAGAGCATCGGCGCCGTGTCCAAGTTTCACGATAATGGCTACCCTTTGTGGAGGTGGCAACGTGAGTTCTACCTTGATGACAAGGGCCTGCTTGAGCTGGTCAACAATGAGGAGACCGCCCCTCCAGATATCGTGACGCCGGAGGAAATGGAGACGTACAAGAATCGCAACAAAAAGGCATTTGTTTTGTTGGTGTTAGCGCTAGCCCCTCCAAAACGTGCACTGATTCAAGGATGCACGGATGCCATGGAGGCCTAGAAGAAGCTCTACATCATCTACCAGTCCACTAACCTTGCCAACCAGCTTTTTGTCTTCAAGAGGCTTGTCACCCTCCGAGCCAACGAAGGTGACAACATCATGGAGATCCTGCAGCAGATTGAGTCCCTCGCTACCGAGTGCGTAGCCACCGGATGGAAAGTCGACCCTTAGCTACAAGCAGTGATCCTTCTTTTGGCCTTGCCAGATAGTTGGATTCCCACGATCACCGTCATAGGCGGTTGGTCCGCCGATGAGTTGAAGTACCCCAAGGTGGCTGAGTACGTCTGCAATGAATGGATGCAGCGTGGTGGGAGAGAGAGCGGGACAACGTCAAGTTTCGCCCATGCTGTCCGCACTCAAGATGGAGGGGGAGGCAAGAAGGGGAAGGGTGCCAAGCAGGGCACAAAGAAAGGTGACAACAAGGGGGAATGCTACAACTGTGGCAAAGAGGGCCACTAAGCACGGAGCTGCCCCACTAAGAAGTCGGACCAGCCCAGGAAGGGTCTTCCTAAAAAACTGATTTGGATGAGGGTGAGCAAGGGAAAGTTGATTATAGACTTCCCAGTGCAGTTTGAAGGATTGATGTAACAAGTGACCCAAATGAATTGGGAAATCGACACCAGCATGCAAGCCATGATCCTCCTCATGGAGCTACCTGAAAATTGGGTTCCCCTAATCACCATATTGGACAGTTGGAAGGGGGAGCTGACGTATGAGGCAGTGTTTGAGTGCGTGCGCAATGAAGCCATGCGTTGTAGTGGCAATGAGGCTCACATTTCGGCCTGTGTTGTACAGTATGGTGGCCGTGGCAACAACTCCTCTTCAGGTCAGAGTGGCAATGGAAGTAGTGACGGTGGAGGAGGAGGCAATGGTGGTGGTGGAAAGGGTTCAAAACATCCTGGGAAGTGCCATAACTGTGGCAAACCTAAGGACTGGGCACGGGAGTGCAGGACTCCGAAGAAGGAAGACAGAGGTAATGGTTGTAAAAACGAGGACAAAGGAAAGGGTAAGAAGGATGATGGCTGAGAGTGTATCCACACCGAAGGGAGCGGCACTGCTCAAGCGTGGAGCCTACAAGCTTGACTCTGGATGGACCACCACTCTTCAAGGGAGATAAATGGGTTCATCTCCATTGGGGACACCGAACGTCGCTTAAGGTGAGCAAATGGTAGACTTGTCCATGCACAAGGCGAGAGAGACAAGTTGATCAGCATTGACGTGAACAGTGCTGAGAAAGACTTGAAGCTAGAGGACGTCGTCTATATGCCATCTTATATGGCAAACCTCTTCTTGGTGTCCAAAATCACGAACTACAACATGACGGTCGTCTTCACGGAGGAATAAGCTGTTATTGTCAATAACAAGGACATCAAGATCTCCTATCTTAAGGAGAGTCTCGTTGCACAGGTCCCAATGATTGATGGGCTCTATGTGCTACAAATGAGGGGTATGCAGCGATTGAAGAGCCCAAGTATCAAAAGCCTCATATTGCACCACAGGCCGTCAACATGACGGCTAACTCTACCAAAGATACAGAAGCTGAGCTGTGGCACAGGCGCCTTGGCCATATGGCAGACAGCACCTTACAAGCTATGCAGCAGCACGAAGTGGTTCATGGAATGGAGGTATGCAAGGCTAAGGATGAGGGAAAGTGCAAGAAGCTGTGTGAGCCATGTCTCCAGGGCAAGGCAAAAAGAAATCCCTTTGGGCGTAATGGGCAACGTGCGGCAGTAACCTTGGACTTAATTCACTCCTTTAAATGGCGGTACCAAGTATTTCTTGACTTTTATCAATGACCACAATCGCAAGTTGTGGATCTGTCAGAAAACACCGCCAATGAAACTCACTCAATGAACTATCCTAGGAGGAAAATCTCCTCTCAAGATTGGTTCACGTCCGAGACCAAACCACCTTGGTTGCCAACGATTGGTTTAGGGACCGTTGAACCGACAAAGCCGAGTCATCCCCTAGTAACGCGACATCTGTCACCTGCATCCGGCTAGTGGAAATAAGCCATTGCTTTAATAGTTCATCATGTTGTGTCCTTTTCTACAGAGGATGTTCATTCCCTCGAGTCAACTAGAACATTTCCTTCCATCATGTTCCCCTTTGGTTCCGCGGCTTCACCGCCGTGTCCTCGCTTTGCTCGCTCCTCGCTCATCCTGGCTTCGCCGACCACTCTCAGTACTTGCCTCTTTGCTCCATCACCTTGGATTCTTTGCTCAGCCCACGTCGATCCATCAGTCGCTCCGCTCCCACTTTCTCTTGCCATCTCTTGTCTATCTCACATCCCTAACGCTTCACTTCTTCTCAAGCTCTTACGACTAACTCCTCGTGACATCTCACATCCTCTTGCTTCCACCATTCAGCTGACGTGCCTTTGCATGTCGTACTGCTTCTTCTTGCATATGCCACCTTTATCTCTGCTCATTGCATTCTTCTGACATGCTATTAGAGCATCAGGAAACGTCACCTGGTGCCCCGTGACCCAGTCGTCACTCCGCTATTGCAATTGCTTCGCTCCTCTCTCCAACAATCATCTGCCTTCGTCACCGCCAACTCGCGCCACTCAGCTTTGCCAGCAGCTGACGTCAGTAGCACTGCTTTGATTGCTCCTCAGATGGAAGGAACACCTCGTCATCCGGACGAAGCCTTGTGCCCAAATCCGCGCCCGTGGTCAACAGTTGGTGATGCGACGTGAGTAACAATTGAAAACAGCTCTCAAGCCGCCGCTTGTCGCTATCTTCTTGGAAGATTCCTTCCGCTCACCTCTTGTCCTCCCTCGTCCTTCAACTGCCACAAGCGTCTTCATCCTCATCATCTGCTCTGTCTGCTACATCTACACCATCAGCCCCACCTACATCAGCCTCATTGCCTTCAGCCTCCCGAGCCACATTATTGCACCGCCTTCTTGCATCATCAATAGCAGTAGGTTACGGACCGCAGTCAGGACATCAGACACCACCAGTCTTCCTACTCCTGTTTTGAGCCAACTAGGGAACAAGCCGTCACTCTCCTGAAAGGCAAAGATAGAACCTCTGCTCATCTCCTGTCGTTTCGGCCACAACTGACTTTCTCTCGCTGTCAGGACATTGGACACCACCAGTCTTCCTGCTCATGCATCAAACCAACTGTGGAAAAAGCCATCACTCTCTTGACATCAGAGCACCGGTTGCCTCGCCCGCGTCCATTGCCGCTTACTCCACTGCTCCGACATTTACCGCCTGTTGCTGCTCCTTTATCAATCAATTCTTTCAACTCTCACTGGGTCCCCATCATCATCAAAATAGCATTCTTATTGTCACCACTAGCCTNGACACCACCAGTCTTCCTGCTCATGCATCAAACCAACTGTGGAAAAAGCCATCACTCTCTTGACATCAGAGCACCGGTTGCCTCGCCCGCGTCCATTGCCGCTTACTCCACTGCTCCGACATTTACCGCCTGTTGCTGCTCATTTATCAATCAATTCTTTCAACTCTCACTGGGTCCCCATCATCATCAAAATAGCATTCTTATTGTCACCACTAGCCTCTTAATCCTCGAGTATCAGCCTCATCTCAGCTCCCTATGTCTACTTCAAACCATTTCAACATCAACTTCAAAGTCATCATCATTCCATCAGCATCACTTTGCAGCGCACGCGGTTCCGCTCCTGCGCCCACTCCGTCATCCATCTCCAGCATTGTCCTCCGCTCGGCACAAGGATTCGCCCGGTCACATCGTCCGTTGCACAACGACCTGCACCCACACTTTGCAACGCACGCGGCTCGCCCTTGCACCCAAATTCTGTTATCATCCTTCGTCTCTTTGTCACCTGAAATCTTCCACATCTGTCGCCAACACAAGGTTCCGCATGAGCTAGCTGCCCGCTTTGCAGCAGCCTGCACCCACGCTGGCAGCAGATTTCTTATGGCGCATTGGCATTCGTCTTCTCCTTGCCGCATTCTACCCCTTTACGTAGTAGCGCACGTGGTTTTGCCCCTGCACCTATTCGTTTGTCTATACCTGCGCCATCATCCGCTTTCATCATCTCTTGGGCACAAGGATCCGCCCGGTCACATCGCTTGTCTCGCGACAACCTGCGCCCACGCCAAAACGTTCGCAACGCACATGGTTCTGCCCCTGTGCCCACTTCACCAGCATCATTCTCCTGGCTGCCACCAGCTCTGTTTGTCCGCTTGGCAAGCGGAGCCGCCCGGTCGTGTCGCCATTCTTGCACTGGCCTGCGTCTATGGCGACAACTTCCTGCAGTGCCTACGCCCTGTTTCAATTATCATCACCTCACTGCTTGCAAGACTCCGCCAGCCTCCACCATACCCCCAGGAACCGTCTACATCAACAACTGCTCAAACCAGCCTTGAACGTTTCTTCGTGGACAGCATCGAAGGGAGCAATAAACTTCTTGCGGCCAACTGGCCTGTGCCTTCCTTTTCCTGCGCTCTTCTCAAAAGCCCATGTGCGACTCACCTTGTGCACCAACAACAACCACAAATTGCGGGTCAATTATCCATCTCCTGGTGGGAGCAGCAACAAATCTCTCCAGAGACCTTCACCATTGCCAGACGTATCTCAATACTTCACTTCAACTCCACTGGAATACAGAGTTATCCAGCCTTGCATTCCACCATACGAAGGACCACCAACATTGACATCTACAACATCAACCTCTGGACTATCTTCTCCCAAAGGGGAGGTTACTTCCACTCTGATCATTACAACTTTAACGACAAAGTTGATGTCACCCGATATTGGTGCGACTACTTATATGTCGAGTATCAAGCCCTGCTTATCCTCTCGCTCACTACATAGGAACCCTTTGGACCTCTCTCGTACATTATGATGCTTGCGTATCTGACATCCATGCACTGGTGATGGACCTGAGAGAAACCAATGGAAGGAGAGGGCTATCATGGTGGCTTAACCACCTACAGCGTGTCAGAGTGCGCAGCCTCTTGGAACCTCCGAGGGTTTCCCCTCCAGAGTACCTTCCTTGTCCTTCCTCCCCGTTATCTGTAGCAACACCTTCAACAAAGGAGGACTGTAAGACTCGTGGATCCTCCTGATTGTCCACTTCTGTGAGTACCCTGAGTGTGTTTCAAGGGGGTGTAAAAAAATACCGCCAAAGAAACTCACTCAGTACACTCATCCAGGAGGAAAATCTCCTCTCAATAATGGTTCAGGTCTGAGACCAAACCACCTCGGCAGCCAACGATCAGTTGAGGGACCGTTGAGGAAAGCCGAATCATCCCCTAATAACGCGACATCTGTCACCCCTATCCGGCTAGCAAAAAGAAGCCGTTGCTATACTAGTTCATCCTGTTCTGTCCTTTTACACCGAGGATGTTCATTCCCTCGATTCAGACAGAACAGTTCTTTCCATCCTCTTCCCCTTCGGTTCCATGGCTTCACCACTGTGTCCTTGCTCTGCTCGCTCCCCCCCTCTTCCTGCCTTCACTGACCACTCTCAGCATACGGCTCTTTGCTCCATCAGCCTCGACCCTTCGCTGAGCACACATCGATCCATCAATCGCTCCGCTGTCACTTTCTCTCGCTAGCCCTTGTCTATCTCACATCCCTGGCGCTTCACTTCTTCTCAAGCTCCTGCGACTAACTCCTTGGTACATCTCACATCCTCTTACTTCCATCATTCAGCTGACGTGCTTTCACATGTCATACTGCTTCTGCCTGCTTCTGCCATCTCTATCTCTGCTCATTGCATTCTTCTGATATGATCTACTTCCTCAAGGCAGAGGGAGAGGTCAAGGAGAAGCTACAAGAGTTTGTCGCCATGATAGAGCAACAGACGAGCAAGAAGGTCAAAGCACTGGCCACGGACAATGGTGGTGAGTACGTGACATGTAAGGGCTGGTTGAGCCAACACGGCATTAACCACCAGACCACCACGCCTTACACCCCCTGGAGCAATGGCGTTGCCAATCGAATGAACCATAACACCCTTGGCATGACCTGAAGCATGCTATTTGACGCTATATTCCTACCTCGCTTCTGGGCTGAAGCTGCAAGACCTGCTTGCTACATTGTGAATACTACCCCAGCAGCCACACTTGGAAGACGTGGTAAGAATCAGCAAGAGAAGTAGCTGAGGACGCCACAGGGAAGAAGCCAGATGCCTCACACTTAAGGGTCTTTTGTTGTACTACCAGGGCAAAGGTCAAAGCAGGAGAAGGAAGTGGCAAGCTGGACGCTCGTGCTCGCAAGTGTGTTATGGTCGTTATGACACTACACACAAGGCATACAGGCTGTGGGACATAACAGCTGGAAATATCATCAGGAGTAAGCCATAAAACAAGATACGACCAAGCTTTTGCTCTTTTGGCTACACAATTAGCAGAACAATAGACGTTTTTGGTTTGGGACATAACGACGATCTATATCCTATGATTGCTTAGAAGGCACGGAAGCGGCGCTACCACAAAATCAGCAATGATGAGCTTCTCGGAAATCGCTTCCCAACTTTCCACGACTGAACGTGCAGCTCTCACACGAGTGGGAGCTTGAAGCATGGCGAACAATGGAGGTTTTGACTGACGGTGGACATTGGGTCGCCACACCGAATGTGAGAGGTCACATGAGCAGAACAATGGTAGAATGCAGGAGGGCAACTTTGGAAATGACGATGTTTTGAGTCACTTAATGGACACGTACATGATCTGACGAGTTACACTGCTTGTCACTAGCTGTTTAACGCACCAAACCGCGCGCGATTTGGAGCATCAAAGCGCCCGCTACGCTCTCCCATGTGCATCATTGCAACTCAGCCGTCTGCCACACCAGCAGCGTGACGGGCGTCCGAAGGGCCCTGGTCACCAATGAAGCGTCATGCCGCCTTTCCGAGGCGCCCATGACTCCAATGAACCATGGGATATTGGTCTAATATCCCCCATGGGGCGCCTTGGCCTTGGTCTGCGTGCTGGGAGTCCAACTCCTCACCATCCGACCCATTTTTTGGACGGACGAGTGGTCAGTCGACCAAATCCGGCTGGCTGCACCACCCAAATTAGACAAGCCGTTTCTTCCTCATTTGTAGGCTGATTGCTGCGATTCAACTTGCGTTCAACTAGCACATTGCCTTATTCAAGGACATACTCTCAGATCATATGAACACACACCATGATAAGGTCTATGTTATTCGACGACTCAGCCACATGACTGAGACTCTACCACATGGCAAAGTGGCCGGCCTCAAGTGCCGTCTCGTCATCAGCCATGGCCACGAGCTGTTTGGCCATGTGCCATGCTCCAGACCTCCAGCCTTGACCCTTCATGTCTTCTCCTGTGCCAGCCAGCTTCTCATGGCTCCTTTGTCGCGAGCACTGCTCCATCGATGATGCCGATGTTGCTGGTACGCTCAGATGATGCAGACCATATATGTGTGGTGCTGCAAAAGTGCAGCGCCCATGCCCACTTGCGCATGTGTGAGCTGGCATCTTGGTGCTGAAGACATTTCAGCCACCTCACCACTCACACAGCGGCATGATGAGGGGCAAAATTCTTAAGAATCTCCCTCTCACACCATATCATACCGCTCGGCTCCCCATCAAGCTGATCCCATCAGCTTCATGGCGCATTCTCTTGTAGCTGTCACTACTGCACGTGCTCCCTCCTTGGTAGAGCCCCTGACTGCTCCCCAGCTGATTGCAAGCATGTGTGTGGCTTCCTGCCACTCTGCCACCTTGCCTTGCTGCTGGCGGAGTTTGCGGCTACTTCCGTCCCATGCCGAGCCGCTCCTTGGAGACCGCAGGCCCTTGATCTGCATATCAGCTGCGCTCGTGCACGTCAGGCTTGCCTGCCGCCCAAGTGCAACACTCCTCAGCATGCATTTTTGCTCCTTGATTCTGCACCTACTTGTTGCATGGCCTTAACACCCTGCACAGCTCCAGCCTCGTGCTTGTGCGACCAGTGGCCCATGTAGCCTAGTGCGTCCACTTGCACTTGCCACCCTTCCTGGTCCCTCGGCTTTCCAGCCAACCTGCTGAACGGCATGGCCATTTTGCCATCCATCTGCATCTTTCGCGGCCTGGTGGGTGCTGCTGCCTTGTTGCCGATGCTTGTCCATGCAACCTGCCTCCCCGTTGTGAGGCGTTGGGAGCACCCGCCTCCCGCGAGTCCCCCCTCCAGCGGAAGCCAGAAGCCAGCGCTGTTGTTGCTGCTGCATCCGCTGCTACTGGAGCCTTGTTGCTTCATCATGGTTGTCCTACACACAATCAGCACCCAGGACACGTCCCCGCTTGGGCCCAGCGCGAGCCTGCCACATCCACCCTTGGCTGATTGTTTCCTCGCCAAATGGCGCAGCCGGCGTCTCTTGCTGCTACAAGCGCGTGCGTTGCTTGATGCTGTTATTGCTTGATGTTGTTTGTGGAGCCACATTGCTCCACTGAGACCCCCTTGACTACTTCCAACACCCTTGGCACGTCCCCACTCGGACCCAACGTGAGCCAAGCCACATCCACCCAAAGTGGAATGCTTCCTTTCCAGTTTGGCACAGCCGGCTGCTCTTGCTGCTACAAGCGCGTGCCTCCAACTGTGTTGAAGCCAGCCCCTTGGACCTGATGTCGTCTCCCGTTTCCAACGCGTGCACCTGTGGTTGCGAGTTCCCGCGCCGGTGTTGGCCGCCCACCATCACCACCATAGCGCGCTCCAACCATGCTTCACCTTGGAGACGACCCACCACTGTTTTGTGGTCGATTTGTTTTTGTTGATGATACACCGGCAGCTCCTCTTCATTTGTTTTTTAGATGGAACCAGCTCCCCCTGCTTGACAGACCTGCTGCGTCCTGCCCACCGCACATGCATTTTTGCACCGCCAAATCTGGCGTCGCGGCGGCTGACCAGCTGCTGCCACTCAGGGTTGTCGAGCCTGATTTTGTAACTCTGGTTCATGTGCTTGCTCCCTTTCAAAAGAGACTTGCGCCTTTGTTGAACTGTTGGGAGTTTGCACTACTGCAATGCTACATCCCTTGTTGATGCAGCTCTGAACCCTTGTCCTTGGCCAGGAGGTGCCTCGCCCGAAGCCGACGCACCTGCCGCGACCATTGGAGCGTGGAGGCTGAGGCCACGATTGCATTTTGCATGTGCCTTTTCCCCCTTTCCAGCAGCACACCACCCACCACCCAGTCACCTCTCCCCATGAGCAGGTCCGCGGCGACTCCCTTGAAGCCCCACATTCTCCTCCCTTGGAGTTGACAGAGATCAAATCTCCTCCATTTTTTTCTCTGTTGATTTTGTTCGCTCCACCACCCTCACCTCCAGAGCCTTCCAGCAGCAGCTGCTACAAGCTCTGCTTCCTTTGCTCAAGACTGGTTGTTGGTGGAGTTTGGAATGTTCCAGACATGCCACGTGGCTGCCCTCAATCAACGGCTACCACTGCTCTTCAGTACATGAGCGAAGAGCCTTGGCGCGTGTAGACCGCGGACCCAGTCTGTTGTCCTCTTCCCGAGCTCTTGGCGAGGTCCACGACGTCCGCTACGCATGTATCCATGTGGCCCATTTGGCCACAACGCCCGTTGGCTCTCCAGATTGCACAACCTCCAGTGATGCCGTGCAGATGCGTCTCGCTCCCGTTGTCCCCGCCTCCAGCGTGGTGACGGGCGATGTGCACGGAGGACGATGCATTTCCTTACTCCCATGTTGTCCAGCACTCTGTTTGCCAAGCTCCAGTTGTACCGAGAGGAGCAACCTTGCTTTTGAGCAAAGCCGCCAGCAGCACCATGTTGCAGCAAAGAGGCATGGCTCCTCGCACGAAGCGGTGAGCGTGTGACTCAATCTGCTGCGAATGCTCCTCTGCGATGTTGTCAATGCCTTGGAGGGTTTGAGGCAAGTCAATGTTGGTGTTGACAATTTCAGCTGTGAAATGGAAGCCATGGCTGATTCCTGCCCACCTTACTGCCCCAATGCACTTCATGGAATGGCTCAACCAAGCCTGCTGCTGCGTTGCATCAAGAAGCGCTTCGGCGACCACGTAGATTTTGGTGCTGCCTGCGATCTTGCATGACCGCACTGTAGTTACGTCTGACCCTTCAACGGCATGCCACATGCCGTCTTCCTCCTTCTGCTGCCGCCTGATCACGCAAAGAGCCCAGCATGGACTCCACTTGTCGCTCGTGTCGTGCATACCATGCACCATGGCGGTGACTGCTCCAGTCATCCCGTTGCTCGCGGAAGCCGTGCGTCGCCATCGGTCGTGACCCTTGTGGGCCCATAACCCTTTGTCGGAAATCGCTTCCCAACTTTCCACAACCGGACATCCAGCTGTCACACGGGTGGGAGCTTGAAGCATGGCGAACAATGGCGGTTTTGACTGATGGTGTACTTTGGGTCGCCACACCGAATGTGAGAGGTCACATGAGCAGAACAATGGCAGAACGCTGGAGGGGAAATTTGGACGGAAATGACGTCGTTTGGAGTCACTTAATGGACACATACATGATCTGAAGAGCTATATTGTTTGCCACAAGCTTTCCAACGCACCAAACCACACGCGATTTGGAGCAGGGAAGCGCCCGCTACGCTCTCCCACGTGCATCATTGCAACTCAGCCGTTTGCCACACCACCAACGTGAGTGACGGGCGTCCGCAGCGCCCTGGTCGCCAATGAAGCATCATGCCGCCATTCCGAGGCACCCATGACTCCAATGAACCATGAGATATTGGTCTAATATCCCCCAATGGGGCGCCTTGGCCTTGGTCTGCGTGCTCGGAGTCGAACTCCTCACCATCCAACCCATCTTTTGGACAGACGAGTGGTCAGCCGACCAAACCCGGCTGGCAGCACCACCCAACTTTGACAAGCCATTTCTTCCTCATTTCTAGGCCGATTGCTGCGATTCAACGTGCGTTGGATCCAGCACATTGCCTATGTCAAGGATATACTCTCAGATCATATGAACACACACCATGCTAAGGTTTATCTCATTCGAAGACTCAGCCACATGGCTGAGACTCTACCACATGGCCAAGTTGCCGGCCTCAAGTGCCGTCTCGTCATCAGCCATGGCCACGAGCTGTTTGGCCATGTGCCATGCTCCAAACCTCCAGCCTTGACCCTGCATGTCTTCTCCTGTGCTAGCCAGCTTCTCATGGCTCCTTCATTGCGAGCACTGCTCCATCGATGATGCCGATGTTGCTAATGCGCTCAGATGATGCAGACCATATGTGTGTGGTGCTGCAAAAGTGCAGCACCCATGCCCACTTGCGCATGTGTGAGCTGGCATCTTGGTGCTGATGAGATGTCAGCCACCTCACCACTCACACAACGGCATGATGAGGGGTAGAATTCTTAACAGAGCTTGGTCATTTATTTCAAGAATTTCATACTTAGAAGATGGAGGAGCACACTCGGCTTGAAGATCACATCAGTCAACTCAAGGACCTGGCAAGTCCTATCATTGTACTTGGTGAAAACATATCTGAGCTTGTTCTTGTTTAGACTCTTTTTGATAGCCTACCTTTTTGTTTCATGCATGCAGTAAAGTGCCTCAAGAAATTTAACAATGATGGACAAGAGGACGATGAAAAAACTGTAATCACTGGATCACCTGTGAAAAATTCTCTTGACGCCATTCGACAAGTTCTTCCTGAGGCACAGGCAGCAGTCCAAGCAGCTGCAACTCTAGCCGCGGTAGCAACAGCAGCAGTAGCCAAACCTCATGTACTCACAATTCAAAAGGCCACTCAAGCTCTCGTGCATGACGAATATGCATATAGTGGTGAGGTTGGACTATACGCAAAGTACCAAAGACGACCAGATCGACACAAGAAAATATTTGAGACTTATTGCAAAAATCGTCCGAGCACCAATCAAGGAACACAAGCTACGTGTCAACCTTGACCAGGGCCATATCATGAAGAGCCGAGGCCCTATGTCCATCCAGATGATTGGATGTACTGGGCATGTAACAAGAAAGGCCATGTCCAACTCAACTGACCTACACGACAAAGTCAAGGACAACGATTTACCTGAAGACCACAAGGGCAACCACCAGCATTTATAACAAAAGAAACTCCATCTGCATTATATGCTGCTTTCTCAAACATTTTAGCTGAGTTTTGAGCTCTTCCTTCATGATTCGGAGGTTTTGAACCCATAAGAGAGCATCATGTGACAGACAATGACTCCATTCCCCAATTGAATCTTGTCAACCAGCCTGAGGTAACGGACTAGAAAACAAGGCCGTTACAATGGCACTTGCCTTCCGATCCTAGTATTTCAGCTAGGAGGAGAGATCACCCTCACAAACACGGTTCCACACTGAGCAATTAATAGGAATCACTTTCTTGCACTCTGTCCTTAGCACCTCGTCACTTTTGTGCGATAAGCTAACTCCTGGGGCTTAGACGAACCAATGCTTCTTTAATTTCTGCCTTTGGTGGACAACTCAATGAGGAGTCTCAAAGGTAAGAACTTGTATCAACCACAAGCAATTGACATATACTTATAGTCCTAGAGCTAACCTGTAGCCTAGGTACGTAGTGGCTCCTTGGATGAGGCACTCTGGGGGCAATCTGGATAGCATCATCCCCCCTGCCTACATGGCGCTCTCTGTGACCACCAAAAGGCGCCAGCCACCAGGAAAGACCTTGGAATGTTCTAGGATGTCTCTCAGAACCTTCCTCTCCCCCTTTTGTTCACAAAGAAAACTTGTCACTGGAGAGGATTTGAGTCGAATCCTTTCCAGGGACCTCTTGCTCCAGGGTGCGTGTCACTGGAAAGAATTAGAGTCAAATCATTTGTCCCACTGACCTCTTGCTCCAGAGACTAACTCTGGAATGTCTAAGCCACAAGGAGTTGTCCTAGGTAGTGTTTGTTGGGTATACTGTCCAGTTTAGACCAAGCGGACTTGCTCCAAAGGAGCAATGCATGCCTTGTCTATCCGGGCTAGACTTAGGGGAAATACTCACACGGAGCACTGCATGCCTACAATGTCCTATGCCTGTCCAAATGCCAGCTATGGACAGGAGGCAAATACGATCAACAAACTCTTCCTTGTACCTCTGTCCATTTAATGTGAGATATCTTCTCTCTCTAGCTGTCTTGGCCTCAGTTTCGCCAGCTGCGTTGACCATACTGATCCCTCGGATACCTGCAAAATGTTATTTGCTATTGACCGCCTTGGTCATGCAATTTGCGAGCATCTTCTTGGTCTCCACGTATTTCAGGTGTACAATCGCCTTTGCGACCAGGTCGTGTGACTAGTGGTACTTGATGTCAACATGCTTGATCGGACGGGAGATGACGTCATCATGTACTATTTCATAGCACTCTTGTAGTTGACCATCCTTGCTTTCGTTTGTGGTACTTTTACATTAGCAAGCAAGCTGCATAGCCACTGTGTCTCCTTGCATACTTCTGACAGATAAAATTACTCTACCTCAACGGTAGAGAGAGAGAGAGAGAGAGAGAGAGAGAGAGAGAGAGAGAGAGAGAGAGAGAGAGAGAGAGAGAGAGAGAGAGACATGGTCTTGCTTTCTGCTTGTCCAAGAAACAGTATCATCATTCAAGAGGCACACAAAGCCTGAGGTGGACTTTCTCTCATCGATTCTCCCTCCCCAGTCAGCGTCAGTGTAGCAACACAAGGCAGAACGGGTCAGATCCTTCTTCGCCTCCAAACTGGAGTCCAATGTGTTGTGTCTTCTGTAGATAGCGCATGATATACTTCACTGCTTGCGAGTGTTGTGGCCCTGGATTGGCCCAAAACCTGCTCACCTGTCTCACGGCATAGCAAATGTTAGGGCGTGTTCCTACCATGGCATACATGAGGCCACCAACATCAGACTTGTAGGGAATGTTCTCCATCTCAGATCATTCTGCTTGTGTGCTGGGGCTCATGGAGGAGGAAAGCTTGATGTCTGTTGTCATGGGTGTGCTGATGGGTTTGCAGTCCTCTATGTTGTAGCGCTTGAGGACCTCCATGATATCCTTGGTCAGGTTCAGTTCGAAGGTGCCTGCTGCTCAATCATGGTGGACAGCTATCCCAAGGTAGAGCTTGAAAGGATCTACATCATTCATCTTGAACTTACTGCTCAGATCGTACTTCAGCTTGTTCAACAACTCAACTGACGACGAGCAGATAATCAGGTCATCCACGCACAGTGCAACAAGCATGAAGTCTTGACCTTCCTCTCGCACAGAGACACTAGGGTCCTTCTAACACTAAGTGAAGGTGGACCTGGCCATGAAGCCATCCACCTCCTAGTACCTCATCATTGGAGCTTGTTTTAGCCCATAGAGCACTTTCACGAGTTTGTATACCTTGCCCTCTGGAGCCTTCACTCCCTCGGGCACTTCCATCAATACCTCTTTGTCAAGCTTCCCGTAAAGGAAACTGTCGTGACATCCATCTGGTGGACCTCCACATCGTTTGTTGCAGTGATGCCCAACATGGATCTGATGGAGGCAAAGGTGAAGACAGTCGCGAAGGTCTCCCCGTACTCTGAGCCTGCATGCTATGAAAACCCCTTTACCACAACTCTTGCCTTAAACTTGTCAACAATACCATCCTGATTGAACTTCTTCCAAAGTACCCACTTTGACCCCACCACGTGAGTGTTTGGGAGCCTGTCTACCATAAGCCATGTTCTGTTTTTTTCCATGGATACAAGTTTGCTATCCACTGTCTCCTTCTACTTGGCCGCATCTGGTATGTTTATGGCCTCCGCTACCGTCATAGGCTCTCCCTGAGCCAGACATGACCAGCTGAGTGTGGTCCATTTGGCACTCTCAGTATCATACTTAGGCTGAGGTTTCTTCAAGCACGTACTACGCCGGAGTGTTGCTGATGGTTCTTGGAGGCTTAACTACTTCTATTGCTCTTATGGTGCCCATGATCCGTTGTTTGAGGAAAAGCTACCGGCCTCATAGTTACACTCAGAGGCCTCAGACGACTCAGACTAATTGTCAAAGTCCATCGCTGTGTTAGCTTGCACATCCACTCTCCCGAAAACACCATCATCCTGCTTCACTGGTACCATCTGCCATTTCATAGGTGCTTGATCACCTGACATGAACAACACAATCCATTCTCGTGATTTGAAAGCATGGACAAGATCCAGCAACTCTTCCTTGTGAAGCGTTACTTCATCAAACTAGACATCTCGACTCCTAATGAGCTTTCTAAATGCTTGATCCCACATCATACATGCCTTGTCTCAAGTGTCATAGCCAACCATTACACATTTGCAAGCGCGAGTGTATGGCTTGCCACTTCCCTCTCCTACTTGGACATTTTCCCATGCAGTACGACCAAAGACCCTTATGTGTGAGGCATCTGGCTTCTTCCTTGACCAAGCCTTCTGTGGCGTCCTCAGCTGCTTCTCTTGTCGCTTCTTGTGGCATCTTCAAAGTGCCGCTCCTAGAGTAAGATTTGCACGGTAGCAAGCAGTTCTTGCAGCTACAACCTAGAAGCGAGGTGGTAGTTTAGTGTCAAAGAGCATGCTTCGTGTCATGCCGAAGATATTCTCATTCATCTTCTCGGCAACGCCATTGCTCTGGAGGGTGTAAGGCGTGGTGGTCTGGTGGTTTATGCCGTGTTGGCTCAACCATCCCTGGTATGCCTCGTACTTACTATTGTCCGTGCGTAATACTTTGACCTTCTTGCTCGTCTATCTCTCTACGATGGCAACAAACTCTTGCAGGTTCTCCTTGACCTCTCCCTTTGCCTTGAGGAAGTAGATCCACATCTACGACTATGGTCATTGATGAAGGTCACACAACATCTGCTGCCGCCATTCAAAGGAGTGCAGAATGGATCGCACACATCAGAGTGAATCAGGTCAAGATTGCTGCCAAAGGTTGTCCATTATGCTCAAAGGGCTTTTATCTTTGCCTTGCCTTGGAGGCATGGCTCACACAGCTTCTTGTACTTCCCCTCATCCTTAGCCTTGCATCTCTCCATTCCATGAATCACTTCGTGCTACTACATAGCTTGCAGCATGCTATCAGCCACATCGCCAAAGCGCCTATGCCACAGCTCAACTTCTGTGTCTTTGGTGGAGCTAGCCATCATGGTGAAGGCCTGTATTGTAATATCAGGCTTCAGAGACTTGGGCTCTTCAACCGTTACATACTCCTCATTTGTACTCTCAAGGGGCTTAGTTTGCAACACATAGAGCCCATCAACTCTTGGGACTTGTGCAACGAGACTCTCCTTGGGATAAGAGATCTTGATATCCTTGTTCTTGACAATCACTGTTTTTTCCACCGTGAAGACAACCATCATGTCATGGTCCGTGATTTTGGTCACCGACAATAGGTTTGCTGTAAAAGACGGCATATAGATGATGTTCTCGAGCTTCGTGTTTTTCTCACCACTGTTCACTTTGATGCTGATCAACTTATCATCCTCACCTTGTGCATGGACAAGGCTACTGTTGGCACACCTAAAGCGACATTCATTGTCCTCAATAGAGATGAAACCATCCTTCTCCCTTGAAGAGTGGTGGTTCGTGCTTCAGTCGAGCCTATAGGCTCCACGCTTGAACAATGCCGCTCCATTGGTTGTGGGCACGCTCCCAGCCATAATATTTGTCAATCCCTTATTACCCTTTCCTTGCCCTTGTTATTACCACCATTACCTATGTCTTCCTTCTTTGGAGCCTTGCACTTCCGTGCCCAGTGCCCTTGGCTTGCCACGGTTATGAAACTTCCCACGACCCTTTGAACCCTTTCCATTGCCACCATTGGCTCTTCCTCCACCGCCACTGCTTCTGTTGCCACTCTGACCAGAAGAGGAGTTGTTGCCAAGGCCACTGTGCTATGCAGCATGGGCCAAAATGTTAGCCTCACCGCCACTACGACGCACGACCTCGTTGTGCGCGTAATTGGACACTTCCTCATACATCAGCTCCTCCTCCTTCCAACCATTCAAGACAGTGATCAAAGGATCCCAACTTTTAGGTAGTGCCATCAGGGAGATCATGGCTTGCATGTTGGTGTCAATTTCCCAGTTCATTTGGGTCAGTTGTTGCAGCAGTCCTTCAACTTCCACTATGAAGTCTGGGATTGCCTCTCAATCGCTCACCCTCATCCCAATCAATTTCTGAAGAATAAGTCATAGATGCATGTGTGATGCCATAAAGATCGGCATGCTGTGACTCATGCACTGATGTCACAAGGATCGCGAGCCCCATGTCATTTTTTGGCACTCCATTCTTCATACCCAAGGTCGTCCTTTGGTAGTTCAACCTCTTCTCCAAGGAACATTTTCATGTAGCCGCGTACTCTCATGACGATCTCAAACTGTCATTTCCACAAGGGAAAATCTATCCCTGTGAACTTCGACATGTCGTCATTGACCAACTCAAGTCTGAGCATTTTAGGTGTCATCATACTCCTTTGCTGCTTCTCTGCTTCTCTCCTTTGTTGAGGCCGATGTAGGTTCAAGTAGGTTGTTTTCTGCTACGAATTTTAAGGTACAGGTCCTTTGCTTACCCCTCAGTCATTGATCACCTATAAAGAGAGAAAAATGCATTTAGCAAACCCATGGCCGTGCCTCCAAAGGGCCCTGCCTCAAAGGGTAGAGCTTGTCCTTGGTCCTTGTTTACTTAGTGCCAGCACTCGTTGTTGGAGCTCATGGAGCAAATGGAGCAGATGGATTAGATGGAGTTGGTGGAACTTAGACGCACTACAAAACACAGAGGGCGAGAGCACGTACAAGCGTGCCTTACAACTAGTCAGTGTGGGCCCATAACCCTTTGTTAACCGGCCTGAGGCAACAGACTGTAAAACAAGGCCGACACAATGGTACTTGCCAACTGCTCCTAGCATTTCAACTAGTAGGAGATATCACCCTGAGAATCACGGTTCCATACTGAGCAGTTCATAGGAATCACTTCCTTACACTTTTTCCTTAGCACCTGGTCACTTTTGCACGAGAAGTGAACTCCCGGGGCTTAGACCAACCAATGCTTCTATAGTGTCTGCCTTTGGTATAGACTCTCTCAGGAGTCTCAAAGGTAAGAATTGTAATCAACCACAGGCCACTGATAGGTACTTATAGTCCTAGAACCAACCTCTAGCCTAGGCACGCAGTGGCTCCTTGGATGAGCCACTTTGGAGGCAACCTGGATTGCATCATTGCCCCTGCCTACATGGTGCTCTCTATGACCGCCAAGTGGCACCAGCCACCAAGAAGGACCTTGGAATGTTTTGAGATGTCTCTCAGAACCATCCTGTTGCCCTTTTGGTCATAATGAAAACTAGTCACTAGATTGGGGTTCGACCCAATGACCTCTCACTTTGTTCACTACCTCTGGAACGTCTGAGCCACAAGGAGTTGTCCTCGGCAGCATTTGCTGGCTATACTATCCAGTTTAGACCAAGGGGAATTGCTCCAATTGAGAAGTGCATGCCATGAATATCTGGACCAGACTTAGGAGACCTATGCCAACGGAGCAGTGCATGCCTAGTCTGTCCTGTGCCTGTCCAAATGTCAGCTATGGACAAGGGGAATTCAAGATTAAAAAATCTTCTCACCACCGAAAGATCCACTAAAGAAGTACACTTCCCTCAACTGACCAGTCCTAATCCTGAATATTTTGAAGACCTATAACATCCTGTATTTGAGGAATTGGCAATGTGTTCAGTTGCGAGTTCTTACCTTCTTGCAGCTGGAGTTCTATGGATTATCGACTCTGGATGTCAGCTGTGGACTCTGGTTATACCAAGCAGATGACTTGTCCAGAATAATGGTACACCTCCTTCACTCAGTGCTTACATCCACGTGGAGTTTGAATTGGGGATGGCTGACTGATTCCAGCCTACCAAAAAGGGACTGTGATAAATCTGATCACCTTGAAAGGACAGCAAGTAGCAGATACTTTCGATCAAGTTCTGTATGTCCTTGAACTCGTAGCTTACCTTCTTTCAGTTGGCCGCATCAATGAAAAAGGGTTCAAGGTCATTTTTATATCGACAAAAAATGCAAAATTCTGGATATTAAGGGCCATTTTGCAGCTGTTATTACTCGAGTAGGGCATCTCACCATCCTTGATTCAGAAGAAGTGCCATCCGCCATGATCTCTAGTGCACCTGAAGTACCCTTCATGGTCCCTGCCACCTGCATTGCGCCTGCATTGCACCTGCATTGCACCTGCATTGCACCTGCTTCATTGCACCTGCATTGCACCTGCATTGCACCTGCTTTGCACCTGCATTCCACCTGCATTGCACCTGCATTGCACCTGCATTCCACCTGCATTGCACCTGCATTGCACCTGCATTGCACCTACATTGCACTTGCATTGCACCTGCATTGCACTTGCATTGCACCTGCATTGCACCTGCATTGCACCTGCATTGCACCTGCATTGCGCCTGCATTGCACCTGCATTGCACCTGCATTACACCTGCATTGCACCTGCTTCATTGCACCATTGCTTCATTGCATCATTGCACCATTGCTTCATTGCACCATTGCACCATTGCACCATTGCACCAGGGCACCATTGCACCATTGCACCATTGCACCATTGCCCCATTGCACCATTGCTTCATTGCATCATTGCTTCATTGCACCATTGCTTCATTGCATCATTGCTTCATTGCACCATTGCTTCATTGCATCATTGC
>SZWC01000217.1:7840-44699 GCA_023375785.1 Penium margaritaceum | reverse complement strand
CCCCCCCCCCCCCCCCCCGTTAGAGTAGAGCCGAAAGAATAGGGGCGGCAAAAAAAGAGACAGGGCGAGGCACGGGAATGCCCGGTGAAAGAGTTCCCCTCCCCCCCCGGGCCAACCGAGCCTCGGCAGAGAGAGAAAAAAGAGAAGTCCAGAGGAACAAGACGCAGGGTGTACAGTGGGCTGGTGGGAACTTTTTTGCCCGGGCAACGCCCCGACGGCTGAGAAATAGACCGGTCCCAACAGCACACCCTGCCCGGACTCGGGGGAGTGGGTCTCCTCCCGCTCATCCGGCCCGAATGGTGAGCTGACAGCGGCAGCCCACCCAACGGGGTCTGAAGAGAGAAGAAGAACTGGGCAGGATATAGATGGAGAAGGTTTGCAGTTGCGAGCGGCGTGGCTCCGGCCCCAAACAGGCCAGCGTGGGAGCACGTTGGGGTTATGCAAGGACCAAGGTGCAGAAGGAGGAGGAGACAAAAGTGCAGACGCGAGGAGACAGAAGACAAGGAGGAGGGAGTGTGCAGAGGAGATAGAGGGGTGGATACCCTGCGTCCAGCCCAACGCCTCATACGGGGAGGACGGAAGCGGGAAACAGCCAATAGCGGCGGGCAGAAGCAAGGGAGGTGGATAAGCACTCGCACACGACCCGCATCCGTGCCAACGCCTCATGTGGGGGGCACGGAAACGGGAAGCGACAACGGCTCCACCGAGGACCATCTCCGTCCGTCCCAACGCCTCATACGGGGGGACAGAAAGAGAGAGCCGGGAGTGAGCGGTGGCGGAGAAAGAGCAGAGAGGAAGCAGCGCCGATAGATGTCAGGACGAAGAGAGAAGACCCAGGTGAGTGCAGAGATGAGCATGGCGGTCGGCACAGAGGGTTTTGGTGAAGATGTCAGAAGTCTGATCAGCAGTGGGGAGGTAGTGCATGACAACCTCGCCTTCCGCGACGGCGTTGCAAACGTAGTGATACTGCCAACGGATGTGTTTGGTTCGATCATGGAGAACCGGATCCTTGGAAAGAGCGATGGCGCCTTCGGTGTCACAGTGGATGGGCGCGGGTTCAAGTTGATCAAACCCAAGCTTGCTCAAAAGCATGCAAATCCATACCGCCTCTCTCGTGCATTCACTTTCAGCTAAGGGTGTTCACGAGTCCAGACTCGCGAGTCTCAAGGAAGACTCGGACTCACGAGTCCGAGGCTCCTTTTGGACTTGGACTTGCGAGTCCAAGTCCATCCAAAGACTCGGACTCGCGAGTCCCAGACCAGACTCGCGAGTCCTGGACCAGACTCGCGAGTCCTGGACCAGACTTGCGAGTCCTCGACCAGACTTGCAAGTCCTGGTCCAGACTCGCGAGTTTATGTCAATAATGCACCTTGTCCACCGCTGATCACCACCATGGTGACTCCCAGTCATGGTGTACCTTTTGTTAGATGCTTAACACAGGACTGGCTTGGACTCGCGAGCCGAGCCAAGCTGGTGGACTCGGACTCGCAAGTCTGGGACAGGACTCGGACTCGCAAGTCCTGGACTCGAGTCCGGGCTTTTGGTGTACAGCCTTAANTCACGAGTCCGAGGCTCCTTTTGGACTTGGACTTGCGAGTCCGAGTCCATCCAAAGACTCGGACGCGCGAGTCCCAGACCAGACTCGCGAGTCCTGGACCAGACTCGCGAGTCCTGGACCAGACTTGCGAGTCCTCGACCAGACTTGCAAGTCCTGGTCCAGACTCGCGAGTTTATGTCAATAATGCACCTTGTCCACCGCTGATCACCACCATGGTGACTCCCAGTCATGGTGTACCTTTTGTTAGATGCTTAACACAGGACTGGCTTGGACTCGCGAGCCGAGCCAAGCTGGTGGACTCGGACTCGCAAGTCTGGGACAGGACTCGGACTCGCAAGTCCTGGACTCGAGTCCGGGCTTTTGGTGTACAGCCTTACTTTCAGCAATGCATTCAGCTTCCGTAGAAGAGAGAGCGACCACAGATTGCTTCTTCCTGCGCAAGCTGACGGGTCCACCATTGAGAAGGAAAACATACCCAGAGGTGGAGCGACTTGTGGTGTGATCACCAGAGAGATCAGCATCACATAAGCCCTAGGGAACATTGTTCTCATAAGAGTAGCGGATAGCAAGGGAGGCGGATCCACAGAGGTAGCAAATGCTGCGTTTGGCGGTCACGACGTGAGCAGCGGTTGGGCACTGGCATCCTTGACTGATAAGGCCAACGGCAAATGAGAGGTCAGGTTGTGTACCCACAGAGGAGTACATCAAGGAGCCCACCATGCGCGGGAAAGCTTGGGCATCTTCCAAAGAGGCCAAAGGTGTGGCTGCTGTGACTGGTTTGATAATGCCGTGATCCTTGGAAAGTGGTGTGGCTTGTGGAGTGGATGTACCAAGCCCGAACTTCTCGGCCACACGTTGGGCATAAGTGGCTTGAGTGAGAGTCACCTGACCGTGCGTGATGTCATGAGTGACTTGAATGCCAAGGTAGTACTTGAGGGGCCCCGTGTCATTGATCTCAAAACGGCCAGACAGCTGCTGTTTGAGTGTATCCAGAACAAAGAGCGATGGCCCAAACAGGATGAGGTCGTCCACGTAGAGAATAACGCCAAGAAGATTGAACCCTCCACAAAAGTACACTGAGTGGTCGGAGTGAAGGCGTTGGGGACATTGGACCAGGAAAAACTCATGGATCTTCAGGTTCCATTGTTGTGGAGCTTGCTTCAGGCCATACAGAGACTTGTTGAGCTTGCAGACGTAATCAGGTTTCTCTGGAGATAGGAAGCCCTCTGGTTGGGTCATGTATATGATTTCGTTGAGGTCGCCATTGAGGAAGGCACTTTTGACGTCCATTTGATAGAGATGCCATTTGTTGTTAGCAACCAGAGATAGGATCACCCTGATAGATGAATACTTGGCTACCGGTGCAAAGGTGTCTTGATAGTTCACTCCAAGGACTTGACTGTAGCCGCGCGCAACGAGACGGGCTTTGTAGCAATCAGGTGTACCTGCACTGGTCAGCTTGGTTTTGAACACCCACTTACACGTAGCAACGGGCGTGTTGGGTGGTGGAGGGACAGTATCCCATGTGTGCTGTTTTTTAAGTTGAGAGAGTTCATCTTGGGCTGCTTGGCGCCATTGGTTGGCATCCGGGTGACGCATGGAATCTTTGAATCTGGTGGGGTCCACCACTTGTGTGAGTAGTGCTGTGTGGTCAAAGTCATCGTCTGCTAAAATCTCAGTTGTTGAAAGAAAACCAAGCTGAAGGAATGTCGAAGGTATTGTGAGTCGGGCGGACCCACGTAGTCCTCATTGTGACGGAGTGCTGGAAATGACTGTCTGGGGAGTAGCGGGAGCATCATGATGTTCCTCAAGAACCACAAGAGGGAGTACACCAGCGTGGTCATCAGGTCTGGGGTTGAAGGAAAACGTCTGAAGAGGTGGTGGAGTTGTCTCAATGTAGACAGTGGGCGAGACTACTGGTGGTGTTGCATCACGTGCTCGATTGAAGAAGCTTTCGTCGAAGATGGGTTGTCTGCTCGGAATCACACGTTTGGAGTCTGGATCCCAAAGTCGGTAGATGTTGCGTGTCTCGTACCCAAGGAGGATGCAGACTTTTGATCGTGGATCAAGCTTGGAGCGCTCTTCTGGCTGGACCCAGGCGTGTGCTGTACATCCGAATATACGGATGTGTCCCAGATAGGGCTTGTTCCCGGTCCATGCTTTGTAGGGTGTTGATGCACCTGCATGCAACTTTGCTGTGGGAAGACGATTTGTGATATATGCTGCAGTGTGAAGAGCTTCATGTTGGCTCAGAGGGTGAGTGTGCACCCTGGAGGGTCCCTAGCAGTGGATGGTTCACACCACCAACTGTTTTTGAAGAGACTGAAACTGTGGAGGCAGCTGGTTCCAAGGATGGCAGAAAACTGGTCAGAGAGTGTGACAACAGTTTTGACCTCAATTGACTTGGAATGAACTCTTGATAAAGGCTCACAAGCAGTGAAATTTTATAGCCACTGATCTAAGCTTTCCAGAACACTAAAGCATGCCAGATTTGGAGCTTCCTAGCAGATTTTATAGCTTCTAGAGTGGCCCTTGGTAGGCTGTCCTTTTCCCACCTAGGAAGGCATCCCTTCCTTCCACTAGAAGCTTCTGCCCCTTCCTAGATTCCTCAGCTTGCTTCTAGTAGGAGGGAAGGTGTCCAGAAGACCAAGACACCTCTAGATGCCTTGTAGGACAAGTCACCCCTTCTAGAAGATGTGCCACCTTCCTGGACCCTCACCTGGCCTTCTATAAACTTAAAGAGGACCTCTCGAGGTTGAGCTAGCTTCCTGGCATCTATTTTCCACCTCCCTTGAGGCAGGGCAGAATTTCTTCTTNCTAGGAAGGCATCCCTTCCTTCCACTAGAAGCTTCTGCCCCTTCCTAGATTCCTCAGCTTGCTTCTAGTAGGAGGGAAGGTGTCCAGAAGACCAAGACACCTCTAGATGCCTTGTAGGACAAGTCACCCCTTCTAGAAGATGTGCCACCTTCCTGGACCCTCACCTGGCCTTCTATAAACTTAAAGAGGACCTCTCGAGGTTGAGCTAGCTTCCTGGCATCTATTTTCCACCTCCCTTGAGGCAGGGCAGAATTTCTTCTTGTGGGATTGAACCCGGGCCCCTGCCTCTATAGGTGGACACCATTAACCACTAAGCCACTACGGCTTGTCTTTTTGGTGTTCCTTTTTTGAGTCACTCCTGCCATGGTGAGGAGCATCACTCCAACACTTCAGCCCATAAAGCAGATGAGAGGCCAGCTGTATGGAGCATGGTCCAAACTCTTTCGGGAAGAGTCTGATTCATCCTTTCTGCTTTGCCATTTTTTTGTGGAGTATATGGCACCGTGGTTCGATGTTGAATTCCTCTCTCGTCATTGAAAAACTCAGTCCTATTGTCAGTACGGATATTCTAGACTGTCAAGCTGATCTCGTTTTCAACCTGTCAAACCCAAGTTTTAAATTCTTCAATAGCATCAGATTTGAAGTGGAGGATCCGGGTCCAGACGATATGTGTGTAGTCATCCAAGATGACGAGAAGATAGTGCTTGTTGGAGAGAGAGCCTTCCTTGATATAGCAAAGATCCATGTGCACGAATTCCAGGCACTCATGGGTTCCATGTGACGGGAGTGCTTGGAAAGACCCTCGATGTTGTTTGCCTGTGATGCAGCCTCCGCACATGGGTGCTTCTCTGTCTTGCAGTAGACTGTCCGGAAGATCGTGAGCAACTGAACCTCCAGCCATTTTGGTTAGAGTTGAATAGCTGATGTGTGCCAGCCGCTTGTGCCAAAGTTCTGTCGTGGTTGGCAGGGACGTTATCTTTGCCGGTGAAGGTGAAGAAGCCACAAAAGCCATCTCTTGCGTTTCTGAATGTCTTGAGGGTTTGCTGGTGTCAAGGATGGTCAGATTTCCCATTTGAGTGGCCACCGCTGCCAGTTGAGATGTCTGGTTGTACACCTTGTAGTTCTTGTCAGTGTCTAACACAACTTTGAAACCTTTGCCGTTGAGCTTGGTAACTGAAAGAAGATTTGCGACAAGGTCTGGGACATAAAGTACGTCCTCGAAGGTCCTTATTGTCGGCTTTGCATTGCACTTAATGCCAACCTTGACTGTCCCTTACCCGTAGGCAGGGATAGTTCTCCCATCACCAAAGCAGACTTCTCGTGGTGTCAGGAAACGCTTGAAGTTGATAGACCAGTCCTTCTTGCAGGTCATGTGTTTCGTGCAACCAGGGTCCATGATCCATGCCAAGATGCCAGCAGCCAAGAGAAGAGCACTGTCGATGGAGCACATGGCCAACTCTTCAGTCACAAACTCTTCTTCGGCCTGGGTGTGGTGTCCTGCATCTTCTGTTGCTGAGCCATAGGTTGAATGCTCTGGCTGTGTGGCTAACATGTCTTTGTCAGGCAGGATTGGTCCTTCAGATAGAAGATTCAACTGAAAGTTGTCTTCTTCGTCTGATTAATCTTGTGCTTTTGTAGACCCTGTAAGAAAGGCGGCCACGGTGGACATGTAAGTTGTCAGCATTACTTGATGTGGTCGTCGAGAACCATAATGACGAGCAAAGTTTGGACGTCGTTTAGGGCAGTCCACGGCAATGTGTCCCTTTTGCTTGCACGTCCAGCACACTCGATCAGTTGGAGGAACAAAGCCCCCTGGTGAGTGAGGAGTTGGTTGATCTCTGTTATTGAAATGCGTAAGAGAGCCCTGACTGCCGTTACCATATGCTCCAAACTTCTTTGTCCTTTGTCCTTGGTACTTGGTCACAAGGCCAGTCTTACCTCCATTGTCCTTGACATATTGCTCTTCAACCATCATTAGTTCTTCGACAGCCTTCTCCAGAGTCAGAGAGTATGGTTGACTTTCAGGTGGTGGTGCTGCTGCTGGTGCTGTTCCAGCAACAACACCGGGTGCCCCACCGGCGGCTCTTCCTTGTGCATCAATGGCTTGCTGCAGTGTTATTCGGAGTTCAGCAAGTTGAGCATCAAAGATCTTCCCTTGTTTCTGAAAAGTCTGAAGTCGGTTGATGGTGTCTTTGAATCTGGCAGGTAGTCCACGAAAAAGATTTAGTACTAGGACTCTTTCAAAGATCACTTCTCCCATTGATGAGATGCGGCTGGCGAGACGTTTGAGATGGGATACGTGATCTTCCAGGCGTGTTCCTTCTTCCATCTGTTGAGTGTGACACTCTGTCAAGAGGCTCCCCAGTTCAACATCGCTCGTTCTTTCATAGCGACTCTTCACGGCCTTCTAAGCTTTCCTTGGACAGTTGGTTTGATTGTTTTCTCTGATGATAAACTTGAGTCATTCTGTTAGATTCAGCGCCAGAATCGAAAAGGCCTGGTCACAACGCCGCTTCCAGCTGACTTGCTCTTCAGGTGATGCTCCTGCAGGTAATATGCCAGTGGGAGGATCGCAGACGACTCCCCATATGCCCTTGTTTAGAAAGATCATCTTGATGTTGAATGTGAAGGTATGGTAGTCATCGCCATCAAACGGCGCCACTTTGATGTGATCTCCATTGTTGATTGTTGCCGCCATAGTTGCGTATATCTGAAGATGCCACCTGCTCTGATACCAAATGTTGAAATCTTACACAGCAAAATCTTTAGGAATCTTCAGATTCAGTACTCTGGTAGGTCAGATTCTTCGATGCTTTGCTGAATTTTTGGTGATGACCTCTCAGACACGTGTTACCACTCATACATACACAGGCACTCTTGCCTCAGTTATGTCATTGTCTGTGCGATTCAAGAGTATGAGCTGAAGGCACAGTTACACGACTCCTCTCACAAGTTTTCCAACGGTATCAAGCTTGTTCAAAATGATCTCACACAGACGAATTAATAGCAAATAAAAACCCACGGCTACTTATCTGTCTGTACTAGCTAAGAGTAGAAAAGTACAAGTGTTGACGTAGTCCGGTATCCATGTGTCTTCCAATTCTCAGTCACAGGATCTTTTGGACGCCGCTCAATGATCTCCAATCATCGGCAGACCGAGGTTGGCGGATGCTCAGCGCCCTCGGTGCGATCCACGGACGAGACCGTCCGGATCTGCGGTAGCTTCTCATGGCCGTCGATCTGTCTCGGGCATTTGTCTCGAGATGACGGAATGACCGCACCTCTCCATTCAGCAACGGCTTTGATCATTCCAACTCCCCTTGCAAAGATTCGTGACCACAGAATCCATCTTTAGAAATAACAATATCTTTCGCGTGCTCCTGTTCCTTGCCACGTAAGCAGACTCAGAGCCCAAAGGAGCTCACGCTCGCACTCTCGCTTTGTCTGCCAGACCACACACCCTGTTGGTCCAAAGCCTGCCAAGATATAGCGCGTCCAGTACCATCATACAGTCAGCTCTCTGGAGCTCCAATAGGATGAGTAGAGTGAATAGGGCTGTGGATGGATGGATCAGTGGGACGCCTAAAGAGGCCTGCCCACAGCCATACCATGCCCCGCCATGTAGGATAGACAGGAGGGTTGAGAGAGGGATATGGATCTCTCTCTCGGCCCTCTTGTTTCCTTTTTGTTGTTGTTGTACTGAGCCCAGTATATTGTTGGATCGAGTCAATCTGACGGCTGTCCTTTTTCCAACACATCCCACCCAACAGTCAATCCAACATAACATGCAACTTTCCACTCAACATCCCATATCACTCGTAATCCAACTTCCAAATTGACATGTATTTCAACCTGCAACCCAACTTCTATTCAAGCTTCTAACCCAACTTTCAAAGCAACTTCCAACCCAGCTTCCAACCCAACTTCAAGCTCAACTTCCAGCCTGACGTCTAACATGAATTCCAATCCAACTTCCAGTCCAACTTCCAACCCTATTCATAACGAAACTTCTAACCCAATCTCCAACCCAACATTACCCCAACTTCCAACCGAACTTTCAACTCAACAGCTAATCCAACATGAAACCCATATTCCAACCCAACTTCCAACACAACCTTCAATCCAGTGTCCAACTCGACTTCCAACCAATCTTGCTACCATCCACTCAACCCGACTTCTATCCCAAATTTCAGCCCAATTTCAAACCCAATTTCATACCCAACTTCTACCACAACTTTCAACTCGATTTCCAACTGAACTGTCAACCCAAATTCGGATGAAAACAGGATGAGCCTCGAAGATCAACATGTTCATGTTGATCTCTGAGATCAACATGAGCATTTTGACCTCTGACACAATAATCATTTGACACAGCTAGAATTTCAAACATTAACTCCATTCACTGCATAAACTCTGGATACACAAGTCACACACACGGCCGTTATACTTGGCCAGGTTCTATACACATCGCCAGCTTCAAGAGCCTTCACCAAGGCCTAAAGCAGATTGTATATCTCCTTCACATCCCAACGCTATACTCCACGTTTGACTTAGCTCACTACACAAGCTAGACCTAAATGAATTTGCCTACTGTTATATACTCCTTTGAGACCTGGATGTTAATAAAATTTTGAACCACTGACTGTCGGTTGACTTTGTGACTGACACTTTTGACCGCTATCCATTTGGACTGCTCTTGAGGACAAGAGTCATCAAGTAATTATCTTATGACAGACGCTGGACACTCTTGGGAGATCAATGGGCGACGACATCTAGATGTGCAAGAGTTTCCCGGGAACCGTGGATTGATCGTTGTTGGTCCTCTGGCTCGCCGCCGCCTGGTCCCCTCTTGTCAGGTGTCAGTGTCGCGCGTCGGTGTTTGCCCCTGCATGTCACTCCTGAAATCACGTCGGCCGCCTAACTTCCTTTCGGTGTACACGCAGGGTTGTCACGTCAGCGACTGTTGAGAGAAGCTCTCGCTGGAGTCCTTGGTAGTCCTGGTACTTCATCCTCCGTGCCATATGCAGTAAACATACAAAACTCGTATGCGCATATCACTTGCGTGTCCCTACTGCTGTCAGACTATATGTAAATAGAAAGACCGCGGCAGATGCTCTGGTGGGGATGAGCTCCCGTTCAGCGTAACTGATCCCGCCTTTGCATAAGGTAGAGTGATTATACTACTGTATGTACAGGAGGATTGGGGGAGAAAGTGGTGACCTCTCCTCCAGCCCTTTTGCACCTTTTACCTGTACTGAGCCGATATCGCACAATGTAGCTCTCCCTTAACAGGTTGTGAAATAAACTATGTAACGTTTCTTCTTTCATTCATATCTCCAAAACCAGCCATTGGATTCAAGTAAGACTTGGACTGTGGAGGTTTGATGATGCGAACGTTCCAAAGGTACCATTTTATTGGAGATCTGACGGTTGGTTTGGGAGATTGCCATTTTCCAACATTTCTCCCCTTGTCTGCCAGTCTCCAGAGGAGGTTGGCGTACACTAAGAGAATGCTCCTCCACAAAAAGTCATTGGTAGAACGGGAGTGAGGCACGGGAATGCACATCAAACGAACTTTCCCCCCGTGTACATACGGAGCCTCCACAGATAAAATTCAAAGTAGTCCGTAAAGGGTGGCTTGGAGTCACAAAGTCAAGGAGGTCAAGGAGGTCAAGGAGGGGATCTTGAGATTCTTGTGAAGTTAGGAACAAAGTACCAGGGTTTTTTGAGTGATGAGTGGGAAACCGCATGCGCTAAGCAAGGCAAAAGCATGTAGAAGTAGTGCCACTTTTTAACATAGAGGTTAGAAAAGGAGGCGTAACAAAAAGCCAATGGATGCATGATAGGAGTGCAAGGAGGGTACGGACCTCGACAGTCCCCGATTTGAATCCGACGCCTCATGTGGGAGGAATGGAAAAGGAGGGTTGAGGGTACCGTGGGTTTGGTGTGGTCTGCTTCCGTTCCATTACCTCATATGGGGGGAACAGAAGAAGACAACTTAGGCAAAGACATAAGTTACAAGAAAGAAACTAGAGTAGCAGGTTTGACTATAGCTATCCGGCCCTATGCCTCACGTGGAGGGACTGGATAGGGTGCAGACGGACGCAAGAGAGCAGGAAGGAGAGCGGTGGGCAAGGATTAGACATAAAGCGGAAAAGGAAATGTTGATGGTGCAGATGATGCTGTCCGTGCTGATGGTATTGATCGTACATACAATGTTATCTGTGCTGATGATGCGGAGGATGCTGATGGGGTCGACGGTGTTGCTGATGGAGTCGATGTGCATGCAATGTGCCCCTCGCTTCATCCGGGAGTGACAGGAGGAGACCACTGCATGATGAAAGAAGGGAAAGGGGTCCTTTTCCATAACCAATGCCTCATACGGGGGCACATGAGGAAATCACTTGAGGGAACAAAACATGGTAAAAATAGGAAAAAAACAGAAATCAAAAACGAGACCACACATGGCAACACACGCAACAAGGAGCAACAGCAGCTGCTGGCACTCAATTGGGTCGATCCAAAAAGGGTAAAATGGTATCAAGACAGCGAGCAATTTTGCAACTGCGACAACAACCACAGGGAGGCACCACTGTCGTACACAAGGACTGCACACTGTTGTCAACATGAGAAGTATAAATAGGTGATGCGCCACGCCATCGTGGTACTACTGCCACCGTACACGCTCTGCTCATTACATGGTGATCTCATCAAAGATGCAGATTTCCTTGAAGGTGTTTCTAGTGGGTAACATGTGGCACCATGTGTATGTCGTGGCCTTTGAGCATAATGTAGGGCTTGTCCTAGCAGGACAGTCAAATCTTGCTAGTATGGGAGGGTTGGTAATGGGCACTTGCGTGGTGTAATTTAGAGCAACAAGGATGGGCTTGATATTCCGTGGGATATGGGAATGGTTCGTTGAGGTCTTGGAAGAGCAGAGGTGGGAGCGGAAACTAGTGGTGCATAGCTCATGACCGTTGATTGTGCTTGTGTGATAAAGGAAGAGCAAGAGGTTCCTGCCGGCTCACACCGATACGCCTTTGGAAGAGGGTTGGAAATGATGGTGGCTGGTGGTGCTTTGTGTGATGATGGAGAGAAAGCTCTTAGTAGAGGATCTTGCTGTGGATGTTGCTGTTTTCTTTTTTGTTGCACCAGTGTACAGAAGTACCATACGTGTTAAGCCTGCTTGTACTTTCAGCATATGGCTTCACTAAGTAGAGGTATGGATGAAGACAAAGAGCATTGAGGTGAAGATTGGCGTTGCTGAGAGTTGGCATCGTACAATGGTGAACTGAAACAGGATCTACCATTTCATATGATGTTGTTTTCCTCACAAAGGAGAGCAATTATGAGACGTGACGCATTAAAGATGCTACCAGAAATGCAAAGCCACTCCCTCTTGATGGCATTGCGCTGACTCAATCCTGCTAGAGAATTTGGAACGGTGATCTGTTACTCAATGAAAAGCAGAAGTTCAAGAGCCCTGATTTGCTCATATGAATGGATGGACCAGAAACTTAGATTTCTGATGGTGCCTTTAAGCCAAGCATGAACAAACAGAGTGAACTTTCAGGCAAAATGGCAAGCAGAGACTGGTTCTCCAAGAGCATGAAGTCCTTCAACCAGGAGTTTCAGTTTCAAGATAACTTTCCAACATGCTCCTACTCGTCCATTTTAAGGTCACTGAATTGTTAAGAGATAACCCCAAGTGTTGTGTCAGAGGTTTTCTCAAGGAATTTCCGAATATTGAGCCAAGCGATTGATGGGTCATTGCTGGAGTTGTTTTATTGGAGGAGACTTTTGGAGGGAAGAGAGACGTGCATGCCAAGAATTGCACACGCCAGTACTTGACAGTGAAGCCAAAAAAAAGAGTAGTAGTATTAGGGGTTGTAGACCTTGACACATCGCTGGGCCCTGGTAAAACAGCATTCCATAAGTCCATGGACATGAGAAGGAGATTTATGTCAAATGTCCAACGTCGATATGTGTTATAGTCGTGATGATTGAGGATGGCAGCGTGAAATTTGACATGCCCGGTCTCCCAAGGAGGAGGAAACGTGGCATATTGGAAGTCTTAATGGTCCTTTGTGGAGGAACGTGATGAGAACCCAGAACATTAAGCCAATGTGAAGCCAAAATTGACTACGAAGAAGGCTCTGTCACATTTTTCAATGAATTTTAATGATTTGAGTTGAGCCCATTTTAACAGGAGTTGATTGTATGTGAAAGATGCTTTGAAAGATCCAGTAAGGATGACTTGAACGGATCTGTCCCTGTGTGTGATAATAGGTGGAGTACATGTAGATGTCCAAGAAAAAAACGTTTAAGATAGTTTTCTAATGATCTTGATTAGTCTATCACTTGTAGCAGCCAATGTTTCTGCTTCTGCTAATTCTGGCGTTGGCGATACCTTTGTCCTAGCAGTTGATGTCAAGGTCAGGAATGCGAGTCAATTAAAGAAATCTTTAATTGGAATTAGGAGAAAGTTCATAGTGATGTTTAGTAGGAATTCTCTTGCCCTTCTTGCTGTGGTCGCTGGTAACATTGGTTGTCATAAAACATTTTTTGTTTGGAAGACAGAATCACGTCTCCTCTCAAAACTCTTGAGGGACATATCCAGTTGACTTGAAGGCCCCTGCTTTGATACCACGTTAGAGGTCAACATGAACCAATAAACATTTGACATTATCTTTATGCAATCCATAAACTCTGGATACACAAGTCACACACACAGTAGTTATACTTTGCCAGGTTCCACACACACTACGAGCTTCAAGAGAATTAGCCAATGTCTCGGGCAGATACTGCATCTCCTATGCATTCCAACAGTATGTTGCATGTCCGATTTGGTGCACTACATAGGAAGCTAGACCTAAATGACTTTGTCTACTGTTATATACTACTGTAAGACCTAGATGCTAACTAAAAACTGACTGTCTGTTGACTTTGTGAGTGTCACTTGTGACCGCCAGCCAGTTGGTCTCCTCTCGAGGACGAGATTCGTCAAGCGATGGTCTTTTGATACACGCGGGGTTCTCTTGGGAGATCGATGGACAATGGCATCCAGATCTGTGAGAGTACCCTGGTGACCGTGGATCAATTGCCGCCAATCCTCTGGCTCTCCGTCAGCTGGTCTCCTCTTTTCATGCGTCAGTCTCGCTCACTGGTGTTTGCCCTTGCGTTCACCCCTAAAATCATGCCAACCGTCCAGATTCCTTTTGCTTGCACACGCAGGACTAACACGTGAGCAACTACCAAGAGAAGCTCTCACTTGAGCCCTTGGTAGTCCCGATGTTTCATCCACCGCACCACCTAGGGTACAGTTCATCCTCTGATGCACATATTGCTTGTGTGTTCCTGCTACTGTCATGTTACAGGTACACAAATTGGCTGCGGCATGCACTCTTGCGCGGATGAGCTCCCGTTCTGTGTAACTGACCCCACCTTTGCATAGGGTAGAGTGAGTAGTGTAGGCATGAGAGATGGGGGAGAGAGTTAAGACCTCTCTCCCAGCCCTCTTCCACCTTTTACCTGTGCCGAGCCTAGATGGCACAAAGTAGCACTTTTTTGCCAGGTTCTTCTTCTTCTGGTCATTTCTCTAAATCCAGCTGTTGGTTAAGACTTGGACTGTAGACGGTTGATGATGTGAATACTCCAGCAGTGCTGTTCGATCAGAGATCTGAAGGTACGTATGGAAGATCTCTATTTTCCAACAAATTCCAACCTAACCACTAAAGAACCTTCCAAGTCAACTACCAACCCAACTTCCGATCTGACATGTAACACAACTTCAAATCCAACCACCAACCCAACATTCAACCCAATTACCATGCTGAATCCTAATGCAACTTGCAACTCAACTTCCAACCCAATTCCATCCCAACCTCCAACCCAACTTCTGACCCAACTTCTAAACCAACTTCTAATCATCATTTGACCCACCTTTAGACCCAACTTCCAACCCAATGTCCAATCCAGTTTCAATTCCAACGTCAAACCCAGTTTCTAATCCATTTACGGACCCAACATTCAACCGAACATCAAATCCAAAATACAACCCAAGTTGCAAGCCGACTTTGAACCGGACTTCCAACCCAACTTCCAATCCAGCTCTCAAACAGACTTCCAAGCCAGCTCTCAACACAACTTCTACTCCAATTTCCAACCCTTCTTCCAAGCCTACTTCCAACTCAAAATCCAACCCCACTTTCAACCCAAATTTTAGCCCAACTTTCAATCCAACCTTGTATTCAACTTCCCATCTAACATCCCACCTAACTTTGAGGCCACTTTCCAACCCAACATCCAACTCAAGTCTCAACCCAACTTTGATCCCAACTTCCACTCCAGTTTCCAAACTTACTTCCAATCCAACTTCCTATCCAGCTTCTAGCCAAACTTCCAAACTGACTTTCAAGATGACTTTCAACCCGAATTCCAACCTGACTTCCAACGCAACTTCCAACCCAACTTCCAACCCTTATAATAACCCAACATCAAACCCAACCTCCAACCCAACATTGAACCCAACTTCCAATCCAACTTCTAAGCCAGCATCTAATCCAACAACAAATCCAGAATCTAATCCATCATCCAACACAAACTCCAACTAGACTTCTAACCTGACTTCCAATGTAACTTGCAGTCTAACTCTCAACCGGACTTCCAACCCAACTTTCAGCCCAACTTCCAACACAAATTCCAACCCAACTTCTATTCTAACTGCTGGCACTAGTGGGTGTGGAGGCACCCTCAAGGATGCCTAGCTCTTTCTGGTTCACGCTACCAATGTTTGAGGCAGCCAATGGACACCTTTGGCGAAGAGTATGGAGCACAAGGATCACAGATGGGAGTGGGCAGAACACGTTGCATCAGAATGAATGAATCAAAACACATTTTTCTTACTGAGCATAGTGCAATTACACTAGATTCTTATAACCTGCAATCTAAGCTTACCAACGCATCCAAGCACGCCCACATCAAAGCAGTAGAGCCCCTGCTACGGCCATTGAAGTAACCCTTGGTGGAGCCGTCAACATTGCCTTACACGCTAGGCAACGGGAGGCGCTTCGACGATGACCAGTCAAAACGCCTTTCCTCGCCCAGGGGTCAAAGAGAAGTTCACCCTGGTCAAGAAGAGTCTTCTGGTTGCTTCCTTTATGGCCCTGGTGCATTTGCGGGTCGTTGGAGACGAACTTGGATCACTGGTGGAGGATTATCCCGCCACTCATGGCGAGTACCAGATTCCATCCCCCAACACTCAAATTTCGGGCTAGGCTAACTTTCTGAATACTCACTCCAATTGAGCAATTCAAAGCTCTATCCTGCATGGAAAACTCCAAAGAATCCAAAATTCAAGTCATATCAGATGTTCGATCACTCCTTAGTTGTCAAAACAGGGAGTACAATCAACTGCACTCATAACAAGGGACACACCATGTCAACAGTCTCCCCCTTGCACCGCAGCCTTGATGCCATGTCCTTGGAACCTGTAGCATGTTAAACTTCACATTGCAGATCAAGCTCCATGCAGCTTGCGTCATGCCTGTCCTTGGGTTGTGCCCTGGCCATGGCGTCAGCGAGCATGCACTTAGTACCACAATACACAATAGCCGCATCTCCCTTTGCCACCAAGTTCCGTGCGTAGTGATACTGGATCTTGATGTGCTTGGTCCTCCTGTGCAGAACCGGGTTCTGGGTGAGGCTGATGGCACTCATGTTGTCAACATTGAGTACCGTTGGCCTTCTTTACGGCACGATGATCTCCTTTAGCATCCACCGCAGCCACACCGTCTCCTTTGCGGCTTCCGCGAGCGCAATGTACTCCGCTTTGGTGCTGGACAGTGCCACGCAGTCGTACTTCCTGCTTGCCCATGAAACTGCTGCACCACCAAGCACAAACACGTACCTCGACGTTGATTTTTTGTCATCCACACCACCAGCCCAGTCCGCATCGGAGTAGCTGACCAACTCGAGGGAGTCATCATGCGCTCCCCCTCTAAACACAAACCACGACTGTTTTGTCGCCTTGAGGTAACGAAGGATCCGCTTCAGCGCTTGCCAATGTAGCGGCCCGGGGTCAGCAACATAGCAGATCACTTGGCACTCCGTGAAGGCCAGGTTGGGCCGCGTTGCCACCATGGCATACATGATGCTCCCCACCGCGGACTGGTACGGCAAACCTGCCATCTCCTCCTTCTCCTCATCCGTGCTCGGCCCCATGCTCAAGCTCAGCTCGCATGTGGTGGTCATGGGTGTGCCGATGGAGTTGCACTCCTCCATGTTGTAGCGGCAGAGCACCTCTTGCACGTACTTTGCATGCCCCATCTCCAGCATGCGTGCCTTGCGGTCCCTCTTGATAGCGACACCGAGGTAGTACTCGAGCTCACCCATGTCTGTCATTTTGAGCCGACTGCCCAGGTGCCACTTCAGGATCACCAACTCCTCCATGTCCGATGACACAAGGATGAGGTCATTGACATAAAGGACCACAATCCGGTGCAATTGGCTGCTTCTGCACGTACATGTTCTGATCCGCTTTGCAGTGCTTGAAGCTTAGCTCGGCCATGAAGCCATCCATTTTCAGGTACCACATGAGTGGCGCCTGCTTCACTTTGTAGTGTACCTTGCGAAGCAGGCACACCTTCCCCAGCGGTGCATCCACCCCCTCCGGCACCTCCATGAGGACCTCCTTGTCCAGGTCGTTTTTGAGGAACGCGGCTTTCACGTCCATTTCGTGGACTTTGTAGTCGCGCACTGTTGGCATCAAGAGGATGGAACGGATGGAGGCGAACTTCGCCACCGGTGCAAAGGTCTCATTGTAGCGTTCGCCCTTCCACTGAGCGTACTCCTTTGCAACAAGCGGTGCCTTGTACCGCTCCACCTTCCCTTCCTTGGTGAGCTTCTTCTTGAAGATCCACTTGGAGCCGATGATTTTCACGCCCTCCGGCCTGTCGATCTGCTGCCAAGTGCCATTCTTTGCATGGGAGGTGAGCTCAGATTTCATAGCTCCCTCCCACTCAGCCCCATCCTTCCCCTGCAACGCCTCCTTGACGGTCTCGGACTCCTCTTGCACAAAGAACACTTGAGCGAACTGAGCCCAGATACCCTCCGCGGCATTGTACCATTTTGCCATCCTCCTTGCGCATCCGCTTCTTTGGGGCTACTGCTGTTGAGGCAGGTGCTGCTGCTGCCGCTCTCTCGTGGTACTACTCACACCGCTGGCCTGCTCCCCCTCTCTCCGGGACCGTGGAGATGCGGGCTCACTCCCAACCTCCTCAGTCAGCTCCACAGCTGCCGGCGGTTCGGACACATTGTCCGACTCGGCTGAATGCGAATCAGCCGCTTCCCCATTCCCCGGATGGTTCCCGCAGGTTGGAGCAGCTCGGACATCACCCTGTTTTGTATCATCCGGCGTCTCCCCCTCGAGGAGTGGCAGCCACTCCCCCCGCTTGGAGAGACCTGCGTCCTTGTCCATTCAACGGTTGTCCCCGTCAAACGTGACATCGTGATTCTTCGTAATCTGCTGCCTCCTTGATTCGAAGAGCCAGTACGTCTTGCTCCCGCTCTGGTACCCGACAAAGATGCACCAAAAAGTCCGCGGGTCCAGCTTGCCCTGCCCCTCCCGTGCCTGCACAACAGCATGTGCAACACAACCAAACGTACGGAGGTGTACCACAGTTGGATTCCTCCCACTCTACAGCTCTTGCAGTGTTTTCCACACCTTAGAGTCCGCGTCATTTGGCGGCTTCGTCGGCGTCAGTTTCATGATGTACGCCGCTGTCCGTACCGCCTCGCCCCAGTCCCGCTACGCGAGTCTGGCATGACTCAACATGGACCAGACCATGTTGAGGATGGTGCGGTTTGCCCTCTCAGCGACGCCATTCTGAGATTGCATTCGCCCGCGGCCAACTCTGTTTTGCCGTTGGCCACTGTCATGCGCCGCTCGGTGGCGCCATATGTGACAATTTCCACCCGGTTGCATTGTGTGTGGCGTCTTGATCCGGAGTCGATCACCGTGATGTCCGGATCTGTCAAGTCGGTAAACTCCCTAGCCATCGTGGCTTGGGTGTCTTTCTTCCCTCTCTTCCTGGGCTGGTCTGACTTCTTGTTGGAGCAGTCGCGTGCCTAGTGGCCTTGTTTTCCAAAGGTGTAGCACTCCCCCTTGTTGTCACCTCTTTTGGTGCCTTGCTTGGCACCCTTCCCCTTCTTGCCTCCCTCTCCACCTTGAGGACGGACAGCATAGGCGGAACTTGACATTGCCGCGCTCTCTCTTCCACCACGCCACCCATTCATTGCCGACGTACTCAGCCACCTTCGAGTACTTCAGCTCATCGATGGACCAGCCACCTATAGTGGTGATCATGGGACTCCAACTGTCCGGCAAGGCCAAAAGGAGGATCATGGCTTGCAGCAGAGGATCGAAATTCCATCCGGTGGCTACGCACTCGACAGTAAGGGACTCGATCTGCTGCAGGATCTCCATGATGTCGTCGCCTTTGTTGGCACGGAGGGTGACAAGCCTCTTGAAGACAAAGAGCTGGTTAGCAAGGTTGGTGGATTGCTAGATGGTGCAGAGCTTCTTCTAGGCCGCCGCGGCCTCCGTGTATCCTTGAATTAGTGCGCGCTGCGGCGGAGCTAGCGCTAACACCAACAATGCAAGCACCTTCTTGTTGCGCTTCTTGTACTTGTCTACTTCCTCCGATGTTGCGGTATCCAGAGGGGTGGTCTCTTTCATGTTGACCAGCTCAAGCAGGGCCTTGTCATCAAGGTAGACCTCAAAGTGCCACCTCCACAAAGGGAAGCCGTTCCCATCAAACTTGGAGATGGTGCCGATGCTCTCTTGCTCGGTCCTGGCCATGGCGCGCGACGGTAGCGTGAAAGTTGAGGAGCTGGGATCCTTCTAGGCACGTTGGCCCATAACCCTTTGTTGGCACTAGTGGGTGTGGAGGCACCCTTAAAGATGCCTAGCTCTTTGTGGTTCACGCTACTTATGTTTGAGTCAGCCAATGGATACCTTCAGTGAAGAGTGTGGAGTACAAGGATCACGAATGTGAGTGGACAGAACACGTCGCATTCAGTGGGACTGAATAAAAACACGTTTATGCTACTTAGCATAGTGAAGTTATATCAAATCCTTATAGCCTATCATCTAACCTTTCCAGCGCATCCAAGCACACCCAAATCAAAGCAGTAGAGCCCTTGTTATGGCCTTCAAAGTAACCCTTGGTGGAGCCGCCCATCTTGCCTTACACGATAGGCAACGGGAGGCGCTTTGATGATGACGTGTCGGAGCGCCTTTTCTCGCCTTGAGGTCGAAGAGAAGTTCACCCTGGTCAATCAGAGTCTTCTGGTTGCTTCCTTTATGGCCCTGGTACATTTGGGGGTCGTTGGAGACGAACTCGGATACCTGGTGGTGGATTATCCCGCCAGTCATGGCAGCTACCAGATTCCACCCCCCTAGCACCCGAATTTTGGGCTAGGCTAACTTTCTGAATACTCACTCAAATCAAGTGATTCAAAGCTCGATCCTGCATGGAAAAACCCAAGGAATAAAATTCTAAAGTCAGATCAGATGTTCAACCACTCCTTAGTGGTCGAACCAGGGAGTACAATCAACGGCACTCATGGCAGGACGCACACAATGTCAACAGTAACGTCCAACACAAAGTCCAACCTAACATCCAACCCAACTCCAACCTGACTTCTAACCTAACATCCAACCCAGCTACCAATCCATATTTCAACCCGCATGAAGATCCAGCTTCAAGCCCAACCTCCTACCCAACATTCAACCCAACTTTCAACCTGACATGTAACCCAACTTTGAATCCAAGTTTTATCCCAACTTTCATCTAAACCTCCATCCCAACCTCCGCACCAGCTTCCAACCCGACTTCAAACCCGATTTTTGACCCAATTTCCAACCCATTTGCCAACACAACTTCCAATCCAACTCCCAACCCAACTTCCAACCCAACCTCAACCCCAACTTCAAACTCAAGATCCAACCCAACTTCCAATCCAAGGTTTAACCCAATTTTTATCCCAATATTCCACCCAACTTCTGATCCAACTCCTGACCCAGTTTTCAATCCAACTTCCAACCCAACTTCCAACCCAGCTTCCAATCCAGCCACCAAACCACCTTTCAAACCAACATTCAAACCAACTTTCAAACCAACTCCCAGACTTACATCCAACCTTATTGTCAATCCAATTCCCAACCCAACTTTCAACCAAACTCCCGACCGAACTTCCAATCCAACATCTGATCCAACTTACATCCCAATTTTCAACCCAACATCCTACTAGAATTGCATCCCAACTTCGAACTCGAATTTTGATGGGAGATTATCTCGGTGATTGCTTTGAGGAGTGTAGATTCTAAGAAGCAAAGAGTGACAACGTAGGTTATTCTACAAAAAAGCCTGATACAGCTCCAACTATCTTGTTATTGACCATCGTGCAAACCTCACCAAGAGCAAACCACCAGCTTTGTGCAATAACAGCCAAGGTAAACGCACTTGGAAGATGCTCTTGTGCATATCACTCTACTATGTACACGGCTAGCAAAGCTAGTTCTTCTATCGTGGCCTCTTGATGCCTCTCTTAAGTCGCCACTATAATATTTTGTCAACTTTTTGTTTTGCTTGTATTCCTCTACTATTTGATCCATTGGATTCATGTAAATACTTGCTCTCTGTGTCGCCTCTAATTCTTTCTCCTGGCATTGCCTCCCAACACTCGTACTTTTGTACTCGCTCTTCGCTCATTCTTTGCCTTCCATCCACTCTGAGCTCCTGACTCTTCACTTCGTCTCTCTCATTCCTTCGCTCAGACCTCCTGCGCCCATCACCCATGATCCTTCGCACAAGCTCCCAGTCCTCTCTCACGGACCATCCCACCAACTGACCTCACTGCCACTCTCTCTCACCGACTTCCTGTCTACCTTATTCCTTTATTTCTGTTCAAGACTCCTCTTTGCACATTCTGCGACTAACTCCTGTCAACCGGTCTGAGGCAAACGGACTAGAAAACAGGGCCGACACAATAGCACCTGCCGTCCGCTCCTAGCATTTCAGCTAGGAGAAGATATCACCCTCAGGATCACGGTTCCACACTGAGCAGTTCCTAGGCAATCACTTGCTAGCAACTGTGTCCACTTAACACTTGGTCACTTTCGCGCGAGGTGCTAGTCAAAGACTAACACCTGGGGCTTAGACCAACCAGTGTCTTCTTTATACTGTTCCTTAGTTGGACAACTCTGCGAGGAGCATCTAAGGCCAGATTGTGTAATTAGAATGAGGAATGAGCCTGGTACATATAGTCCTAGGCCTGGCTTCTAAGGTGTGTGGGTAGTGACACTTTTGGGGTGCTCACTCCACACCACCTCACCAGTCCGCCAATTGGCGCATCCACTGGCCGCCAAGTGGCGCACTCTCCTCATGCATGGAGAAATGTCTAAGAAACTTCCCATGTGCTAGAAGGTCAAAAAACCTCCTGCGCACATCAAGGCACGATCGCAGGACCTGTTTTCCCTAAGTCCAACATGCTATCCGTTGCGCTACACTTCTGGTGTCTCGCTTGGACTTGCACCACGAACAAGGTTTGGGGGACTTACTCCAGAGAGCAGTGCATGCCCAACCTGTCCGTCAACCCATAGCAGTGGCCATGGGGCATAGAAGAACAACAACTCCCTGCCTTGCTCATTTGCTGCCGTCAGCATATCCATGTTTGACGAGTCACTCCGATTCTGCCGTCGCTTCTGCCGTCGCTTCTGCTGCTCTATCCATTCTTCTAACATGGTATCAGAGCATCAAGTATCTTCGCCTGGTTCCTCCAAACCACGTTATCACATCCTTGCTTCAACCACCGCCACTCCGCACCTTTCATCTGATGTTAGCAGCGTCAATTCGACCACTTTTCAAAAGCTGTGCTGATTTATTGTAGACGTGACAAAGCCATGCACCCATCCTATGCTCGAGGCATAGTCTGATGAATCTCTACTATCAACAGCCACAAGCAAGCTCCCAAGCCGCCTCCTGCCCCAAACTTCCTTGAAGCTTCCTGTTGCCCGCAATCTTGTCCTCTTTTAGCATCCTCGTCATTCCACCTCCCTCCAGCACCCACATCCGCCACCTAATTTTTCTTCCCAATCTTCTATACAGTTGGTTACATAGCTTGGCCGTTGATTACTACGTAGATAAGCAGGTACATGATGAGTCACAACACCAGAGAGTCTACCAACAGCCGTACCAGATCTGCTTCATCAGCATCATTGTCATCATCCATCATCCTCTTTGCTCTCTATCACCTTCTCGCACCGCCTCCTCATTCTCAAGCGCAGCACAGCTCCGTCCACTATCAGGACATTGCACACCACCAGTCTTCCTCCTCGTCAGTCTTGAGACAATGAGGGAACAAGCCGTCACTCTCCTGACATCCGTGAACGTCTCTGTTTCTCTCATACGTCTCTTGCTGCAGTATACTTCCTCTTGCTATCAGGACAATGGACACCACCAGTCAGCCTGTCTCAGGCCAACTGGGGAACAAGCCGTCACTCTCCTATCATCAGAGGACCTTTCTATTGCATCCACCTACTGTCTTTCCTCTTAATCCTTGCCGTATTCTCCTCTCCTTTAGCATTAACCCTGCCTTGTCTTCTTCGTTACTTCAGCATCAGCATCACCATCCTCATCGTTCTCCTCGCCATCCTCCACAGCTGCCTTATCATCCTCATCTCCTTCTACTGCATTATCAACAGCTTGCATCAGTCCCAGTTCCTGCTTCTGCTCTAGCCTTCTTCCATGCCTCATCATCGTCGTCATCTCAGCAACGCACGTGGTTCCACCCTTGCACCCATTTCCATGAACATCAATCTACCGCCTACCATTTGCTTTCGTTATCCGCTTGGCACAAGGATCTACCCGGTTGAACCATCAGTTTTGCGGTGACCTGCATCCATGTTGATTCTCCGCAGCGTACACGGTTTGCCCTTGTACCCAGAAATGTTTCAGTATCTCCCTCCCCAGCCATCAGCAATCATCGGTATCTGCCACGAGCACACAAACTTGCACACGTCATTTTTGCAACAGCCTGCATCCCTACTGGCAGCAGATTTCTCATGGCGCATTGGCTTCTGCCTTCCCCTTACTGCATTCTACCCCTCTATCATCAGCATCGTATGTGGTTTTGCCCCTACGGCCAATTCATCTGGAAATCATCCTCCTTCATCATTATAGTCCGCTCGGCACAAGGGCCCGCTCGGCTGAACTGCCGGTCTTGTGGTGTCCCGCTCCCACGCCGATTCTTCTGCACAAGCGCTCGTGGTTTTACCCCTCTTCCCACTCTCCCAGTAACTGGTTGATCAGTTTTATCGTTGCCAACCGCGCACGGCACAAGGATCTGCCCGGTCAAACTGTCAACCTCATAGTGACCTGCATCCAAGCTGATTTCTCCGTCCAAGTGTACATGGCTTGCCCTGTACCCAATATTCAGCTTCATGCCTTTCTTGTTGCAGCCTGCTTCAACACCATCCAGCATCCTTCTCTTCACTTCCTTCCTCTGCTCCTTCAACTTTCCCTGCTCATGGCCTCCCCGGCTCCTCTTCCCCCAATTAGAATCCTAGCTGAAGACGGATCCAACATTCATTCCTGGTCAGCTACCATCCTTCTCCGTGCCATTAGATGGACAATTCATGACCATGGCTTCATAAATCTACTCCAAGGATCAATCAAATACAACATCAATAGGAGAATGTTTCCTTTAGACGACCTATAGCATGCCACTTTCAGGGCAGGCTGCAACAAACTCCAACCACTTGTTCATCCCTCCTACCATCATCACTTCACAAGAGCCCCGACAACTCTCAAATAAGGCTGCACACCAAATCCTAGGATTCGTGAATAAGATTCGTGAACCCGGATAAAGATTCGGATTCGGGGATCCAAATCCTTCGTGAGGATTCGATTCGGGATTCGGATATCCTTTTCCCTATTGTTTCAACATGGAAACAGGGATTTATGTGGCATATTAGATGATTTTTACCTGCCATCACCCAAAGGATTCGGAAAAGATTCGTGAATCTTACGGATTCGCGAATCCAGATTCGGATTCGTGAATCAAAGCCAGACCTGGATTCGGATTCGTGAATCCGAATCCAATCTGGGATCCGGGAATCTTACCCGGTGTGCACCCTTACTTGTGCCTCTTGTACCTCTTGTGCTTTGAGCCTTGTGNTGAGGATTCGATTCGGGATTCGGAGATCCTTTTCCCTATTGTTTCAACATGGAAACAGGGATTTATGTGGCATATTAGATGATTTTTACCTGCCATCACCCAAAGGATTCGGAAAAGATTCGTGAATCTTACGGATTCGCGAATCCAGATTCGGATTCGTGAATCAAAGCCAGACCTGGATTCGGATTCGTGAATCCGAATCCAATCTGGGATCCGGGAATCTTACCCGGTGTGCACCCTTACTCTCAAATGCTCTGGCATCGAGTCCTTTGACAAGGATGGAGGAGACACTGGATCAAAAGCACCTGTACCAACAATACCAGCCTGTCTACACTTGCAGGAGAAGTTGATCCCTTGTCCTCCTTCAGCCACCACGAAGGATGGAGACAAACACAAGAATCGTCTGAACAGGTCTACAAGTTCCTCTTCCTAGAGTTTTTGCTGCACTTCGGAGTATCAGTCTGTCTCCTTGGTGACCGCCTCTACCTTGGACCAATAGAGGAACAAAGTAGTTCCCACGCTGATATCAATCAGCAAGTGTGGAAAGAACTCAAGACAATAGTCCACAGGGACTACCACGATCAGATTGATGCATACTCAGATGATCTGGGAAACATGTGGTCGCACTTCCGATCATCCTAGGGCATAGGACGCTCCACTGCTATGGAGCGCACCTATTCACACAGATGCCATGTCAGATTCAAGGGGGGTGGAAAAACATGAATGTGCTAGAACACACGTTCTCCCTTTGAGAAAGTCTTTGAAATAAAAACAAGTCTGAATAAGGGTTCGTGTCCTGGACCGACCTACCTTGGCCAATGGTCTTCCGGTCATACGATCCCTAGGGATCTCGGTCAATTCATCCCATAATAAAGTGACATCTCTCACCCGTGTGTGGCTAGAAGAAAGAATCCGTTGCTTTGTTTCTTGTCCTCTTCTGCCTTTATATACTGAGGACGTTCATTCTCTTGAGTTTAACCCATAACAGTTCTCTCCATCTTATTTGTCTTTGGTTCTGTTTCATTTCTCTGCTTACTCCTCGTTCATTCTTCGCTCGCCATCCACTGTCAGCTCCTGACTCTTCACTTCGTCACTCTCATTCCTTCGCTCAGACCTCCTCTGCCCATCACCCATGATCCTGCGCTTCAGCTCTCACTCCTCTCTCTTGTACCATTTCGCCAACTGACCTCGCTGCCACTCTATGTCTCCGACTACCTATGTGTATTGTTTTTCTATGTCTGTTCAAGACTCATCTTTGCACATTCTGCGACTAACTCCCTACCTTGCTCATTTGTTACCTTCAGCATACCCATGTCTGACAAATCGCTCTGCTTCAACCTGCTTCTGCCATCGCTTCCGCTGCTCTCTCCATTCTTCTGACAATAGTAACCAAGTAGAATGCACGGTTTTGACCTCGATTCCAACTTGGAGCGCTCCACTGGACAAATCCACACATGAGCTTTGCATCCAAAAATGCGCATGTGTTTGAGATGTGGTTTGTCACCTGTCCATGCTTCATAAGTTGTGTGCATACCGCTAGGAAGCTTGGTGATGGGCAGCCGGTTGGTGATGTAGGCAGCAGTGGCGAGAGCTTTACCCTAAAAAATAGGTGGTAACATTTCAGGGTGCAACATCATGCGGGTCCATTCAAGAAGGGTCTGATTCATGCGTTCAGGTTTGCTGTTTCGTTGCGGCCTGGAGAAGGTACGTAGATGTATGCCTTTTAGATTGAAAAAGGGGTTGAGTGACTAACCCAGGAATTTGCCACCATTGTCTGTTCGTACCTTCTTGACTTTGACATTTGTCTCCTTCTCCACTTACCGATTCCAGGTCTTGATAATGTTGGCTGCTTTGTTCTTGTAGCCTAGCAGTTGGACCCATACAAAGTAACCTTAGTCATAGATGATGACTAGAAAGTAATACTTTTTAAAGAGACTTTTGATGGATATAATGTAAGTCCATGTGGATAAGCTCCGGGCTTGTGTTTGAGCTGGATGTGGAGTCGGACTTACAAGGATTTTCATGTTGTTTACTTATGAGGGTTTGGTTAGACCTGATGGTAGATCAAAAGCAACTTATTGTGCATCCATTTTGTACAAAGTGGCATTTTTTACGTGTGCCAAACGGCCATGCCACAATTCTGCTGTTGCTGGTGGCAGAGCTAAGAAAAGAGAGGTATCGATTATCGTCACCATGATAGCGACTTCAGATTCGTTGAAGATCATAGCTGATGGTACTTCTTCTGAGTCAAAAATTGTGAGATGACCAGTGCGAGTCGTCACTGCTGCAACATGTCCCTTTGTATCATGTATTTTGCAGTTGTTTCCACGCCATTGGTAGATTTAAAGCCTTTATTGTTGATGCATCCGACAGACAGGAGGTTAGCAATGAGTTCTGGAAGATGGAAAACCTGGTTAAATCTACGAGTCACCTGTTGTCCTTAGAGAATGATTAGGATCTTCAAAGTTCCTTCCCTATAGGCAGGAATTATTTGGCTATCTCCCACTCAAACTCCACGCGGCTATGGAAACTATGTGTAGGAGATGTACCACTCATTCCGACGGGTCACATGCTTGGTGCAGCCACATTCCATTATCTAGGCAAGGACTCCAGCTGTAAGTAGATGAGCATAATCAACTGAGCACATGGCCAATTCTTTATTGATGGGCTGTTCTGTGTCATCTAAGGATTCTGATGCTGAGTTGATTGACACAGGAAACATTTTCTGTTCTTATATAGTCACCATCAAAGTCTTGAATTTGCTCAGTGGGTTGAGAACTTGTAAAGCATGAAATGAAAGTTCAAACATCATCCAAAAGCCTTGAAAAACCTGAGAGAAACATCGATGGTGTTTCATATGGGAAAAAGGCCAGCTGTTGTCCTTGTGGTCGTGCATTGAAGCATGATCTTCCTTGTTCTAGACGAGTGGATGATAAAGTTAAATCTGACCTTTTTCGTTACATCACCAATACATGGGATCCTCCGGGTACACCTAAAATCTTGGTATCTGCTAAGAATATCCTAGACAGGGTTGGTAAGTAGCTTGTTTACCTTGGTTGATACTTAGACGGTTGTTCCTGTATGTTTCAAACTTCGTATAGGCATCTTCATTGAGCATATGTGCTTGAGCAGCCTGTTGAATGGTAAGCACATGTGGTGTAGCTATCGCTGCTGCCGCTACTACCGCTAGTCTTGTTGCAACTTGTATAGCTGCTGTTGCTCCTGGTATGACTTGACCAATGGCATAAAGAGCATCACACCCATTCTAGTTATAGCAATCTTCTCATCATCTTCTTCTTGATCGTTGTTGAAGATCTGTAGACGCTTTATGGTATGCTTCAATTGAGCAGGGAAACTTTGAAAAGTGTCCAAATGTTTTTCACCCAGGACTGCAATGCGACTAGCCAGATCCTTATGGTGACTGATGTGGTCTGCAAGTCGAGTATCCTCCTCTTTCTTCTGAGCATAGAATTGTGTGAGGAGATGACCAAGCTCATCCTTACTAATTTTATGGTAGCGATGCTTTAGTTCTTTCTCAGAAATGTGTGGATAGAGATTCTTGTTACTGTCGCAGATTAGGAACTTCAACCTCTCCTCCCGTTGCATGGCTAGGAGAGTAAACGTAATGGATATGAGGGTGCCAAAACGTGACAAGAATAGGTTGCTCGATGAAAATCATCTGGCATGACAGTTGTATAGAGGATGTTTCAGAGGTTCTAATGCATTCTGCAGCACTCAATCCAAAGTTAGTTTGAGTGAGATATGGATTTCCAAAGTTTGGAGATCACGGGTCGGGTTCAAGTGACGACCTGAGCACTTTGAGCTCAAAAGGCGGTATACTTATTGGCAAGGACAGCTGAGAACAGCCTTCAAGGAGAAAAGATGGCTAGAGGGCCTCCAAGAGACTTCTAGAAAGGACCAGTCCAAAACTATTGGCCGTACAGGTCATGGGAGACATAGTTCTCATGCGTGACAGTGTGACTGTCGCTCATCCCAATAGGCTAAGATTGCGCTAGAGGGTCAACTTTGACAGAGTGGGTCTCTGTGCTCGTTTGGCCGAATGAGGCAAATAAGGGCTTATAAGAAAGCTGTGATAACCCACTTCCTCACTCAAGAGCTGATTGCATTCTCTGCAAACCTACATTTGCCTCCATTGTTTCTGTATGTGCAACCTGTAACTCCCTCTCACACACAGTTGGTCCTGCCTAGGCGGCTCTTGGTGAGCGTTATCACCTCCCGAGGGTAGCCCAAGTTTCCATCAGTAGTATCAGAGCTAGAACAAAGCTTTGCCTCATCCTTGAGGCATTCCTTGCACCTAGTTGTGGAAGAAAGTTGTTTGGGGGCTGAACGTTGTAGCACCGTGACGACTTCCGCTTCTGTGATGGCCAGTGTCAATATCGCCAAGTTTGAAGGCAAGGACTTCTTCAATTGGAGCAACAACATGAAGATGGTGCTAATGGAGAAGGGACTCTGGAGGCATGAGAGTGAGGAGGAATGAGCTCAGTCCTCTCTTTCACCTGGTGAGGCCCGTACCTACCGCAAGAAGCATGACCGCATCCTTGCCACCATCTACCTCTTACGAGTCTACTTATGTAACTAAGCCAATCCTCATGAACATGCAGCTTCGTTCCCGCTTTCACACTGTGAAGATGGATAAGTGCACATCCATGATTGACTACATCAACACGGTGAAGTCTCTCTCCGACCAGCTTTTTGCAATTGAGGATCATATGACGGAGTGTGTGCTCATGCTAACCATTCTCTCTAGCCTTTGTAGCAACTGCACTCCTCACATTGTTGCCGTGGACCAGCGTGGCGATAATTTCTCCCTCAACGATGTGGAGGAGAGCTTGCTGTTTAAGGAGGAGCGACGCAAGGGAGAGGAGGGTGGAAGAAAAGTGAAAATCTCTCTCATGACCAACTCTGGTCATGGGGGTGGTGCTGTACCAACCAGGGCCAACGGTAGAGGAGGGATGAAGAAAGGGAACTGCCACTACTACAAGAAGCCGGGCCATCGGGCGTGCGAATGCCAGAAGAAAAAGGCAGATCTTGCGGCTGGAGTGGGAGCAGGAAAGCAGTCTGACGCTTTTGCAAACGCGGAACATTGAGAGAGTGGATGTGTGACAACTATCCGGGTCTTGCACGTCTCTGAAAATACCGCCTTGGTCTGGATCATTGACTCGGGAGCCACGCGGCACATGACGTGTCGCCCGGAGTGCTCCTTGTTTCTTCTCTCATCTCTGAAGGCATGCAGGTTCGCTTTGAGAATGGTGGCTGCACCATCTCCGCTTGTGCGGGTCGTGTGCTTGCAAAAAAAGACAAGGATGGACTCTACCATCTCTATGTGGCACTGGAGAAGGAAGCCGACTCAGCGTTGGTAGCGAGAGAGGGAAAACATGACATCATATTGTGGCGTCTCCGGCTTGGTCACCTCGGCTTTGGCACAATCATCTCCATGCAGCAGATGATCCACGGCTTGGAGCTCAAGGAAGTGAAGCAGCCAGGTGCATCGGCTTCTGAGAGCTGCATTGAAGGGAAGCAAGCCTCCTCTCCTTTCACGGGGGAAGGGAAGGGGGCAGCTGAGCTTCTCTCACTCCTCAACTCTGATTTGTGCGGTCCCATGCCATCTCCGTCCTTGTCCGGCAAGTTGTACTTTGTCACATTCATTGATGACAAGTCAAGGAAGACATGGGTGTCCTTCTTGGCTGGAAAGGATAAGTTATTTGATGCTTTCAAGGTGTGGATTGATGCTGTTCAAAACTAGAATGGCAGGCGGTTTAAGGTACTTTGCACCGACGGTGGACAATACCTCTCCAACGATTTCCACAACTTCCTCAAGCATCGCGGGATCAGGCACGAGGTCACCCCACCTGTAACACCCTAGTTGAACGGCATGGCTAAACGTGTGAACCGCACGCTCATGCAGTGTGTTTGCAGCATACTCTCCAAGACGTGGAGCTCCTGCCAACCTTTGGTGCGGAAGCGGTCAACACTGCCGTGTACCTGAAAAACCCGAGTCCCACGTGCGCCGTACCATTGATGACACCGGAGGAGGCGTAGATGGGATGCAAGCCAACAGTGACCCACCTGAAAGTCTTCGAATGTGGCGCATTAGTACACGTGCCTGCCAATCGCAACAAGATGGATGCAAATCGGTGAAGGCTGCCTTCCTCGGCTATGACACCATGGAATACCGCCTCTATGACCACGCTGCTCGCAAGATCATCCGGAGCTGTGACATCATCTTTCAAGAGGGCGTGAAGGGCTGGACTTGGAACCCTATGTCTGCAATTCCACTTGCTCCTGTGCTTGTACAAGAGGTGCAATAAGAACTGGTAGCAGAGGATGGCGGTACGGAAGATGACGATATAGCGGCAATGAGAAGGAGGTGGAGGGAGCTGAGAAGGAGAAGAAGCCAGCAGCAAAATCTCATGAGGAGGAGCAGCAAAGCAACAAACAGCAGCTGCCACTATGGTGTGCATGCATCAACAAAGGTGTCAAGTAAGGCTGCACACCAAATCCTAGGATTCGTGAATAAGATTCGTGAACCCGGATAAAGATTCGGATTCGGGGATCCAAATCCTTCGTGAGGATTCGATTCGGGATTCGGAGATCCTTTTCCCTATTGTTTCAACATGGAAACAGGGATTTATGTGGCATATTAGATGATTTTTACCTGCCATCACCCAAAGGATTCGGAAAAGATTCGTGAATCTTACGGATTCGCGAATCCAGATTCGGATTCGTGAATCAAAGCCAGACCTGGATTCGGATTCGTGAATCCGAATCCAATCTGGGATCCGGGAATCTTACCCGGTGTGCACCCTTAGTGTCAAGGACAGAGGGGCGTCACTATGGCGGTCCGAGAAGCTCGGAAAGAAGCAGATGCAACAAGGGGAGTGAATGAACATATGCACCGATCCACTACCAACAGAGTCATACAACATTGTCCTCCTCTTTCTCACCATCACCGATAACCCAGCCACCTTCACCGAAGCCATGCGCAGCGCCAAGGCAGCAGATTGGTGTGTTGCAGCAGACAAGGAGTATGGTGCACTCATGAAAATGGACACCTGGACCCTCGAGGAAGCTCCACGTGGCAGCCGGGTGATCCGGTGCCGGTGAATCTTCAGGCATAAGCATGGTGCGGATGGTAAGGTGTTCAGGTGCAAAGCACGGCTGGTTGCAAATGGATATGCGCAGACTGAGGGTGTGGATTACAATGCAAAATTTGCACCTGTTGTCAAGTTCTCATCCATCTGAGCGATCCATGCTCTTGCTGCTGCTATGGATGGGGAGGTGCACCAAATGGATGTCACATGTGCATTTCTGAATGGTGACCTCGAGGAGGATGTGTACATGGAGCAGCCTGAGGAGTATGAGGTGGAAGAGAAGGAGGATTTGGTGTGCAAGCTTGTCAAGGAACTCTATGGCCTGAACCAAACACCGCGAACATGGTACCACAAGATGGATGAGCAGCTCACTGGCCTTGATTTTGTGCGCAGTGAAACTGACCATGCAGTCTATGGGCAAATGTAAGAGGCAAGCCAGGTCATCATCTTGCTCCATGTCGATGATTTGCTCATTGCACCTGACTCCAAGTCTCTTTAGAATGATGTGAAGGAGTCCCTCCCTGCCAGGTTTGACATGAAAGACATGTGAGAACTCTGCTACTACCTTGGCTTTCAGGTCAAGCGCGACCGGCAACAGGAGACTTTAGAGTTGTCACAGAGCATGTACGTGAGCGACATTGTCAAGCGCTTCAGCATGGCAGGAGCGCACAAAGCTGCAACACCACTGGAAGTGGGAGCAAAGCTGAGCATGACACAGACTCTCCAAAGCATGCAAAAGAGCAGCCGCATGGAAGCAGTGCCATACCAAGCTGGAGTTGGGAGCCTCATGTACGTAGCAATCGGCATGTGCCTCGACATCAGCCAATCAGTGGGAGTTCTCAGCACGTTTTGCACAAATTCGGGCGTTTCGTATTGGGAGGCGGACAAGCTTCTGCTGCACTACCTCAACATGAGCAGCAGCCTTTGCCTCACCATCAACGGTAACAACAGTCCTATTCTCATCAGCTATAGTGACACAGATAGGGGAGGTGCTATGGATACAAGGAGGTCGACCAGTGGGTTCGTGTTTGTGCTCGGGGGAGGTGCAATCAGTTAGAGGAGGAGGAAGCAAGAGTGCGTCGCCCTCTCCTTCACCAAAGTGGAGTACATCACCGTGAGTGAAGCCACAAAGGAAGCCGTGTGGCTGTGTGAGCTGCTGGCAAGCCTTGGGCAGCAGCAGATTGGAGCGACCACCATCTACCGTGACACCATGAGTGCAATTGCTCTGACCACGAGCGCAAAGTTTCACGCCCGCACCAAGCACATCGACCTACGGTACCACTTCATCTACGAGCTTGTGACAAAGCAGGTGGTGCAGATCAGGTTCTGCCCTTTAAGCATGATATTGGTAGACTTCCTGACCAAGACGCTGGCAGCAAACCAATTTCAGCCGCTCAGGGGAAAGTGTGGACTTGTGTGATTTTTACTGTCCCAAATTGGGAGAATTATGGATATGAGGGTACCAAAAAGTGACAGAAATAGGTTGCCGGATATAAATTATCTGGCATGAAAGTTGCATGGAGGATGTTTCACAAGTTCTAGATCATTTTATGGCACTCAATTCGGACTCTGTTTGAGTGAGATATGAATCAACAAAGTTCGGAGATTATGGGTCAGGATCAAGTGATGACCTGAGCACTTTGAGCTCAAAAGTTGGCAGATTTATTAGCCAAGACGGCTGAGAGCGGCCTTCAAGGAGAACAGAAGACTGGAAGGCCTTTAGGAGACTTCACGGAAGGACCATTCCATGATTATTGGCCATGCAGATCGTGGGAGAAATAATTCTCATGCACGGCAGTATGACTGCTGCTCATCCCGCCAGGCTAGGAGTGTGCTAGAGGGTCAGATTTGACAGAGTGGATCTCAGTGCTCCCTTGGCCAAATGAGGCATATAAGATATTGTTACAAAGTTGTGATAATGTACTTTCTCACTCAAGAGTTGATTCAGACATTCGCATTCTCTCCAAAGCTACATTTGCTTCCGTGACTTCTGTCTGTTTAACCTGCAACTCCCTCTCACACATAGTTTGTCCTGCCTAGGCGGCTCTTGGTGAGCCTGATCACCTCCCTGAGGGCTGCCCCAGTTTCCATCAGAATGCTTGATTGCTTCTTTCTTTTTTTTTACCAGCCTTGTCCCCGTCTACAGACTTGGCATTAACAACATCTGTGGGAGGGTCAAGAATGACACCCAATAGTCCTCTCTTCATGAAGACCATCTTCATGTTGAAGGCAAAGGTCTGGTAATTGTCTCCATTGAAAATGGATATCTTGAAGTGATCATGATTTCCGTTAGCCATCGTGACGGCTTCTCCTAATTAAGGAACCTCCTGTTCTGATACCAAATGCAAAAATAACACTCTTCCAAAATTATAGGTGTCCCGAGAAGCTTCAATGAATGATTCTACTTGCGGTTGGATCACGTTGGAGTACACACAAAAATTGGTAACAACAATGAGTTATTAAGAACACTGTGACATTACACACGAGTGATTCAAGGGAATACACACAGGTCACCAATACATGACTTTCTCTCTTGCACTTTTTAACAATATGCTATACTTTAAAAATGGTGAAGTACAGACAAAGCAATCTACAAATGGAAGTGTTACCTATTTATCCTAGTCTAATTACTAGGAATTGCAAAATAGCGAGGTGCTCACGGACGGCTTAGACTTTCAGGTCCTCCGATGTCTATTCTTTGGCAGTCACGGCCATACCGGATGCCGGTCTCAAACAACCGAGATAGGTCCGCGGATGGATAGATTAGTAGGATACCTAAAGAGGCCTACCCACAGCCATACCATGCCCCGCCAAGTAGGATGGACAGGAGAGTCGGGAGAGAAAGTGGCAATCTCTCTCCCAGCCCTCTGTCTTTTTGTCGTGCAAAGCCCCTCAGCACAAACTAAGTCACATTTGTTCAATAATGACAGAAATCATGCCAACGTTCTCTTTTTACTCCTTGCACAACATCCAATTGTTGGATAGAGCTGAAACCTGTAGGATAGAGAGATGGCGGTATGATCTCTTTGCTGGTGTTGTCAGATTGGTCATTGGAAGAGAAATGAGAGATATACATTCCAACAACAGGATTTGTTGGATCTATCAGTATAACAGATGCATACAGATGGACTGCCCCTACCGCCGCATGAACACTGAGCACTTCTGCGATCAGTGCCCATATCATCACCATCAACATCAAGCCCACATGGCGGAGCATCAATTATTCTCACCAGCCATGACCTCACCGGCTCTTGGCTCTCAAGCCATCAAAATGATGAACAAAATCCTTTCCGGAATCTTTGGTCAACGTGTGGCTCCACGGTTCAACCTCTTGACTGCAGGACCAGACCATGATATTGACAACGACATTGCACCAGCCCAAACATCTTTTATTTGATTGAAGACCAAGTAGTAGCCCCAAACCCTGTGAATCAAGAGGCTTGCTTTGACGAGGTTGTAATGTTCACAATTGACAGTGTTTTTCTTCTCATAGTAGGAGCACTGGCTTGGATCATGGACTCTAGAAGTCTGAAGCACATTTCATGTAAAACGTATTGGTTCATATCGCTGGACCTATTCACCATGCCTCGCAGAGTGAAAGTTGGTGATGGAAGAGGCATCTGAGAATATGGACACGGATCAGTGAAATTCATCATTGTACTACAAGAAAAGCAACCAAAGCTTTCAACAATGTCCCATTCATACCAGATCTCTCAGAAAGTCTCCTCTCTATCGACCAACTTGTGGATAAATGCTTCAAAGTAGTGTTTGACGTGGACAAAAGATACACGATCTACAACAACAAGGACCAAGTATCAGCAGTGGCCACACGATTGTGAAACCTGACAGTGCTAGACACAACCACTTCTCATAAGGTAACTGATGAAAACAGAATAGCAGAGGTCGCTTTCTACACATCCAACGTTGTGGTACCAACAACAGTACCAGCATCAGCAGCATCATCAGCCACAGTTGAGCTCTGGCACAGGCGACTTGCACATGTCAATGATGCAATCCTTCGAGACATAGCAGCCAATGAAATAATGTACAGTCTCCTAGCCACCATCACTAAGGAATCTCCTCATACTTCCTACTCAGGCTTCAAATTCAGTAAGCAATGACAAGCTCCTTTCACATCCCATCCAAGTATCAGCAGCTCTGTTCCACTAGACCTTCTACACCTTGATCCCTCATTGTCCAAAATGCACTACTTCATGGTCATCTTGGATGACTACACTCACATGGTATGGGTGAAAATCCTCCGAATTAAATCAAACGTCGTTGATGAGCTTAAGATTTGGATACAACAAGCTGAAAATTGCAAGCCTTAATTATGAAGAAGATTTGCATCGATAATGGCAATGAATTCACCAACGCTATTCTGAAGCACTGTTACGAAATCAAAGGGATTCAACATCAATGTACCGTGCCATACATTCCGCAACACAATGGCAAGGCAGAAAGGATGAATCAGACACAGCAGGAGAGAGTCTGCATGACGCTGCACATAGTAAGACTCTCCTCTGCCTTGTAGGCAGAATCTATCTCAATCGCTACCTTAGAAACCAGCTGCCCACAGCCAAACTTCCTCTTGGTGTAAGAACACAACACGAAGCCTGACATCATCACAAACCTTACCTCGGGTATCTCACATTATTTGGATACACAGCATAAACCTGGATTCACCGTGATGAACGATCCAAGCTTGAGTCTTGCTTCCAGCCATACATTCTCTTGGGTTTTGAGGAACACAACGGCACATACCGCTTTTGGAATCCCTCCACAAAACGAATCAAGCGCAGTCGCTTGATCCTATATGATGAACATTCTTACGAAAACTATTGATTTGACTCCACCTCCAGTCACACCAATCATCTACATTGAGTCTACTCCAAAACCCCTTCAGAAGTTCTCTATGGACCCTACTAAAAACTAACATGAAGATGTTCTACCTCCAGTCACACCTTGCCAATACATCCAATCACTAGCAGTTCCTGCTAGTGTTGACCTGCCCATCCCAAACCCCGGTACATCAATGTGCTCCCCGGTACATCGAAGTGATAGGTGTCACATCGGTACATCGGCCACCACAGCACATTGGTCAGATGTGCCCATACGGGGGGGGGGGGGG
>SZWC01000216.1:498686-532622 GCA_023375785.1 Penium margaritaceum | reverse complement strand
AACTTTGTCAAGGCATTGCGCACAATAGCCGTGCCAAGCCACCGGTTGTTTACCTTGTATATACCTGCAAGGTCATGCATATTAGATGTGTACTATGATTGGGCACTTTGATTGTGGCTTACTCGTGTTATTATTAATATAATTATAAGATACTTGGATACATTTTTGGTCATGGTCAGTGGCACATGCCAACTTTGTCAAGGCATTGCACACAATAGCCACACTGAGCCACCAATCTTCTATCTTCTTTATACTTGTAAGGTCATGCCCACTAAATCTGCACTGTGATTGGACACTCTGACCGTGGCACGATTCACAGCTGTTTAAGGTACTTGGTAAACTTTGTGGTCATGGTCAGTGGCACATGCCAACCTTGTCAAGGCATTGCGCACAATAGCCGTGCCAAGCCACCGGTTTTTTGCCCTTTTTATACCTGCAAGGTCATGCAAATTAGATGTGCACTGTCATTGGACTCTCTGACTGTGGCTGACTTGTGTTACGATTCGTAGAAGCTAAAGTCACTTGGTAAACTTTGTGGTCATGGTCAGTGGCACATGCCAACTTTGTCAAGGCATTGCGCTAAATAGCCAAATCGAGCCACCAGTATTCTACCTTGTTTGCACCAGCAAGATCATGCCTAATACATCTTCACTGTGATTTAACACTCTGACTGTGTCTGACTCGTGTTATGATCAATAGAAGTAAAAGTCACTTGGATACATTTGTGGTCATGGTCAGTGGGACATGCCAACGTTGTCAAGGCATAGGGCACATTAGCCACTCCGAGCCACCAGTATTATACCCAATCACAGTGCAGATGTAATATGCATGACCTTGCAGGTATCAGCAAGGTAAAACAGTGGTGGCTCATTGTGGCTATTGTGCGCGATGCCTTGACAAAGTTGGCATATGCCAATGACCATGACCACAAAGTTAACAAAGTGACTTTAACTTCTATGAATCATTACACGAGTCAGCCATGATCAGAGTGTCCAATCATAGTGCAGATGTACTAGGCATGATCTTGCAGGTGCAAACAATGTAGAATACTGGTGGCTCGGTGTGGCTATTGTGCACAATGCCTTGACAAAGTTGGTATGTGCCACTGACCATGACCACAACGTTTACCAAGTAGCTTTAACTTCTACGCATCGTAACACAAGTCAGCCACGGTCAGAGTGCCCAAGCACAGTGCAGATGTACTATGCATGACCTTGCTGGTATGAACAAGGTAAAAAACCGGTGGCTTGGCACGGCTATTGTCAGAATGATGTCTCTATCAAGACAGGACATCTAACGGGTTCATCTCCGGGAGTCTCTGGCTCTTCCGCTCTCGGAAATACCCACCACTCTCAATAACGGTTCAAGCCTCTGCATGAACCACCTCGGTCCCATCACACACGAACTGTTGACGGTGAGAACCGACCAACGGCACGATACCGAGTTATCTCCTAATAAGCGGCCCGACCGCCATCACGTCCGGCTAGTGCACAATAAACCTTTTCTTTCCCTTTCTGTCTTGTCCCGTCCCTTATAAGGAGGACGTTCATTCCCTCCTAGCATAACCTGAACAGTTCCACACATCCTGTTCCCTTTCGGTTCCGCAGCGTCGCCGTCGTGTCTTCGCTCTGCTCACCTCCTGCCTGCGTTCACCTCGCCTATCATCTATCGCTTTGCTTCCTCACTTGTGACCTTTCGCTCACATCTGCCACTTCACTCGCTTCGCTCCCGTGCTCTCTCATTGCCCTCTTTCTACCTTGGATCTTGTGTGCCTCGCCTCTCTCAAGGTCCTACGACTAACTCCTTGGGACTAGCTTTGCCTTTCTGCTTCCGTCTTTCTGCTAACTCACTTCTGCATGCCACAGTGCTTCTACCTGCTTCCGCTCCTGCCATCCTCGCGCATTACATTCTTCTGACATGGTATCAGAGAATGAGGCAACATCACCTGGTGCCCCGTGACCTCGTCATTGCTCTGCCTCCATCACTACATCGCCTCTTATATGTGCACTCTTCCGTCGCCTCTGCCGTTACTTTGCACCTCTCCACCTCGGATATAGCTGACATCAGCAACGTTGCCTGGAGTCTTTTTGCACTGAAGCAAAGCCTCATCATCCTAAGGAAGCCCTGCGCCCATTCCGCGCCCGTGGCCAGCAATTGGTGACTTTTTTACAACAGCCGCAAGCAACTCCCGAGCCGCCGCCTGTCGTCAACTTCCCGGAAGCTTCTTGCCGCTCGTCACCTGCTGCCTCTCATCTTTGCAAGCACCTCCGTCTTTCTTCTCTCCTCTCACCAGCCTCGTCTGCTCCATCTGCCCCATCGACATCAGCCCCCTCGCACTCGTTGTACCGCACCACGTCCTCGCACCGCCTTCTAGTATCGTCAGCAGCAGCAGTGCAACGCCTGCCGGCAGGACATCGGACACCACCAGTCTTCCTGCTCCCATTGTGAGCCAACTGGGGAACAAACCATCACTCTCTTGACATCAGCGGTCCAGTGTCTCTGCCCTCCGCATGACTTTATGTGCTACAACCAATTCCCTCCAGCAACCAAGACATCGGACACCACCAGTCTTCCTGTCCGCCGGTCTCGGGCCAACTGGGGAACAAGCCGTCACTCTCTTCAAAGCAGAGCCATTTGTTGCCTCACTCGCTCTCCCTAGCACCCCGTCATCCTCCGGCTACACCTCCATCCTCTGCCTCCGTCATCTGCCCTCCGCCCTTGTCATCATCTTCACTCGAGCCTCCTTTGTTGTCTCAATCTCATCTTCCCTACTCGTGTCGCCCTTCGCCTGTCTCTCTAGCTTCATCAACAGCTCGTGTCATCTCGTCTTCTATCACCTCCTCCCAAGTTCCTCGTCAGCAGCATCATCCACGCCGCCTTCCTCATCAGCCTTCATCCGCTGTGCACGTGGTCTTACCCCTGTACCAACTCAGCCATGAGTTGCCTCTGCCTTCTTCTGCCTCACTTCTATATCAGCTCAGCACAAGGATCCGCCCGGTCGCATCGCCCATTTCACGACAACCTGCGCCCACGCCGAAACCTTCCGCCGTGCACGTGATTTTGCCCCTGCGCCCACTCCTCTTTTATCAGCTTTCGCCTCCTCATCATCTGCATCTCCGACCAGCACAAGGACCTGCACGAGCTAGCTAACCACTTTGCAGCATCCTGCACCCACGCTGGCAGCAGATTTCTCGCGGCGCATTGGCACCTGCCTTCCCCTTGCTGCATTCTATCCCTATATTGCGACAACGCACGTGGTTTTGCCTGTGCACCCATTCATTCATCAGCCGCCTCTGCCTCCTCCTGATCACTTCAATATTATCTGCTCGGTACAAGGATCCGCCCGGTCGTATCACCCGTTGCACGACGACCTGCGCCCACGCCGAAACTTCAACCTAGCACGAGGTCTCATCCCTGTACCAACTCCGTTGTTCTGCCTTCCTCCTTCACCTTCCTTCATTGTGTACACGGCACATCGCTCATTCAAGATCGACCTACGCCCCCAAAGCCTTCCTCCACACACGTGGTCTCACCCCTCTTCTCACTTTCCCATTGGTTCTCCCTTTCCTTCACACTCTATTGTCAACTCCTCTCTTTCCTCGCTTATCATGGACAAGCTGACCACTGCGTGGACTGAACTTCCTGTTCTTGGCCCCAAGGCCAGCAGCATCCTCAGTTGGTCGGATAGCGTCATTTCATGTGTACAAGTCATCTATATCAATGGGTACAAGGTAGCCAGAATGCTGTTTGGCAAATATGACCACCTCCACAGCAACCGGCGTCAGCACAGGGATACTGATGCCACCTTCACTGCCATCTGGAATCTACTCAGAAAGTTCCTCGGTAGCATCTACCCCCGCATCGAATAGCCAATTGACATTGCAGCTCAGCGATGGTACTCCGTGCTGCAGTATGCATGGATGAGACGCTCCTACTATCTCTGGATCTGTTACGTGGACATTTTCCCCACTCTGCCAGACATCCCCAGGCTCCTCTTCCTTCTAGAGGACGACTAGTGTGACGTCACAATGACCAACATCAACAAATGGCAGCAGATCTTCTACGAAACGTTGAAACCCTATTACCTCTTCCACTTTCCCATTGTGAGATCGTTTCTGGAGAGACCACTCTGGTGCAGTCCCAACGACCACGAGAGCCCCGATGACTTTCAAGCTCAGCTAGCGCTGTTCAACACAGAACTCAGACGCGGGCTTCACACACTTGTTGACCCTCTACTACACTTTCTCCTGGCCAAACATGACCGTCGCAACTTATCCCTCATGTGGCATGGCCTTATCACCCAATGTGGAGGGTTGGTCTAGTGTTACTTACTGGGAAACTGGAGAGACTTTCTGTTAATCCTCTCCTGTATATATATGCTCTACATTGTGGCCATGAGTGTACAGGGCCTGCTGACACTGCGAGTGGAGGCAACGCACAGTGAGCGCACGCGCCACCTTTGGACCGGCGACACTCCCGCCTGCTCCACGCGTGCTCGCTTACCTCCTGGCAGCAGTGCCCGGATGAATTCGGTAGCCCGCCGATGCTGGTGTTATCCCACTCATCAAAACCTATACTTAATCCTCTGAATGTGTGAGCTGTTATACTGTGGTGACCTAGTTTAGTCATACTTTTGAACTTGGGTTAGTGAGGACCGCACTAGTCTAGGACCCAACTCGTCTTGGGATTGTGTGGTGATTTTGTTGGACACGAGAGGCACTATGCCCTCGCTTTTTGAGAGTGCGCCAGGGAGCTTCACTCGCTGGCCGACGGGTGGGTTTGCTTAGCGAGCTTCACCCCGTAGGACTCCCTGCTTCGAGTTCTTGCTAAGTCATGGCGTTGTGCTAGGCCGCTAGGTAAACCCACGCCTATCTTTGAAGATACTTGACCATTTGACTTGCTGATGGTCTCGTTGGATTTGTATTGCAAATCTCATGGTATCAGAGCCATGATCTTAGGGTTCGGATAGAGCAGCAGAGGGAAAAATGGGAAAGTAAGGGGCGGAGGTGTGAAATCGCGCAGATCTGAAGATTCACGGCAGCTCAAACCGCCGCAGAAGCAGGTCGCAGCCGCCGCCGTCACGTCCGCAGGGCTGCCGTGTCCCTTAGGGGTTCGCGCAAAGGAGCGCGCGAGGGTGCTGAAGAGGAGGGAGAGGCTCGCCGACGCCCTCCCTAAGGGGCCACCTACTGACGAACAGCCTTGGAGAAGCAACGCCGGGCGCAGCCAAGGGAAGAAAGGGGAGGGAAGCGACAGGAATCGCCGTGCCTGAAATAGAGCAGATTCCTCCACGTGCCTACCTCCTAAGTGTGCGAGGTGCTAGTAGTAAGAGGAGTAGAAAGGAAGTGGAGGGGTAGTGAGAGGACCTCCAGCACATTCACAGCAACGTCAACACAGTCTACAACTCACAATGAGTGCCTCCGGATCAGTTCCGGGTGGTAGTGGCAACCCCGGCGCTAATCAACCCACGGCCACGTCCGGACCCGTATCGTGGGACGAGTTGAACAAAGTAATGTCCCAAAAGGACCTTACACCGCCGCCGCTAGGAACACGTGACTTCTTGTCATGGAAAGATATTTGTCTTGCTTGGACGGCGGAACACGGCTTAGAGGACCTATACCTCTCACCGCCAACCGATGATGTCGAGGAGCGGGTCCTCCTACGCGCCTTCAACGTACTTGTGCGTGCGCTTCCGGATGAACAAGCTTATGCAATCCACCACCTTCGAGGCGCGGCAGCCCACGACAGTTCCGCCCACTGGCTGGACTACCCCGATGGAGCTCCACCCACCGGAGCCGACAGCATCACAGCAACCGTCAGGTCAGAGGCTTGGGCACACGCATGTCACCACCACTCACATTTTGCCCATGCATGAATGGCTGTATGACACTGCTGCCTTGCATCACATGTCGCCGCATCGCCAGCTCTTTGCCTCCTTGTATGCTACACCTGATGTTGAAGGGGTGAAGACAGGGTCTGGGGAAGTGCTTGCAGTTGAGGACGTGGACACTGTGGCACTTCAGGCGCCTGGTGGGGTGATATGGCTGACTGGTGTCCTGTTTGTACCCAAACTGAGAGTGAATTTGTTGTCTGGTGGTCAGCTTGATCGTCAAGCTAGTGTGTCCACCGTCATGTAGAAACAACAATGCACTCTTTTTGATGCAACTGATGCTCTGCTGGCTGACGGACTGTTACATGCAGACATGCTCTATCGTNTGCTCCAACTCAACCTCCTCTGCCTTCCTCGCGTCGCCCGTCAGCATCCACATCGTCCACGCCGTCTCCGCCTCGATCGTCCTCATTATCTGCACACGTGGTTCCGCCCATGCACCCACTCAACCATCAGCTTCCTCGGCTTCCTCTTCCATTCAGCATCATCCTCCTGCTCGGCACAAGGATCCGTCCGGTCGCATCGCCCACTTTGCGACGACCTGCGCTCACGCCAAAAACTTCCGCAGCGCACGTGGTTCCGCCCCTACGCCCTCTCCTCTTTCATCAGCTTCCGTTTGATCATCATCCGCATCTGTGGCCAGCGCAAGGACCTGCACAAGCTCGCTCCACGCTTCGCAGCAGCTTGCACCCACGCCGGCAGCAGATTTCTCACGGCGCGTTGGCACCTGTCTTCCCCTTGCCTCAGTCTACTCTTCTGCTCAGCTGCGCACGTGGTTCTACCCCTACGCCCACTCAGCCATCAGCTCCCTTAGCTTCCTCTTCAAGTCAGCATCGTGCTCCTACTCGGCACAAGGATCCGCCCGATCGCATTGCCCGCTTCACGACAACCTACGTCCACGCCAAAAACCTCCACAGCGCACGTGGTTCCGCCCCTGCGCCCACACCTATTTCATCAATGTCTGCTCCTCATCATCAGCATCTGCAACCAGCACAAAGGATCTGCACGAGCTAGCTGTCCTCTTTGCAGCTACCTGCACCCACGCCGGAAGTATGTTTCTCGCGGCGCGTTGGCTCTCGCCTTCCCCTTGCCGCATTCTATCCCTCTATCGCAAAGCGCACGTGGTTCCACCCCTGCGCCCACTCCAACAAGCATCCTCCTACTCTTCCACATCCTCCTTCTCAGCATCCTCTCTCATCAAACCAATCTGCCTGATCGCACTTGGCAGTACCCTGCACTCACGCCAAACCTCTTGCAGTACTTCTCTTCCACCCTCTCTCCATTCTTCTCCAACCCCAGCCCCATCTTCAACAGGGTGAACCTGCTGTGCTTTGCTTGTGAGCAGACACCAACAACTGCCATGCACCCGCAACGACAAATCAGTATGGTAGCACAAGCCCTCAACTGGACACATGTTCCTTTTCTTGATCAGTTAGAGAAAACAGCCACGACTGGTATGGTGGCATCCAAATCAAGACAAAGCACTCTTTTTTTCGCGGGTATCAGCTCTCCTTCTTTGTGGAAGGAGTGTATGACAACCCCGGGTGTCCTCGAAGGGCTTACACGACAACCTTGCAGGATGTCAAAAGGTGCCTACGTGACACCACCCATACTGTCTACCACACGATCATCGACGAAGTATCAACTGTCACATCAATTTGGCACACCCTTGTGGCAGCAGCATGGAACCCAAATATTTGCAATATGTTCGTCCTCTCCCTCCGTCGAGTGGTCAATCCCCCCATCAGACAGCAACACTTGGATACTCAGGCCCTATAGGCACTAAGAGATTATGTCTTATCGGAATCAGGGGGGCTATCAGAAATATGACTCCGACAAGGTCCCTCTCATACATCCCTCGGATAATCCGAGCGTCCATTATCAATTCAGATTCAACCCTGAACCTCCTCGGCGACGGCTGGCCAGTCACGACCGTTCCACCAGAGTCGGGCCGCCCCTTCTAAGCGACCACGTCGCCACGCGTGAGGCTAGCGAAAAGAAGCCATTGATACCCAGTTTATCCTAATCTGTTGTATATAAGGAAGATGTTGATTCTCTCCCTAGATGAACCAGAACAGTTCTATTCATCCTGTTCCATTTGGTTCTGCGGCTTCGCCGCCGTATTCCTGCTCTACTCGTCTCTCGCATCCATTGTCTTCGCACATCACTGTCTCTTCACGACTCTTTGATTTTCCATCCTCAACCTTTCGCCTCCAACACCTTCCTCACTTCGCTCTCAAGTTCTCTCCTCTGCGCTCTGTCCACCTTGGAGTTTCAGTGCCTCACGCAATCTCGCGACTCTAGAACTAACTCCTTGTGCCAGCCCTCGCCGCTCTGCTTCCGTCACATCCCTACGTCACTTCTGCCTGGTTCCGTGCCTCTACTTGCTTCTGCTCATGCTGTGCTCGCTCTTTTTTTTTCTGACAAGGTTGGCATGTGCCACTGACCATGACCACAAAGTTTACCAAGTGACTTTACCTTCTACGAATCATAACACAAGTCAGCCACGGTCAGAGTAGACAATCACAGTGCACATCTAACATGCATGACCTTGCAGGTATAAACACGGTAAAAAACTGGTGTCTTGGCACGGCTATTGTGCGCAATGCCTTGACAAAGTTGGCATGTGCCCCTGACCATGACCATAAAGTTTACCAAGTACCTTAACGGCTATGAATAATATCACGAGTCAGCCACGGTCAGAGTGTCCAATCACAGTGCAGATATACTGGACATGACCTTGCAGGTATAAACAAGGTAGAATACCGGTGGCTCGGTGTGGCTATTGTGCGCAATGCCTTGACAATGTTGGCATGTGCCACAGACCATGACCACAAAGCTTACCAAGTACCTTAAACGGCTATGAATCATAACACGAGTCAGCCACGGTCAGAGTGTCCAATCATAGTGCAGATGTACTAGGCATGATATTGCAGGTTCAAACAAGGTAGAATACTGGTGGCTCGGTGTGGCTATTTTGCGCAATGCATTGACAAAGTTGGCATGTGCCACTGACCATTACCACAAAGTTTACCAAGTGACTTTAACCTGTACGAATAGTAACACAAGTCAGCCTCGGTCAGAGTACCCAATCACAGTGTACACCTAATATGCATGACCTTGCACGTATAAACAAGGTAAACAACCGGTGGCTTGGTATGGCTATTGTGCGCAATGCCTTGACAAAGTTGGTATGTGCCACTGACCATGACCACAAAGTTTACCAAGTACATTGAACGGCTATGAATCATAACACAAGTCAGCCACGGTCAGAGTGTCCAATCACAGTGCAAGTATATTGGGCATGACATTGCAGGTATAAACAAGGTAGAATACTGGTGGCTCGGTATGGCTATTGTGCGCAATGCCTTGACAAAGTTGGCATGTGCCGCTGACCATAACCGCAAATGTATCAAAGTGGCTTTTACTTCTATAGATCATAACACGAGTCAGCCACGGTCAGAGTGTCCAATCACAGTACAAATGAACTAGGCATGATCTTTCAGGTACAAACAAGGTATAATACTGGTGTCTCGGTGTGGCTATTGTGCGCAATGCCTTGACAAAGGTGGCATGTGCCACTGACCATGACCACAACGGTTACCACGTACCTTAAACGGCTATGAATAAGAACACAAGTCAGCCACGGTCAGAGTGTCCAATCACAGTGCATATGTACTAGGCATGATCTTGCAGGTGCAAACAAGGTAGAATACTAGTGGCTTGGTGTGGCTATTGTGCGCAATGCCTTGACAAGGTTGGCATGTGCCACTGACCATGACCACAAAGTGTACCAAGTGACTTTAACTTGTACGAATCATAACACAAGTCAGCCACAGTCAGAGCTCCCAATCACAGTGTACATCTAATATGCATGACCTTGCAGGTACAAACAGGATAAAAAACCGGTGTCTTAGCACGGCTACTGTGCGCAATGCCTTGACAAAGTTGGCATGTGCCACCGACCATGACCACAAAGTTTATCAAGTACCTAAAACGGCTATGAATCATAACACGAGTCAGCCACGGTCAGATTGTCCAGTCACAGTGCAGATATACTGGGCATGGCCTTGCAGGTATAAACAAGGTAGAATACGGGTGGCTTGGTGTGGCTATTGTGTGCAATGCCTTGACAAAGTTGGCATGTGCCACTGACCATGACCACAAATGTATCCAAGTGACTTTTACTTCTATTGATCATAACACGAGTCAGCCATGGTCAGAGTGCCCAATCGCAGTGCACATGTACTAGGCATGATCTTGCAGGTACAAACAAGGTAGAATACTGGTGGCTCAGTGTGGCTATTGTGCCTAGACAAAGGTGGCATGTGCCACTGACCATGACCACAACGTTTACCAAGTGACTTTAACTTCTACGAGTCAGAACACGAGTCAGCCGTAGTCAGAGTGTCCAATCACAGTGTACATCTAATATGCATGACCTTGCAGGTATAAACAAGGAAAAAAAACCGGTGGCTTGGCACGGCTATTGTGCACAATGCCTTGACAAAGCTGGCATGTGCCACTGACCATGACCACAAGTTTACCAAGTACCTTAAACGGATATGAATCATAACACGAGTCAGCCACGGTCAAAGTGTCCAATCACAGTGCATCTATACTGGGCATGACCTTGCAGGTATAAACAAGGTAGAATACTGGTGGCTCTGTTTGGCTATTGTGTGCAATGCCTTGACAAAATTGGCATGTCGCACTGACCATGACCACAAATGTATCCAAGTGACTTCTACTTCTATTGGTCATGACACAAAAATCCACGGTTATAGTGTCCAATCACAGTGCAGATGTACTAGGCATGATCTTGCAGGTGCAAACAAGGTAGAATACCGGTGGCTCGGTGTGGTTATTGTGCGTAATGCCAAGACAAAGTTGGCATGTGCCACTGACCATGACTACAAATGTATCCGAGTGACTTTTACTTCTATTGATCATAACACAAGTCAGCCTTGGTCAGAGTGTCCAAGCACAGTGCAGATGTACTAGGCATGATCTTTCAGGTTCAAACAAGGTAGAATATTGGTGGCTCGGTGTGGCTATTGTGCGCAATGCCTTGACAAAGTTTGGATGTGCCACTGACCATGACCACAAAGTTTACCAAGTACCTTAAATGGCTATGAATCATAATACGAGTCAGCCACAGCCAGAGTCTCCAATCACAGTGCAGATGTACTATTCATGATCTTGTAGGTGCAAAAAAGGTAGAACATAGGTAGCTCGGTGTGGCTATTGTGTGCAATGCCTTGACAAAGTTGGCATGTGCCACTGACCATGACCACAAAGTTGACCAGGTGACATTAACTTCTACGAATCGTAACACGAGTCAGCCACGGTCAGAGTGCCCAATCGCAGTGCACATCAAATATGCATGACCTTACAGGTATAAACAAGGTACAAAACCGGTGGCTTGGAACGGCTATTGTGCGCAATGCCTTGACAAAGTTGGCATGTGCCACTGACCATGACCAGAAAGCTTGCCAAGTACCTTAAATGGCTACAAATCATAACACGAGTCAGCCACGGTCAGAGTCCTATCACAGCGCAGATGTACTAGGCATGATCTTTCAGGTGCAAACAAGGTAGAATACAGGTGGCTCGGTGTGGCTATTGTGCGTAATACCTTGACAAAATTGGCATGTGCCACTGACCATGACCACAATGTTTACCAAGTGACTTTAACTTATACGAATCGTAACACGAGCCACCCACAGTCAGAGTGTCCAATCACAGTTCAGATGTACTAGGCATGACCTTGCAGGTATAAACAAGGTCAAAAACCGGTGGCTTGGCACGGCTACTGTGCGCAATACCTTGACAAAGTTGGCATGTGCCACTGACCATGACCACAAAGTCTACCAAGTACCTTAAATGGCTATGAATCTTAACACGAGTCAGCCACGGTCAGAGTGTCCAATCACAGTACAGATATATTAGGCATGACCTTGCAGGTACAAACAAGGTAGAATACTGGTAACGGTGTGACTATTGTGCGCAATGCCTTGACAAAGTTGGCATGTGCCACTGACCATGACCACAAATGTATCCAAGTGACGTTTTCTTCTACTGATCATAACACAAGTCAGCCACGATCAGAGTGTCCAGTCACAGTGCAGATGTACTAGAAATGATCTTGCAGGTGCAAACAAGGTAGACTACTGGTGGCTCGATGTGGCTATTGTGCCCAATGCCTTGACAAAGTTGGCATGTGCAACTGACCATGACAACAAAGCTTTCCAAGTACTTTAAACGGCAATGAATCATAACACGATTCAGCCACGGGCAGAGTGTCCAATCACAGTGCAGATATAATGGGCATGACCTTGCAGGTACAAACAAGTTAGAATACTGGTGGCTCGGTGTGGCTATTGTGCGCAATGCCTTGACATGGTTGGCATGTGCCACTGACCATGACCACAAATGTATCCTTTTGACTTTTACTCCTATTGATCATAACACGAGTTAGCCACGGTCAGAGTCTCCAATCACAGTGCAGATGTACTAGGCATAATCTTCCAGGTGCAAACAAGGTAGAATACTGGTCGCTCGGTGTGGCTATTGTGTGCACTCCATTGACAAAGTTGGCATGTGCCACTGAAAATGACCACAAAGTTTACCACGTGACTTTAATTTCTACGATTCGTAACACGAGTCAGCCACAGTCAGAGTGCCCAACCACAGTTCACATGTACTAGGCATGACCTTAGAGGTATAAACAAGGTAAAAAGCCGGTGACTTGGCACGGCTATTGTGCGCAATACCTTGACAAAGTTGGCATGTGCCACTGACCATGACCACAAAGATTACCAAGTACTTTAGACGGCTATGAATCATAACACGAGTCAGCCACGGTCAGATTGTCCAGTCACAGTGCAGATATACTGGGCATGGCCTTGCTGGTATAAAGAAGGTAGAATACGGGTGGCTCGGTGTGGCTATTGTGTGCAATGCATTGACAAAGTTGGCATGTGCCACTGACCATGACCACAATTATATCCAAGTGACGTTTACTTCTATTGATCATAATACGAGTCAGCCACGGTCAGAGGGTCCAATCAAAGTGCAGATGTACTAGGCATGATTTTACAGGTACAAACAACATAGAATACTGGTGGCTCGGTGTGGCTATTGTGCGCAATGCCTAGACAAAGGTGGCATGTGCCACTGACCATGACCACAACGTTTACCAAGTGACTTTAACTTCTACGAATCGTAACACGGGTCAGCCATGGTCAGAGTGTCCAATCACAGTACACATCTTATATGCATGACCTTGCAGGTATAAACAAGGTAAAAGCCGGTGGCTTGGCAATCACAGTGCAGATGTACTGGGCATGACCTTACAGGTATAAACAAGGAAGAATACCTGTGGCTCGGTTTGGCTATTGTGTGCAATGCCTTGACAAATCTGGCATGTGCCACTGACCATGACCACAAATGTATCCAAGTGACTTTTACTTCTAATGGTCATAACACAAAAAGCCACGGTTAGAGTGTCCAATCACATTGCAGATGTACTAGGCATGATCTTGCAGGAGCAAACAAGCTATAATACTGGTGGCTCGGTGTGGCTATTGTGCGCAATGCCAAGACAAAGTTGGCATGTGCCACTGACCATGACCACAAATGTATCCGAGTGACTTTAACTTCTATTCATCATAACACGAGTCAGCCATGGTGAGAGTGTCCAATCACAGTACAGATGTACTAGGCATGATCTTTCAGGTTCAAACAAGGAAGAATATTGGTGGCTCGGTGTGGCTATTGTGCGCAATGCCTGGACAAAGTTGGCATGTGCCACTGACCGTGACCACCAAGTTTACCAAGTACCTTAAACGGCTATGAATCATAACACGAGTCAGCCACGGTCAGAGTGTCCAATCCCAGTGTAAATAAACTGGCCATGACCTTGCAGGTATAATAAAGGTAGAATACTGGTGGCTTGGTGTGGTTATTGTGCGCAATGCCTTGACAAAGTTGGCATGTGCCACTGACCATGACCACAAATGTATCCAAGTGACTTTTACTTCTATTGATCATAACATGAGTCAGCCACGGTCAGAGTCTCCAATCACAGTGCAGATGTACTAGGCATGATCTTGCAAGTGCAAACAAGGTAGAACACTGGTGGCTTGGTGTGGCTATTGTGTGCAATGCCTTGACAAAGTTGGCATGTGCCACTGACCATGACCACAAAGTTCACCACGTGACTTGAACTTCTACGAATCGTAACACGAGTCAGCCACGGTCAGAGTGCCCAATCACAGTGCACATCTAATATGCATTACCTTACAGGTATAAACAAGGTACAAAACCGGTGGCTTGGCACGGCTATTTTGCGCAATGCCTTGACAAAGTTGGCATGTGCCACTGACCATGACCACAAAGTTTACCAAGTACCTTAAACGGCTATGAATCATAACACAAGTCAGCCACGGTCAGAGTGTGCAATCACAGTGCAGATGTACTATGCATGATCTTGCAGGTGCAAACTAGGTAGAATGCATGTGGCTCGGTGTGGCTATTGTGCGTAATGCCTTGACAAAGTTGGCATGTGCCACTTACCATGACCACAATGTTTACCAAGTGACTTTAACTTATACGAATCGTAACACGAGTCAGCCACAGTCAGAGTGTCCAATCACAGTTCAGATGTACTAGGCATGACCTTGCAGGTACAAACAAGGTCAAAAACCGGTGGCTTGGCACAGCTACTGTGCGCAATACCTTGACAAAGTTGGCATGTGCAAATGACCATGACCACAAAGTCTACCAAGTACCTTAAACGGCTATGAATCTTAACACGAGTCAGCCACGGTCAGTGTTGTCAGAAATTAAAGAAGAGAAACCAGCGTGAAGACCGGAGCACATCCGAACACCAACAACAAAAGAGCCGCACGAATCTCATCGGATACGGACAACTAAGAGTCGTGCACCGACACCATCATATCCTGAAGTCTCGGAGGAACCCGACGAATTGCGCTCCGGCGAAACCATTGCAACACGTCCCTCGAAGAACACAAACTAGCGCTTCCACCTCGCAGGGGTCCTAGCAAAGCCAAGCAACACTACTTCAAGGTAGCTTAGACCAATATACAATTACTTCCGCTATTCTATCAATCAGTCATTTTCCTTCATCACTCTCGCAGCTGCCATCGCTTCCATCCTCGGTCAACTGCCTGTCTCGCATCGCTCACCTCCAGAACGTTTTACTGCCAACCTGCTCAACTCATAACTTGTGTCAAGCAGCACCACGAGCCTTCCCGTGTCGCACTCTTCCCCTCTCAAAATCCTGACATGGTATCAGAGCACTAGGTTTCCAGCCCTGGTCGACATGCCATCATGATTCCAGTGATCTTCTTCACAGTGGCAACTGTGGTTGTTTGCCTCCTTCCACCTCGCGCCGCACCGAACAATATCAATACGGGCAATGACTCCGCACCGAAGTCCTCCATTCTTGATGTCGCACAGGTTTCCATTCAAGATGGAGAACTGCCCCCAATGACTCTTCTGGCAACATCTGACTCCCTCTATATTGAACAAGTTCTCGACTTAGGGTGTGTCATTCATGCTCTCAAAGATGCTGACGTCACCACACCACTGGCAACACCAGTAACCATCACCGGTGCTACCAAAGGTATGACATCACTCTGTTGCTACTCCCCTACTCTCACATCTCCGGCAACACCAAGTGGACAGATCCGGGGTTACCATATCCCTCACCTACGACACAATCTCCTCTCTGTTCATCAACTCCAAAAGGAAGGCGTAAACATCTTCTTCCTCGCCTATGGTTCAGAAGCCCAACTGACGACATCTGATAGCAAACCGCTGGCAACCTTCACAGTTTGCAACAACCTCTATCGACTACAGATTCCTCGCACAACAGCAATCTTTGCTGTTGAAGCTGACACTCAACCCTCCACCTGTGACTGTCGGAGCCTCTCACACCTTCTACTCCTGCATCATCACCGCCTTAGTCATCCAAATTTCAACCCACTTCTCCGTCTTCTGGCCAAATATATGGTAAAAGGCCTGCCACTGCTCTCCCCACTAACTCATCTTGTAGGACCACCTTGCACTGCCTACAGTCTTGGGAAATTAAAAGCTTCCCACATCCTCCACGAGCCGCTCGAGCAGCAAGACCTCTCGACGTCCTTCACATGGATCTTGTGGGACCAATTCGTCCCACCTCCCTTCATGGCTATGAGTACTTCCTTACTATTGTGGATGACCACTCTTGCTTCGGCGCCACAATTCCTCTCAAGTCTAAAGCCGATCCCAAGCCTGCTTTCATCAAGTGGTCAAAGTATCAGATGAGCCGCCTCAACCGGTCCATTGGCAAAATCTGGACAGACAGAGGTGGCCAATTCCTATCTCATGAGCTCCGTTCATTCCTGGCAAAACACGGCATTGGGCATGAGACGAGTGTCCCAGAAGCTCCTGAGCAGAACGGAGTGGCAGAAAGATGGAATGGTGTCCTGGTCGCTCTCACGCACACCCTACTTGTGCATGCTGGAGCACCAGAAACCTTATGGACCTATGCACTCCGCTATGCCACCCGGGTACACAACTACTATCGAGCCAAGCATCTTCCAGACGTCACCCCATCAGACCTTTGGCTGGGATACAAGCCAGATGTCTCCAAACTTTGAGTCTGGGGTTCAACATCCTACGTCCTACTGAACAAAACTGACAGAGCTCAAGCTCATCTCTCCAAAGTTGGGCCACAAGCCTCGTGCCGCATGTTCGTGGGATTTGCCCTCAACTCCCCTGGGTACTTATTCTACGAGCTCGACCTCAACCGAGAAACCTGCAGCATAGATGTCCATTTCGATGAAATTACTCCCATTCTTCCGGCAATTGGCGCCAATCTTCACTACTCCTCTCACCTGGACCCTCTTTCCAGAACGAGCTGCAGTACCCACAACTCCAGCTACCTTACCTCCAGCAGTCACTCCTGTTACACCAGCAACTCCTCCAACAGCGTCCACTCCACCAACCCTCTCTCCTACACATACACCCACACAACCACGACCAACAACACTGCCACCACTCACTCCTCTCACTCCTTATGACGACTTTGAAACCGTCTCAGAACATCTGCCAACATTTTGACGACCACTTCCCTCAGTAGCAGTAGCCCCTCCTCCAGCCGCAGCAGCACCAGCACCAACAACAACAACAGCAGACACAGAAGAAAATACAGCGGCCACAGCATCTGGGGCATCAGTCCCTAGAATGACACCTACAGCAAAACCGGTGCTCCGACGGTCTACGAGAAACAGAACTGCAGCCTCGCTCATCACCCTGACCGACACAGATGGAGACCTTGACATCCAGGAAGATCGTCAGGTGGAGCTTCTTTGAACCTCCTTCCTGCCCTCCTGGATTACAGCCGGAGACAACCTCAAGTCTCGTCGATGACCAAATCCTCCGATGAATCCTCGACGACGACGTTATCCTCGCCTTCCTCTACTCAGCACCACCATTACCACAGCTCCCATTGCCACCCCCAGCACATATACGGAAGCTGTAAATGGGCCCCAAGCAGACCAATGGCAAGTCGCCGTTGCCAATGAACTGGCCTCCTTCAAGGCCACCTCCACCTACACTGATGTACCTCGACCAGCCTACACCAATGTGGTCGCAGGAAAATGGGTCTTCCATTTCAAGACTCATTTGGGGAAACCACCAGAATTCAAAGCTCGCTATGTGGCAAAGGGGTTCTCACAGTGATGTGGCGTGGACTTCTTTGATACCTTCTCATCCACTGCCAAGCTGACCACCCTACGAGTCCTCCTACACATTGCACCCACTAAAGACATGGAACTACATGCCATGGACATGTCCACAGCCTTTCTTCAAGGAGATCTGAACAAAACCATCTACCTGGCGTGCCCGGAAGGCTACACACCAGACCAGCCCAACACTGTTTGGAAGCTGCATCGCCCAGTCTATGGGCTCAAACAGTCTCCTCGAGAATGGCATGCGAAACTCCGAGCAACTCTCCTTGACCTGGGACTCAGTTTCCACTGCTGCTCCCAGCCTGTTCCCCCGCTCCCAACCAGATGAACAGACCTACATTCTGTTCTATGTGGACGATCTCGCTCTCATCTCCAACAACCCCAGTGCTCTCCAAGATCTGAAGTAAACACTCCTGAGGCGTTTTACCATGAAAGATCTTGGAGAACTAACCCATTATCTTGGAATTGATATCAAGAGGGATCGGGAGAAGCGACTCATCACTCTGTCCCAAGAACCCTACATTGCCTTACTCCTGAAGCATTTTGGGCTTGAGAACAGCAACAGAGCTCCAACCCCCATGATAGTGGACCACAAGCTTACCTCGCCAGCATACACAGTCTCATCGCCTTCTCCAAAACCCTATCCTAAACTGGTGGGATCACTGATGTATGCTATGGTCTGCACTCGCCCTGACCTTGCCTTCCCTCTCAGTGTTCTGTCACGATACGTTGGAGACGGAAACCACAGTGACCAGCACTGGAAGGCAGCTAAGCGAGTCCTGAGGTAGCTAGGTGAGACTGCCTCCTTCTAGCTTGAGCTGGGAGGAACTCAGCCGATAACGTTGGAAGGATACAGCGACTCCTCCTGGGCAGATGATGAAGCCAACCGAAAATTGTCACAAGGATACGGCTTTCACCTTGGCTCTGGACTGTTCAGCTGGCGATCCACCAGGTCCTATACTGTTTTGCTTTCATCCTGCGAAGCAGAACTGTATGCAGGTACCATGGCTGCCCAAGAAGCCATTGGTTAAAACACCTGCTACAAGACCTTGGATATCCGCAACCACTCCCAGTCCTATGGTGTGACAATCGAAGCAGCATCGCCCTCACAGAGAATCCAGTCTACCATGGACAAACCAAGCACATTGAGCTGCGCTACTTCTTCATCGGGGAGAAGGTGCAGGCAAAAGAACTCTTGGTTTAGCATGTAGCCTCAAAGGCCAACAGGGCTGACATCTTCACAAAAGTCCTAGACCAGGCGCAACATGCGACCCTGGTATATCTTCTAGGTCTCAGGACCAGAGACACCTGAGGCTTCCATGTTGGTTTCCCTTCACGGGAGGTATCAGAAATAAAAGAAGAGAAACCAGCGCAAAGACCGGAGCACATCTGAACACCAACAACAAAAGAGCCGCATGAATCTCAACGGATACGCACAACCAAGAGTCTCGGAGGAACCCGACGAATTGCGCTCCGGTGAAACCATCGCAACACGTCCCTCAAAGAACACGAACTAGCGCTTCCACCTCACTGGGGTCCTAGCGAAGCCAAGAAACACTACTTTAAGGTAGCTTAGATCAATGTATGATTGCGTCCGCTATTCTATCAATCAATCATTTTCCTTCATCACTCTCGCAGCTGCCATCGCTTCCATCCTCGGTCAACTGCCTGTCTTGCATCGCTCACCTCCAGAACTTGTTACTGCCATCATGCTCAACTCATAACTTGTGTCAAGCAGCGCCACGAGCCTTCCCGTGTCGCACTCTTCCCCTCTCAAATTCTTGACAAGTGTGTCCAATCATAGTACAAGTTTACTGGGCATGACCTTGCAGGTACAAACAAGGTAGAATACTGGTAATGGTGTGACTATTGTGCGCAATGCCTTGACAATGTTGGCATGTGCCACTGACCATGACCACAAATGTATCCAAGTGACATTTACTTCCACAGCTCATAACACAAGTCAGCCACGGTCAGAGTGTCTAATCACAGTGCATATGTACTAAGCATGATCTTGCAGGTGCAAACAAGGTAGACTTCTGCTGGCTCGGTGTGTCTATTGTGCGCAATGCCTTGACAAAGTTGGCATGTGCCACTTACCATGACCACGTAGTTTACCAAGTGACTTTAACTTCTTCAAATTGTAACACGAGTCAGCCATGGTCAGAGTGCCCAATGACATTGCACATCTAAGATGCATGACCTTGCAGGTATAAAGAAGGTAAAAACCCGGTGGCTTGGCACGGCTATTGTATGCAATGCCTTGACAAAGTTGGCATGTGCCACTGACCATGACCACAAAGTTTAACATGTTCCATAAACGGTTATGAACCATAACACAAGTCAGCCACGGTCTGAGTGTCCAATCACAGTGCCAATATACTAGGCATGACCTTGCATGTATAATAAAGGTAGAATACTGGTGGCTCGGTGTGGCTATTGTGCGCAATGTCTTGACAAAGTTGGCATATGCCACAGACCATGCCCACAAATGTATCCAAGTGACTTTTACTTCTACTGATCATAACACGAGTCAGCCACGGTGAGAGTGTCCAATCACAGTGCAGATGTAGCAGGCATGATCTTACAGGTGCAAACAAGGTAAAATACTGGTGGCTCGGTGTGGCTATTGTGCGTAATGCCTTGACAAAGTTGGCATGTGCCACTGACCATGACCACAATGTTTACCAAGTGACTTTAACTTATACGAATCGTAACACGAGTCAGCTGCAGTCAGAGTGCCCAATCACAGTTCAGATGTACTAGGCATGACCTTGCAGGTATAAAGAAGGTCACAAACTGGTGGCTTGGCACATATACTGTGCGCAATGCCTTTACAAAGTTGACATGTGCCACTGACCATGACCACAAAGTCTACCAAGTACCTTAAACGGCTATGCATATGAATACTGCCATGGTCAGAGTGTCCAATCATAGTGCAGGTATACTGGGCATGACCTTGCAGGTACAAGCAAGGTAAAATACTGGTAACGGTGTGGCTATTGTGCGCAATGCCTTGACAAAGTTGGCATGTGCCACTGACCATGACCACAAGTGTATCTAAGTGACTTTTACTTCTACCGATCATAACACAAGTCAGCCACGACCAGAGTGTCCTATCACAGTGCAGATGTACTAGGCATGATCTTACAGGTGAAAACAAGGTAGAATACTGGTGGCTCGGTGTGGCTATTGTGTCAATGTCTTGACAAAGTTGGCATGTGCCACTGACCATGACCACAAAGTTTTCCAAGTACCTTAAACGGATATGAATCATAACATGATACAGCCACGGTCAGAGTGTCCAATCACAGTGCAGATATAATGGGCATGACCTTGCAGGTACAAACAAGTTAGAATACTGGTGCCTCGGTGTGGCTATTGTGCGCAATTCCTTGACATAGTTAGCATGTGCCACTGACCATGACAACAAATGTATCCTAGTGACTTTTACTTCTATTGATCATAACACGAGTCAGCCACGGTCAGAGTCTCCAATCACAGTGCAGATGTACTAGGCATGATCTTCCAGGTGCAAACAAGGTAGAATACTGGTGGCTCGGTGTGGCCATTGTGTGCAATGCCTTGACAAATTTGGCATGTGCCACTGAAAATGACCACAAAGTTTACCACGTGACTTTAATTCCTACGAATTGTAACACAAGTCAGCCACGGTAAGAGTGTCCAATCACATTGCACATATAATATGCATGACCTTATAGGTATAAACAAGGTAAAAAACTGCTGGCTTGGCACGGCTGTTGTGCGAACTGCCTTGACAAATTGGCACGTGCCACTGACCATGAGCACAACGTTTGCCAAGTACCTTAAACGGCTATGAATCATAACATGAGCCAGCCACGGTCAGAGTGTCCAATCACAGTGCAGATGTACTAGGCATGATCTTGCAGGTTCAAAAAAGGTAGAATACTGGTGGCTCGGTGTGGCTATTGTGCGCAATGCTTTGACAAAGTTGGCATGTGCCACTGACCATGACCACAAAGTTTACCAAGTGACTTTAACTTCTACGAATCGTAACACGGGTCAGCCACAGTCATAGTGCCCAATCAGAGTTCAGATGTACTAGGCATGACCTTACAGGTACAAACAAGGTAATAAGCCGGTGGCTTGGCACGGCTATTGTGCGCAATACGTTGACAAAGTTGGCATGTGCCACTGACCATGACCACAAAGTCTACCAAGTACCTTAGACGGCTATGAATCATAACACGAGTCAGCCACGGTCAGATTGTCCAGTCACAGTGCAGATATACTGGGCATGGCCTTGCTGGTATAAGCAAGGTAGAATACGGGTGGCTCGGTGTGGCTATTGTGTGAAATGCATTGACAAAGTTGGCATGTGTTACTGACCATGACCACAAATATATCCAAGTGAATTTTACTTCTATTGATCATAACACGAGTCAGTCACGGTCAGAGGGTCCAATCAAAGTGCATATGTACTAGGCATGATCTTACAGGTACAAACAAGATAGAAAACTGGTGGCTCGGTGTGGCTATTGTGCGCAATGCCTAGACAAAGGTGGCATGTGTCACTGACCATGACCACAACGTTTACCTAGTGACTTTAACTTCTACGAACCGTAACACGAGTCAGCCATGGTCAGAGTGTCCAATCACATAACACATCTTATATGCATGATATTGCCGGTATAGACAAGGTAAATACCGGTAGCTTGGCACAGCTATTGTGCGCAATGCCTTGACAAAGTTGGCATGTGCAACTGACCATGACCACAAGTTTACCAAGTACCTTAGACAGATATGAATCATAACACGAGTCAGCCACGGTCAGAGTGTCCAGTCACAGTGCAGATGTACTGGGCATGACCTTACAGGTATAAACAAGGTAGAATACATGTGGCTCGGTTTGGCTATTGTGTGCAATGCCTTGACAAAGTTGGCATGTGCCACTGACCATGACCACAAATTTATCCATGTGACTTTTACTTCTATTGATCATAACACAAAAAGCCACGGTTAGAGTGTCCAATCACAGTGCATATGTACTAGGCATGATCTTGCAGATGCAAACAAGGTATAATACTGGTGGCTCGGTGTGGCTATTGTGCGCAATGCCAATACAAAGTTGGCATGTGCCACTGACAATGACCACAAATGTATTCGAGTGACTTTTACTTCTATTGATCATAACACAAGTCAGCCATGGTCAGAGTGTCCAATCACAGTGCAGATGTACTAGGCATGATCTTGCAGGTTCAGACAAGGTAGAATATTGGTGGCTCCGTGTGGCTATTGTGCGCAATGCCTTGACAAAGTTGGCATGTGCCACTGACCATGACCCCAAAATTTACCAAGTACCTTGAACGGCTATGAATCATAACACGATTCAGCCACGGTCAGAGTTTCCAATCACAGTTCAGATCTAATGGGCATGATCTTGCAGGTACAAACAAGGTAGAATACTGGTGGCTCGGTGTGGCTATTGTGCGCAATGCCTTGACAAAGTTGGCATGTACCACTGACCATGACCACAAATGTATCCAAGTGACATTTACTTCTGCTGAAAACAACACAAGTCAGCCACGGTCAGAGTGTCTAATCACAGTGCAGATGTACTAAGCATGATTTTGCAGGTGCAAACAAGGTAGAATACTGGTGGCTTGGTGTGGCTATTGTGCGCAATGCCTTGACAAAGTTGGCATGTGCCACTGACCATGACCACATAGTTTACCAAGTGACTTTAACTTCTACGAATTGTAACACGAGTCAGCCACTGTCAGAGTGCCCAAGGACATTGCACATCTAATATGCATGACCTTGCAGGTATAAAGAAGGTAAGAACCCGGTGGCTTGGCACGGCTATTGTATGCAATGCCTTGACAAAGTTTGCATGTGCCACTGACCATGACCACAAAGTTTAACAAGTACCATAAACGGCTATGAATCATAACACAAGTCAGCCACGGTCAGAGTGTCCAATCATAGTGCCAATATGCTGGGCATGACCTTGTATGTATAATCAAGGTAGAATACTGGTGGCTCGGTGTGGCTATTGTGCGCAATATCTTCACAAAGTTGGCATGTGCTAGTGACCGTGCCCACAAATGTATCCAAGTGACTTTTACTTCTACTGATCATAACACGAGTCAGCCACGGTGAGAGTGTCCAATCACAGTGCAGATGTACTAGGCATGATCTTGCAGGTGCAAACACGGGAGAATACGGGTGGCTCGGTGTGGCTATTGTGCGTAATGCCTTGACAAAGTTGGCATGTGCCACTGACCATGACCACAATGTTTACCAAGGGACTTTAACTTATACGAATCGTAACACGGGTCTGCCACAGTCAGAGTGCCCAATCGCAGTTTAAATGTACTAGGCATGACCTTGCAGGTATAAACAAGGTCAAAAACCGGTGGCTTGGCACGGCTACTGTGCGCAATGCCTTTACAAAGCTGACATGTGCCACTGACCATGACCACAAAGTCTACCAAGTACCTTAAACGGCTATGCATCTTAACACTGCCATGTTCAGAGTGTCCAATCACAGTGCAGACATACTAGGCATGACCTTGCAGGTACAAACAAGGTAAAATACTGGTAAGGGTATGACTATTGTGCGTAATGCCTTGACAAAGTTGGCATGTGCCACTGACCATGACCAGAAGTGTATCTAAGTGACTTTTACTTCTACTGATCATAACACAAGCCAGCCACGGCCAGAGTGTCCAATTACAGTACAGATGTACTAGGCATGATCTAACAGGTGTAAACAAGGTAGAATTCTGGTGGCTCGGTGTGGCTATTGTGCGCAATGCCTTGACAAAGTTGGCATGTGCCTATGACAATGACCACATAGTTTACCAAGTGACTTTTGTCAGAAACGAAGCCTTGACAAGAGAAGAAAATATCTCGGTCTCAAGAACGGTTCTAGTCATGACTGAACCACCTTTCCCAACGGCTCGCCGGTCGCTCGACCATTCAGACCCTTCGGATAAGTCATCCCCTAATAAAGTGACACCTGTCACCCGCGTCCGGCTAGCAGAAAAAAGCCGTTACTTTGCTCATTTGTCCTGATCTGTCCTTTTTATACCGAGGATGTTTATTCCCTCGAGTTAACCAGCACAGTTCTATTCATTCTGTCCCCCTTTGGTTCCGCAGCTTCGCCGCCGTGTCTTAGCTCTGCTCGCCTCTCGCGTCCATTGCATCTGCCCACCACTGCCTCCTCACGGCTCTTCTCTTCACCACCATTAACCTTTCACTTCCGACGCCTTCCATGCTTCGATCTCAAGTTCTCTCATCTGCGCTCGGTCTACCTCGGGGCTCCAGTGCCTCGCTTCCTCTTGCGACTCTGCGACTAACTCCTTGGGCCGGCTCTCACCGCTCTTATTCCGTCACTTCACTATGTTACGTCAGCTTGCTTCATTGCTTCTGCTTGCTTCAGCTCTTGCAGTCCTCGCTCATTGCATTCTTCTGACATGGTATCAGAGCTTCAGGGGACATCACCTGGTACCTTGTGACCAAGTCATCGCTCTACTGCCCCCATTGCGTCCCCTCTCAAATCTGCACCTCCCCATCGCCGTCACCGCCACATCGCGCTCCTTCCCTTCATTAGCAGCTGACATCAGCAGCACCGCTTGAAGTGCTCCTCACGCTGAACCAACGCCTCGTCATCCTCGGAAAGCCCTGCGCCCATTCCGCACCCGTGGCCAACAAATTTATGACGTGTCGTTAACAATAGCTGCAAGCAGCTCCCAAGCTGCCGCTTGCCGTCAACTTCTTGGAAGCTTCCCTGTCGCTCGTCACCCGCTACCTCTCTTCTCGTCAACCTTGCAAGCACCTCCGCTCTCCTCCTCTCCTCTCATCGTCCTCATCTCCACCATTTGCCCCTGCGACATCAGTCTCCTCGCACTCGTTGTACCACACCACATCCTCGCACCGCCGTCTCGCATCGTCAGCAGCAGTAGTGCAATGCCTGCCGCTATGACATCGGATACCACCATTCTTCCTGCTCCCATTGCGAGCCAATTGGGGAACAAGCCGTCACTCTCCTGACATCAGCGGACTGGAATCTCTGCTCGCCATATGACTCCCTTTGCTGCAATCAGTCTCGTATAGCCAACATGATATCCGACACCGCTGGTCTTCCTGCCCGTCGGTCTCGGGCCAACTGTGGAACAAGATATCACTCTCTTGAAAGTAGAGCACCTGGTTGCCTCATCTTGCCGCCATCCTCTCCCTGCCGCAACCTCCATCTTCTGCCTCCGTCACGTGCGCATCAACTCCACCAGCATCCCCTTCTTCGCGTCATCACCCTCTGTCCTCAGCCCTCCTCATCATCTGTCTTATTCGAGCCGCTCTCAGCATCATCCGTGCCGCCTTCTCATCAGTCTTCCTCAGCCTTTGTCATCAGTACACGTGGTTTTGCCCCTGCACCCACTCAGCCATCAGCTGCCTCTAATCCCGTCTCCGCATCATCAGCTCGGCACAAGGATCCGCCCGGTCACATCGCCAGCTTCGCACCGACCTGCGCCCACGCCAAAAATTTCTGCAACGTACGTGGTTTTGCCCCTGCTCCCACTCCTTTTTCAGCATCGTCTGCTCCTCATCATCCGCATATAAGACCAGCACAAGGATCTGCACGAGCTAGCTGCCCGCTTCGCAGTAGCCTGCACCCACGCCGACAGCAGATTTCCCTCGGCGCGTTGGCACCTTCCTTCCCCTTGCTCCATGCTACCGCCTCTATTTCAGCAACGCACGAGGTCTCGCCCCTACGGCCACTCCTCTTTTATCAGCCTTTGCCTCCTCATCATCAGCATCTGTGACCAGCATAATGATCTGCATGAGCTAACTGCGCGCTTCGCAGCAGCCTGCACCCACACCGGAAACAGATTTCTCCCGGCATATTGGCTTCTGTCCTCCCCTAATCTACTCCTCTACCTCGGAATACATGTGGTTTTGCCCCTGCGCCCACCCCGTCAATTATCGGGCCGTCATCCGCTTTTGCTCCTTTCGCTCAGCACAAGGATCCGCCCGGTCGCATTGCCTGTTCCACGACGACCTGCGCCCACGCAGAAACTCCCACAAGTCGGATTTGCCCAATTCCACCATCCTCTCCTTCTGCCATAATTCATCTGCAACATCAGGTCCATCGCTTCACCATGAACCCTCCTGTAAAATCTGATTGTCCTCAAATTCCTGGTCGTCCCCTCTTCAACACTTCTCCTCCTCGATGGAAGAGCAACGACGCACCATCCTGCTTTACAATGAAGTTGCCTCCCTAACCGACAACACTTCTCCACTCTGCTTCGCACCTGATGGGAGGCATAACTTTGAGCAATAGCGCCGCCAACAGCGTCGTGAAATTGCCACCCTGGACATACATGGATACAATCTACTTGACATGATACGAGATGTTGGAAGCAGAGAAGCCCGCAGAACCGCATGAGGAAGAAGGGAGTATGGCATTGCCCAAACTCAACTGAGAGGACTTCTCTACATGAGCACTTACGATGAACTCCACCCTATCATTGCAGCACATCGTCATCAAGCTGCCTTCCGGACCATCCACGGCCTCAGGGATTACTGTTCAAGTAGAGGAGCGGAATCCCCTGATCCTTGTCCGGCTGCACTTGACCCTCCTCCATACAATGAACTTTTGGAGGAACGACGATTCCAGCTGCAACCCTTCATCCGAGATCACAGGAGAATGGAGGAAGAAGAAGAACTTTGAGCCATCAAAGAACGGCCTCGCACTCCCCCATCTCCCACTTCCTCCCATGGGGTGGAATATTGGGAACGCCACTACCCTTGATCTGCCTCTTGCTCTCTTACCTCTTGTCAAGCTTCAAGGGAGGTGTCAGAAATGAAGCCTTGACAAGAGAAGAAAATATCTCGGTCTCAATAACGGTTCAATTCCCATGACTAAACCACCTTGCCCAACGGCTCTCCGGTTGCTCGACCGTTCAGACCCTTTGGACAAGTCATCACCTAATAAAGTGACACCTGTCACTCGCGTCCGGCTAGCGGAAAGAAGCCGTAGTTTTGCTCATTCGTCCTATTCTGTCCTTTTTATACCGAGGATGCTCATTCCCTCGAGTTAACCAGAACAGTTCTATTCATCCTGTTCCCCTTTGGTCCCGCGGCTTCGCCGCTGTGTATTCGCTCTGCTCGCCTCTTGCGTCCATTGCCTTCACCCACCACTGTCTCCTCAAGGCTGTTCGCTTCGCCACCCTTAACCTTTCGCTTCCGACCCCTCCCTCGCTTCGCTCTCAAGTTCTCTCATCTGCGCTCGGTCTACCTCGGAGCTCCAGTGCCTCGCGTCCTCTTGCGACTCGGTGACTACATCCATGGGCCTTCTCTCACCGCTCTGCTTCCGTCACTTCACTACGTTACGTCAGCTTGCTTCATTGCCTCTGCTTGCTCTTGCTCCTGCTGTCCTTGCTCATTGCATTCTTCTGACAACTTTAACTTCTACAAATTGGAACACGAGTCAGCCATGGTCAGAGTGCCCAATGACATTGCACATCTAATATGCATGACCTTACAGGTATAAACAAGGTAAAAAACCGGTGGCTTGGCACGGCTATTGTATGCAATGCATTGACAAAGGTGGCATGTGCCACTGACCATGACCACAAAGTTTACCAAGTACCTTAAACGGCTATTAATCATAACACGAGTCAGCCACAGTCAGAGTGCCCAATCACAGTGCAAATATACTAGGCATGACCTTGCAGGTATAAACAAGGTATAATACTGGTGGCTCGTTGTGGCTATTGTGCGCAATGCCTTGACAAAGTTGGCATGTGCCACTGACCATGACCACAAATATATCCAAGTGACTTTTAATTCTATTGATCATAACACGAGTCAGCCACGGTCAGAGTGTCCAGTCACAATGCAGATGTACTAGGAATGATCTTGCAGGTTCAAACAAGGTAGAATACTGGTGGCTCGGTGTCGCTATTGTGCGCAATGCCTTGACAAAGTTGGCATGTGCCACTGACCATGACCACAAAGTTTACCAAGTGACTTTAACTTCTACGAATCGTAACACGAGTCAGCCACGGTCAGAGTGCCCAATCACAGCTCACATTTAACATGCATGATCTTGCGGGTATAAACAAGGTAAGAAACTGGTGGCTTCGTACGGCTATTGTGCGCAATGTCTTGACAAAGTTGGTATGTGCCACTGACCATGACCACAACGTTTACCAAGTACATTGAACGGCTATGAATCATAACACGAGTCAGCCACGGTCAGGGTGTCCAATCACAGTGCAGATATAATAGGCATGACCTTGCAGGTCTAAACAAGGTGGAATACTGGTGGCTCGGTGTGGCTATTGTGCGCAATGCCTTGACAAAGTTGGCATGTGCCGCTGACCATGACCACAAATGTATCCAAGTGTCTTTTAGTTCTATTGATCATAACACGAGTCAGCCACGGTCAGAGTATCCAATCACAATGCAGATGTATTAGGCATGATCTTGCAGGTACAAACAAGGTAGAATACTGGTGGCTCGATGTGGCTATTGTGCGCAATGCCTTGACCACGTTGGCATGTGCCACTGACCATAACCACAAAGTTTACCAAGTACCTTAAACGGTTACGAATCATAACACGCGTCAGCCACGGTGGGAGTGTCCAATCACAGTGCAAATGTACTAGGCATGATCTTGCAGTTACAAACAAGGTAGAGTATTGGTGGCTCGGTGTGGCTATTGTGCGCAATGCCTTGACTAGGTTGGCACGTGCACTGACCATAACCACAAAGTTTACCAAGGTACTTTAACGTCTACCAATCATAACACAAGTCAGCCACGGTCAGAGTACCCAATCACAGTACACATCTCATATGCATGACCTTGCAGGTATAAACAGGGTAAAACCCGGTGTCTTGGGACGGCTATTGTGCGCAATGCTTTGACAAAGTTGGCATGTGCCACTGACCATGACCACAAAGTTTACCAAGTACCTTAAACAGCTATGAATCATAACACGAGTCAGCCACGATCAGAGTGTCCATTCACAGTGCAGATATAATGGGCATGACCTTGCAGGTATAAACAAGGTAGAATACTGGTGGCTCGGTGTGGCTACTGTGCCAATGCCTTGACAAAGCAGGCATTTGCCACTGACCATGACCACAAATATATCCAGGTGACTTTTACTTCTATTGATCATAACACAAGTCAGCCACGGTCAGAGTGTCCAATCACAGTGCAGATGTACTAGGCATGATCTTGCAGGTTCAAACTAGGTAGAATACTGGTGGATTAGTGTGCGAATGTGCGCAATACCTTGACAAAGTTGGCATGTGCCACTGACCATGACCACAAAGTTTACCAAGTAACTTCTACGAATTGTAACATGAGTCAGCCACAGTCAGACTGCCCTGTCAGAAACGTGACTCAGACAAGGTGCTCTTCACTCCCCGGATAATCGGAGCTCTCGATCCTGGTTCAGGTTCCCGCACCGAACCTCCCTCGGTAACGGCTGGTCAGTCACGACCGTTCCACCAGAGTCGAGCCGCCTCTAATAAGCGACCACATCGCCACGCATCCGGCTAGCGGAAAGAAGCCGTCAATACTTATTTTGTCCTGTTCTGTTGTATATACGGAGGATGTTCAGTCCCTCCCTAGTTTAACCAGAACAGTTCTACTCATCCTGTTCCCCTTTGGTTCCACGGCTTCACCGCCGTGTCTTCGCTCTGCTCGCTCCTCGCATTATTTGTCTTTGCCAGCCCCCCTCAACGCTTCGCTCCGTCACTCTCGCTCCTTCGCTCAGCTCTCATACTCCGCCAACCATCACTCATCTTGCTAGCACTCACTCTCACATCAACCTGTCTACCCCAGCTACCTCGCGTCTCAGCGTGTATCAGCTTTCGCGACTAACTCCTCGGACCGCTCTCGCCTACGTAACTCTACTGATGTACGCTTGCATGTCCGGACGCTTCTACCTGCTTCTGCTGCTGCTGCTCTCGCATCTGCATTCTTTTGACATGCCCAATCACAGTTCAGATGTACTAGGCATGACCTTGCTGGTATAAACAAGGTAAAAAACTGATGGCTTGGCACGACTATTGTGCGTAATGCCTTGAAAAAGTTGGCATGTGCCACGTACCATGACTACAAAGTTTACCAAGTACCTGAAATGGCTATAAATCATGACACGAGTCAGCCACGGTCAGAATGTCCAATCACAGTGCAGATATACTGGACATGAACGTACGGGTATAAACAAGGTAGAATACCAGTAGCTCGGTGTGGCTATTGTGTGCAATGCCTTGACAAAGTTGGCATGTGCTTCTGACCATGACCACAATTGTATCCAAGTGAAATTTACTTCTATTGATCATAACAAGAATTAGCCACTGCCAGAGTGTCCAATCAAAGTGCAGATGTACTAGGCATGAGCTTGCAGGTGCAAACAAGGTAGAATACTGCTGGCTCGGTATGCGCAATGCCTTTATAATGTTGGCATGTGCCACTCACTGTGGCCACAAAGTTTACCAAGTGCCTTTAATTTCTAGGAATCGTAACACAAGTCAGCCACGGTCAGAGTGCCCAATCACGGCGTACATCTAATATGCATGACCTTGCAGGTATAAAGAAGGTAATAAACCAGTGGCTTGGCACGGCTATTGTGCGCAATGCCTTGACAATGTTGGCATGTGCCACTGACCAGGACCACAACGTATACCAAGTACATTAAACGGCTATGAATCATAACACGAGTCAGCCACAGTCAGAGTGTTTAATCACAGCGCAGATGTACTGGGCATGACCTTGCAGGTATAAACAAGGTAGAATACCGGTGGCTCGGTTGGCTATTTTGCGCAATGCCTTGACAAAGTTGGCACGTGCCACTGACCATGACCACGTATATATCCAAGTGACTTTTACTTCTATTGATCATAACACGAGTCAGCCACGGTCAATGTGTCCAATCACAGTGCAAATGTATTAGGAATAATATTGCAGGTACAAACAATGTAGACTACTGGTTGGTGTGGCTATTGTGCGCAATGCCTTGATAAAGCTGGCATGTGCCACTAACCATGACCACGAAGCTCAACAAGTGACTTTAACTTATACGAAATGTAACACGAGTCAGCCACGGTCAGAGTGCCCAATCACAGTTCAGATGTACTAGGCATGACCTTCCACGTATAAACAAGATAAAAAACCGGTGGGTTGGCACAGCTATTGTGCGCAATGCCTTGACAAAGTTGGCATGTGCCACTGACCATGACCACAAAGTTTACCAAGTACCTTAAACGGCTATGAATCATAACACGAGTCAGCCAGGGTCAGAGTGTCCAATCACAGTGCAGATATATTGGGCATGACCTTGCAGGTATAAACAAGGTAGAATACTGGTGGATTGGTGTGGCTAATGTGCGCAATGCATTGACAATGTTGGCATGTGCCACTGACCATGACCAAAAATGTACCCAAGTGACTTTTACTTATATTCATCATAACACAAGTCAGCCATGGTCGGAGTGTCCAATCACAGTGCAGATGTACTAGGCATGGTCTTGCAATTGCAAACATGGTAGAATACCGGTGGCTCGGTGTGGCTATTGTGCGCAATGTATTGACAAAGTTGGCATGTGCCACTGACCATGACCACAAAGATTACCAAGTGACTTTAAATTCTACAAATCATAACACGAGTCAGCCACGGTCAGAGTACCCAATCACAGTGCACATCTAATGGGGATGACATTGCAGGTAAAAACAGGGAAAAAATTCGGTGTCTTGGGATGGCTATTGTGCGCAATGCCTTGACAAAGTTGGCATGTGCCACTGACCATGACCACAAAGTTTACCAATTGACTTTAACTTCTACGAATCGCAACACGGGTTAGCCACAGTCAGCGTGCCAAATCACAGTGTAGGTGTACTAGGCATGACCGTGCAGGTATAAAAAGGTGAAAAACCGGTGGCTTGGCACGGCTATTGTGCGCAATGCCTTGACAAAGTTGGCATGTGCCACTGACCATGAGCACAAAGTTTACCAAGTACCTTAAACGGCTATGAATCATAACACGAGTCAGCCACGGTCAGAGTGTCCAATCACAGTGCAGATATACTGGGCATGACCTTGCAGGTATAAACAAGGTAGAATACTGGTGGCTTGGTGTGGCTAATGTGCGCAATGCCCTGACAAAGTTGGCATGTGCCACTGACCATGACCACCAATGTACCCAAGTGACTTTTACTTCTATTGATCATAACACAAGTCAGCCATGGTCAGAGTGTCCAATCACATTGCAGATGTACTAGGCATGGTCTTGCAATTGCAAACAAGGTAGAATACCGGTGGCTCGGTGTGGCTATTGTGCGCAATGCATTGACAAAGTTGGCATGTGCCACTGACCATGACCACAAAGATTACCAAGTGACTTTGAATTATACGAATCATAACACGAGTCAGCCACGGTCAGAGTACCCAATCACAGTTCACATCTAATGTGGATGACATTGCAGGTATAAATAGGGAAAAAATTCGGTGTCTTGGGACGGGTATTGGGCGCAATGCCTTGACAAAGTTGGCATGTGCCACTGACCATGACCACAAAGTTTACCAAAAATCTTAAACGGCAATGAATCATAACACGAGTCAGCCACGGTCAGAGTGTCCAATCACAGTGCATGTATACGGGGCATGACCTTATAGAAATAAAAAAAGTTAGAAAACTGGTGGCTCGGTGTGGCTATTGTATGTAATGCCCTGACAATGTTGGCATGTGCCACTGACCATGACCACAAATGTATCCAAGTGACTTTTACTTCTATCGATCATAACACGAGTCAGCCATGGTCAGAATGTCCAATCACAGTGCAGATGAACTAGGCATGACCTTGCAGGTATAGACAATGTAAAAACCCGGTGGCTTGGCACGGCTATTGTGCGCATTACCTTGACAAAGTTGGCATGTGCCACTGAACATGACCACAAAGTTTACCAAGTACATTGTACGGCTATGAATGATAACACGAGTCAGCCACGGTCAGAGTGTCCAATCACAGTTCAGATATACAGGGCATGACCTTGCAGGTATAAACTATGTAGAATACTAGTGGCTCGGTTGGCTTTTTGCGCAATGCCTGGACAAAGTTGGCACCTGCCACTGACCATGACCACGAATACATCCAAGTGACTTTTATTTCTATTGATCATATCACGAGTCAGCCATGGTCAAATGTCCAATCACAGTGCAAATGTACTAGGCATAATATTGCAGGTACAAACAAGGTAGAATACTGGTGGCTCGGTGTGGCTA
>SZWC01000216.1:460062-493954 GCA_023375785.1 Penium margaritaceum | reverse complement strand
TGCCTTGACAAAGTTGGCATGTGCCACTGACCATGACCACAAAGTTTACCAAGTACCTTAACCGGCTATGAATCTTAACACGAGTCAGCCACGGTCCAAATGTCCAGTCACAGTGCAGATATACTGGGCATGACCTTGCAGATACAAACAAGGTAGAATACTGGTGGCTCGGTGTGGCTGTTGTGTGCAATATATTGACAAAGTTGGCATGTGCCACTGACCATGACCACAACGTTTATCACATGACTTTCACTTCTACGAATCGTAATGCGAGTCAGCCACGATCAGAGTACCCAATCACAGTGCACATCTAATATGCATGACCTTACAGGTATAAACAAGGTAAAGAACCGGTGGCTTGGTACGGCTATTTTGCGCAATGCCTTAACAATGTTGGCATGTGGCTCTGACCATGACCACAAAGTTTACCAAGTACCTTAAACGGCTATGAATCATAACACGAGTCAGCCACAGTCAGAGTGTCCAATCACAGTGCATATGTACTATGCATGATCTTGCAGGTACAGACAAGGTAGAATACTTGTGGCTCGGTGTGGCTATTGTGCGCAATGCCTTGACAAAGTTAGCATGTCCCAGTGATCATGACCACAATGTTTACCAAGAGACTTTAACGTATACGGATCGTAAGACGAGTCAGCAATAGTCAGAGTACCCAATCACAATTAAGATGTACTAGGCATGACCTTGCAGGTATAAACTAGGTCAAATACCAGTGGCTTGGCACGGCGACTGTGCGCAATGCCTAGACAAAGTTGGCATGTGCCACTGACCATGACCACAAAATCTATCAAGTACCTTATACAGCTATGAATCTTAACACGAGTCAGCCACGGTCAGAATGTCCAATCACATAGCAGATATACTGGGTATGACCTTGCAGGTACAAACAAGGTATAATACTGGTGGCTCAGTGTGACTATTGTGCACAATGCCTTGACTAAGTTGGCATGTGCCACTGACCATGACCACAAATAGTTCCAAGTGACTTTTACTTCTACTGATCATAACACAAGTCAGCCACGGTCAGAGTGTCCGATCACAGTGCAGATATACTAGGCATGATCTTGCAGGTGCAAACAAGGTAGGATACTGGTGGCTCGGTGTGGCTATTGTGCGCAATGCCTTGACAAAGTTGGCATGTGTCACTGACCATGACCACATAGTTTACCAAGTGACTTTAAAGTCTACAAATTGTAACACGATTCAGCCACGGTCAGAGTGCCCAATGACATTGCACATCTAATATGCATGACCTTGTAGGTATAATCAAGTTAAAAACTGGTGGCTTGGCACGGTTATTGTATGCTATGCCTTGACAAAGTTGGCATGTGCCACTGACCATGACCACAATGTTTACCAAGTACCTTAAACGGCTATGAATTATAACACGAGTCAGCTACGGTCAGAGTGTCCAATCACAGTGCAGATATGCTGGGCATGACCTTGCAGGTATAAACAAGGTATAATACTGATTGCTTGGTGTGGCTTTTGTGCGCAATGCCTTGACAAAGTTGGCATGTGCCACTGACCATGACCACAAATGTATCCAAGTGATGTTTACTTCTATTGATCATAACACGATTCAGCCACGGTCAGAGTGTCCAATCATAGTGCAGATGTACTAGGCATGATCTTGCAGGTTCAAACAAGGTAGGATACTGGTGGCTCGGTGTGGCTATTGTGCGCAATGCCTTGACAAAGTTGGCATGTGCCACTAACCATGACCACAAAGTTTACCAAGAACCTTGAACGGCTATGAATCATAACACGAGTCAGCCACGTTCAGATTGTCCATTCACAGTGCAGATATACTGGGCATGTCCTTGCAGATATAAACAAGGTAGAATACTGGTGGCTCTGTGTGGCTACTGTGCCAATGCCTTGACAGAGTTGGCATGTGCCACTGACCATGACCACAAATGTATCCAGGTGACTTTTACTTCTATTGACCATAACACGAGTCAGCCACGGTCAGAGTGTCCAATCATAGTGCAGATGTACTAGACATGATCTTGCAGGTTCAAGCAAGGTAGAATACTGGTTGCTCGGTGTGCGAATGTGCGCAATGCCTTGACAAAGCTGGCATGTGCCACTGACCATGACCACAAAGTTTACCAAGTGAATTTAACTTATACGAATCGTAACACAAGTCAGCCGCAGTCAGAGTGCCCAATCACAGTTCAGATGTACTAGGCATGACCTTGTAGGTATAGACAAGGTAAAAAACCGGTGGATTGGTACGGCTATTGTGCGCAATGTCTTGACAAAGTTGGCATGTGCCACTTACCATTACTACAAAGTTTACCAAGTACCATAAACGTCTATGAAGCATAACACGAGTCAGCCACGGTCCGAGTGTCCAATCACAGTGCAGATATACTAGGCATGACATTACAGGTATAAACAGGGTAGAATACTGGTGGCTCGGTGTGGCTATTGTCAGAAGAATGCAGGCACGAGAGCAGCAGTACCAGAAGCAAGCAGAGGCATCGGAACAACCAGGAGTCCGGTACCAAAGTGCCGTAAGCAAAAGCGTTCCCGAGGAGTTAGTCACAGAGCTTGATAGAGGCCAAGGTTCAAGAGGAGACGAGGGAGACCGGATGTTGAGAGAGAGAGAGAGCTCAGAGGAAAGACGAGTGATGACTGATTGAGGACTGAGCAAAGGAGCGAGAGTGACGGACCAAAGAGTTGAGAGCTGTGAGAGGCTGGCGAAGGCAAGAAATGCGAAGTACGAGCAGAGCGAAGACACGGCGGCAAATGCGCGGAATCAAAGGGAACAGGATGGGTAGAACTGTTCTGGTTGAACTAGGGAGGGAATAAAAATCCTCCTTATATACAGCAGAACAGGATAAAATGGGTCTTAACGGCTTCTTTTCGCTAGCCGCACGCGTGGCGATGTGGTCGCTTATTAGTGGCGGCTTGACTCTGGTGGAATGGTCAAGACCGACCAGCCGTTGCCGAGGAGGTTTGGTGCGGGACCTGAACCGATAACGAGAGCTCGGATTATCCAAGGGATGTATGAGAAGGACCTTGTCGGAGTCATATATCTGACAGCTATTGTGTGCAATGCCTTGACAAAGTTGGCATGTGCCACCGACCATGACCACAAATGTATCCAAGTGATTTTTACTTCTATTGATCATAACACGAGTCAGCCACGGTCAGAGTGTCCGATCACAATGCATATATACTGGGCATGACTTTGCAGGTATAAACAAGGTAGAATACTAGTGGCTCGGTGTGGCCATTGTGTGCAATGCCTTGACAAAGTTGGCATGTGCCACTGACCATGACCACAAATGTATCCAAGTGACTTTTACTTCTATTGATCATAACACGAGTCAGCCACAATCAGAGTGTCCAATCACACTGCAGATGTACTAGGCATGATCTTACAAGTACCAAACGTGTAGAATACTGGTGGCTCGGTGTGGCTATTGTGCGCAATGCCTTGACAAAGTTGGGATTTGCCAATGATCATGAAAACAGAATCTACCAAGTGAGTTAACTTCTACAAATCGTAACACGAGTCAGCCACGGTCAGAGTACCCACTCACAGTTCAGATGTACTAGGCATGACCTTGCAGGCATAAACAAGGCAAAAAAAAAAACGGTGGCTTGGAACGGGTATTGTGCGCAATGCCTTGACAAAGTTGGTATGTGCCACTGTTCATCACCGCAAAGTTTACCAAGTACCTTAAACGGCTATGAATCATAACACGAGTCAGCCATGGTCAGAGTGTCCAATCACAGTGCAAATATACTAGGCATGACCTTACAGGTATAAACAAGGTAGAATACTGGTGTCTCTTTGTGGCTATTGTGTGCAATGCCTTGACAAGGTTGGCATGTGCCACTCACCATGACCACGAATGTATCCAAGTGACTTTTACTTCTATTGACCATAACTCGAGTCAACCACGGTGAGAGTGTCCAATCACAGTACAGATGTACTAGGCATGATCTTGCAGGTGCAAACAAGGTAGAATACCGGTGGCTTGGCACGGCTATTGTGCGCAATGCCTCGACAAAGTTGGCATGTGCCACTGAACATGACCACAAAGTTTTCCAAGTACATTAAAAAGCTATGAATCATAACACGAGGCAGCCACTGTCAAAGTTTCCAATCACTGTGCAGATGTACTAGGCATGAACTTATAGGTATAAACAAGGTAGAATACTGGTGGCTCGGTATGGCTATTGTGCGCGATACCTTGACAAAGTTGGCATGTACCACTGACCATGACCACAAATGTATCCAAGTGACTTTCACTTCTATTGATCATAACACGAGTCAGCCACAGTCAGAGTGTCCAATCACAGTGGAGATGTACTAGGCATGATTTTGCAGGTGCAAACACGGTATAATACTGGTGGCTCGTTGTGGCTATTGTGCGCAATGCCTTGACAAAGTTGGCATGTGCCACTGACCATGACCACAAACTTTGCCAAGTTACTTTATCTTCTACGATTCGTAACACGAGTCAACCATGGTCAGAGTGCCCAATCACAGTGCACATCTAGTATGCGTGACCTTACAGGTATAAACAAGGTAGAAAACCTGGGGCTTGGCACAGCTATTGTGCGCAGTGCCTTGACAAAGTTGGCATGTGCCACTGACCATGACCACAAAGTTTACCAGGTTCCTTAAACGGTTATGAATCATAACACGAGTCAGCCACAGTCAGAGTGTCCAATCACAGTGCAGATATCCTGGGCATGACCTTGCAAGTATAAACAAGGTAGAATACTGGTGGCTCAGTGTGGCTATTTTGCACAATGTCTTGACAAAGTTGGCACGTGCCACTGACCATGACCACGAATACACCCAAGTGATTTTTACTTCTATTGATCATAACACGAGTCAGCCACGGTCAGAGTGTCCAATCACAGTGCAAATGTACTAGGCATGATCTTGCAGGTACAACAAGGTTGAATATTGGTGGCTCGCTGTGGCTATTGTGCGCAATGCCTTGACAAAGCTGGCATGTGACACTGACCACGACCACAAAGCTTACCAAGTGACTTAAACTTCTACAAAACGTAACACGAGTCAGCCACAGTCAGAGTGCCCAATCACGGTTCAGATGTACTACGCATGACCTTGCAGGATATTGTGCGCAATGCCTTGACGAAGTTGGCATGTGCCACTGACCATGACCACAAATGTATATAAGTGACTTTTTCTTCTATTAATAATAACATGAGTCAGCAACTGTCAGAGTGTCCAATCACAGTGCAGATGTACTACGCATGATCTTGCAGGTGCAAACAAGGTATAATACCGGTGGTTCGGTGTGGCTGTTATGCGCAATGCCTTGACAAAGTTGGCATGTGCCACTGACCATGACCACAAAGATTACCAAGTGACTTTAAATTCTACGAATCAGAACACGAGTCAGCCACGGTCAGAGTACCCAATCACAGTGCACATCTAATATGCATGACATTGCAGGTTTGAACAGGGTAAAAAACCGGTGTCTTGGGACGGCTATTGTGCGCAATGCCTTTAGAAAGTTGGCATGTGTCACTGACCATGAACACAATGTTTACCAAGTGAATTTAACTTCTACGAATTGTAACACGAGTCAGCCACAAGCAGAGTGCCCAATCGCAGTTTAGATGCAATAGGCATGACCTTACAGGTATAAAAAAGGAAAAGAAAAAACGGTGGCTTGGCATGTGCCACTGACCGTGACCACAAAGTACACCAATAACCTTAAACAGCTATGAATAATAACAAGAGTCAGCCACGGTCAGAGTGTCCAATCATAGTGCATATATACTGGGCACGACCTTACAGGTATAAAAAAAGGTAGAAAACTGGTGGCTCGGTGTGGCTATTGCGTATAATGCCCTGACAAAGTTGACATGTGCCACTAGCCATGTCCACGAATGTATCCAAGTGACTTATACTTCTATTGATCATAACACGAGTCAGCCATGGTCAGAGTGTCCAATCACAGTGCAGATGTACGAGGCATGATCTTGCATGTGCAAACAATGTAGAATTTTGGTGACTCGGTGTGGCTATTGTGCGGAATGCCTTGACAAAGTTAGCACGTACCACTGACCATGACCACAAAGTTTACCAAGTGACTTTAACTTCTACGAATCGTAACACGGGTCAGCTAGAGTCAGAGTGCCCTATCACAGTTCAGATGTATTAGGCATGACCGTGCAGGTATAGACAAGGTGAAAAACTGCTGGCTTGGCATGGCTGTTTTGCGTAGTACCTTGACAAAGTTGGCATGTGCCACTGACCATGACCACAAAGTTTACCATGTACCTTAAACAACTATGCATAATAACACGAGTCAGCCACGGTCAGAGTGTCCAATCACAATGCAGATGTGCTAGGCATGATCTTGCAGGTGCAAAGAAGGTAGAATACCGGTGGATCGGTGTGGCTATTGTGCGCAATGCCTTGACAAAGTTGGCATGTGCCACTCACCATGTCCACAATGTTTACCATGTGACTTTTACTTCTACTGATCACAACACGAGTCAACCAGGGACAGAGTGCCCAATCACAGCGTACATCTAATATGCATGATATTGCAGGTATAAGCAAGGTAGAAAACCGGTGGCTTGGCACGGCTATTGTGCGCAATGCCTTCACAAATTAGGCATGTGCCACTGACCATGACCACAAAGTTTACCAAAAACCTTAAACGGCTATGAATAATAACACGAGTCAGCCACAGTCAGAGTGTCCAATCACAGTGCATATATACTAGGCATGACCTTGTAGGTAGAAACAAGGTAAAATATTGGTGGCTCCGTTGGCTATTATGCGCAATGCCTTGACAAAGTTGGCATGTGCCACTCACCATGTCCACAATGTTTACCATGTGACTTTTACTTCTACTGATCACAACACGAGTCGACCAGGGACAGAGTGCCCAATCACAGCGTACATCTAATATGCATGATATTGCAGGTATAAGCAAGGTAGAAAACCGGTGGCTTGGCACGGCTATTGTGCGCAATGCCTTCACAAATTAGGCATGTGCCACTGACCATGACCACAAAGTTTACCAAGTACCTTAAACGGCTATGAATCATTACACGAGTCAGCCACGGTCAGAGTGTCCAATGACGGTGCAGATGTACAAGGCATGATCTTACAGGTACAAACAAGGTAGAATACTCATCGCTCGGTGTGGCTATTGTGCGCAATGCCTTGATCAAGTTAGCACGTGCCACTGATCATGACCACAAAGTTTATCAAGTACATTAAACGGCTATGAATCATAACACAAGTCAGCCATGGTCAGAGAGTCCAGTCACAGTGCAGATATACTGGGCATGACCTTACAGGTACAAACAAGATAGATTACTGGTGGCTTGGTGTGGCTATTGTGCGCAATGCCTTGAAAAAGTTGGCATGTGCCACTGACCATGACCACAAAGATTACCAAGTGACTTTAACTTCTACGAATCATAACACGAGTCAGCCACGGTCAGAGTACCCAATCACAGTTCAGATGTACTAGGCATGACCTTGCAGGTATAAACAATTTAAAAAAAACCTGTGGCTTGGCACGGCTATTGTGCGCAATGCCTTGATAAAGGTGGCATGTGCCACTGACCATGACCACAAAGTTTACCAAGTACCTTAAACGGCTATGAATCATTACACGAGTCAGCCACGGTCAGAGTGTCCAACCACACTGTAGATATACTAGGAATGACCTTACAAGTATAAACAAAGTAGAATACTGGTGGCTCGGTGTGGCTATTGTGCGCAATGCCTTCACAAAGTTGGCATGTGCCACTGACCATGCCCACAAATGTATCCAAGTGACTTTTACTTCTATTGATCATAACACGAGTCAGCCACGGTCAAAGTGTCCAATCACAATGCAGATGTACTAGGCATGATCTTGCAGGTAGAAACGAGATAGAATACTGGTGGCTCGGTGTGGCTATTGTGCGCAATGCCTTGACAAAGTTGGCATGTGCCACTGACTATGACCACAAATGTATCCAAATGACTTCTACTTCTATTGATCATAACACAAGTCAGCCACGGTCAGAGTGTCGAATCACAGTGCAGATGTATTAGGCATGATCTTGCAGGTGCAAACAAGGTAGAATACTGGTGGCTCGGTGTGGCTATTGAGCGCAATGCATTGACAAAGTTGGCATGTGCCACTGACCACGACCACAGCGTTTACCAAGTGACATTACCTTCTACGAATCGTAACACCATTCAGCCACAATCAGAGTGCCCAATCACAGTTCATATGTACTAGGCATGGCCTTGTACGTATTAACAAGGCAAAACACCGGTGGCTTGGCACGGCTACTGTGCGCCATGCCTTGACAAAGTTGGAATGTGCCACTGATCATGACCTCAAACTTTACCAAGTACCTCAAACGGCTATGAACCATAACACGAGTTAGCCACGGTCAGAGTTTCCAATCACAGTGCAGATATACTGGGTATGACCTTCCAGGTACAAACAATGTTTAATACTGGTGGCTCAGTGTGGCTATTGTGCGCAATGCCTCGACAAAGTTGGCATGTGCCACTGACCATGACCACAAATGTGTCCAACTGACTTTTACTTCTTTTGATCATAACACGAGTCAGCCACGGTCAGAGTGTCCAATTACAGTGCAGATGTACTAGGCATGATCTTGCAGGTTCAANGCAATGCCTTGACAAAGTTGGCATGTGCCACTGACCACGACCACAAATATATCCAAGTGACATTTACTTCTATTGACCATAACACGAGTCAGACACGATCAGAGTGTCCAATCACAGTGCAGATGTACTAGGCATAATCTTACAGGTACAAACAAGGTATAATACTGGTGGCTCGGTGTGGCTATTGTGGGCAATGTCCTGACAAAGTTGGCATGTGCCACTGACTATGACCACAAATGTATCCAAGTGACTTTTACTTCAATTGATCATTACACAAGGCAGCCACGGTCAGAGTGTCCAATCACAGTGTAGATGTACAAGGCATGATCTTACAGGTAAAAACAAGGTAGAATACTTGTGGCTCGGTGTGGCTATTGTGCGCAATGCCTTGACAAAGTTGCCATGTGCCACTGACCATGACCACAAAGTTTACTAAGTGACTTTAACTTCTACGAATCGTAACACGAGTCAGCCACGGTCAGAGTGCCCAATCACAGTGCACATCTAATATGCATGACCTTGCTGACATAAACAATTTAAAAAACCGGTGGCTTGGCATGGCTAATGTGCGCAACGCCTTGACAAAGTTGTCATGTGCCACTGACCATGACCACAACGTTTGCAAAATACCTTACATGACTATGAATCATAACACGAGTCAGCCACGGTCAGAGTGCCCAATCACAGTGCAGATGTACTAGGCATGATCTTTCAGGTAGAAAAAAGGTAGAATACTGGTGGCTCGGTGTGGCTATTGTGCGCAATGCCTTTACAAAGTTGGCGTGTGCCACAGACAATGACCACAAATGTATCCAAGTGACTTTAACTTCTATTGATCATAACACGTGTCAGCCACGGTCAGAGTATCCAATCATAGTGCAAATGTACTAGGCATGATATTGCAGGTACAAACAAGGTAGAATACTGGTGGCTTGGTGTGGCTATTGTGCGCAATGCCTTGACAAAGTTGGCATGTGCCACTGACTATGACCACAAATGTATCAAAGTGAATTTTACTTCTATTGATCATAACACAAGTGAGCCACGGTCAGAGTGTCCAATCACAGTGCAGATGTATTAGGCATGATCATGCAGGTGCAAACAAGGTAGAATACTGGTGGCTCGGTGTGGCTATTGTGCGGAATGCCTTGACAAAGTTGGCATGTGCCACTGACCATGACCACAAATATATCCAAGTGACTTTTATTTCTATTGACCATAACACGAGTCAGACACGGTCAGAGTGTCCAATCACTGTGCAATGTACTAGGCATGATCTTGCATATACAAACAAGGTAGAATACTGGTGGCTCGCTGTGTCTATTGTGCGCAATGCCTTGACAAAGTTGGCATGTGCCACTGACCATGACCACAAATGTATCCAAGTGACTTTTACTTCTAGTGATCATAACACGAGTCAGCCATGGTCAGATTGTCCAATCACAGTGCATATGAACTAGGCATGATCTTGTAGGTACAAACAAGGTAGAATACTGGTGGCTTGGTCTGGCTATTGTGCGCAATGCCTTGACAATGTTTGCATGTGCCTCTGACCATGACCACAAAGTTTACCAAGTAACTTCTACGAATCATAATACAAGTCAGCCACGGTCAGAGTACCCAATCACAGTGCACATCTAATATGCATAACCTTGCAGGTACAGATAGGGTAAAAAACCGGTGGCTTGGCACGGCTATTGTGCGCAATGCCATGACAAAGTTTGCATGTGCCACTGACCATGCCCACAAAGTTTACCAAGTACATTAAACGGCTATGAATCATAACACGAGTCAGCCACGGTCAGAGTGTCCAATCACAGTGCAGATGTACTAGGCATGATCTTGCAGGTGCAAACAAGGTATAATACTGGTGGCTCGGTGTGGCTATTGTACTCAATGCCTTGGCAAAGTTGGCATGTGCCACTGACCATAACCACAAAGTTTACCAAGCTACTTTAACTACTAAGAATCGTAACACGAGTCAGCAACAGTCAGAGTGCCCAATCATAGTGCATATGTACTATGCACGATCTTTCAGGTGCAAACAAGGTAGAAAAGTGGTGGCTTGGTGTGGCTATTGTGCGCAATGCCTTGACAAAGTTGGCATGTGCCATTGATCATGACCACAAAGCTTACCAAGTGACTTTAACTTCGAAGACTCGTAACACGAGTCAGCCACCGTCAGAGTGCCCAATCACAGTGCACATCTAATGTGCATGACCTTGCAGGCATAAACAAGGTAAAACACTGATGGCTTTGCACAGCGTTTGTGCGCAATACCTTGACAAAGTTGGCATGTGCCACTGACCATGACCACAAATTTTACCAAGTACATTAAACGGCTATGAATCATAACACGAGTCAACCACGGTCAGAGTGTCCAATCACAGTGAAAATAAACTGGGCATGACCTTGCATGTATAAACAAGGTAGAATACAGGTGGCTTGGTGTGGCTATTGTGCGCAATGTCTTGACTAAGTTGGCATGTGCCACTGACCATGACCACAAATGTATCCAAGTGACTTTTACTTCTATTGATCATAACACGAGTCAGCCACGGTCAGAGTGCCCAATCACATTGCAAGTGTACTCGGCATGATCTTGCACGTGCAAACAAGGTAGAATACTGGTGGCCCGGTGTGGCTATTTTGCGCAATGCCTTGACAATGTTGGCATGTGCCACTGACCATGACCACAACGTTTTCCAAGTGACTTTAACTTCTACGGATCGTAACATGAGTCAGCCATGGTTAGAGTGCCCAGTCACAGTGCACATCTAATATTCATGACCTTGTAGGAACAAACAAGGTAAAACACCGGTGGCTTGGCACGGCTATTGTGCGCAATGCCTTTACAATGTTGGCATGTTTTACTGACCATGACCACAAAGTATACCAATAACCTCACAAGGCTATGAATCATAACACGAGCCAGCCACGGTCAGAGTGTCCAATCACAGTGCAGGTGAGCTGGGCATGATGTTGCAGGTGCAAACAAGATAGAATACGGCTGGCTTGGTGTGGCTATTGAGTGCAATGCCTTGACAAAGTTGTCATGTGCCACTTACCATGACCACAAATGTATCCAAGTGACTTTTACTTCTATTGATCATAACACGAGTCAGCTACGGTCAGAGTGTCCAATCACAGTGCAGATGTACTAGGCATGATCTTGCATGTATTAAAAAGGGTAGAATACTGGTGGCTTGGTGTGGCTATTGTGCGCAATGCCTTGACAAAGTTGGCATGTGCCACCGACCATGGCCACAAATGTATCCAAGTGACTTTTACTTCTATTGATGATAACACGAGTCAGCCACGGTCAGAGTGTCCAATCACAGTGCAGATGTACTAGGCATGATCTTGCAGGTTCAAACAAGGTAGAATGCTGGTGGCTCGGTGTGGCTATTGTGTGCAATGCCTTGATAAAGCTGGCATGTGGCGCAGACCATGACCACAAATATATCCAAGTGACTTTTACTTCTATTGAGCATAACACAAGTCAGCCACGGTCAGAGTGTCCAATCACTGTGCAGATGTACTAGGCATGATTTTGCAGGTGCAAACAAGGTAGAATACTGGTGGCTCGGAGTGGCTATTGTGCGCAATGCTTTAACAAAGTTGGCATGTGCCACTGACCATGACCACAAAGGCTACCAATTACCTTAAATGGCTATGAATCATAACACGAGTCAGTCACGTTCAGAGTGTCCAATCACAGTGCAGATATACTGGGCATGACCTTGCAGGTATAAACAGGGTATAATACTGGTGGCTCAGTGTGGCTATTCTGCGCAATGCGTTATCAAAGTTGGCATGTGCCACTGACCATGACCACAAATGTATCCAAGTGACTTTTACTTCTATTGATCGTAACACGAGTCAGCCACGGTCAGAGTCCCCAATCACAGTGTACATCTAATATGCATGACCTTTCAGGTATAAACAAGGTAAAACACCGGTGGCTTGGTATGGCTATTGTTCGCAATGCCTTGACAATTTTGGCATGTGTCACTGACCATGACCACAAAGTTTACCAAGTGAATTTAACTTCTACGAATCAAAACATGAGTCAGCCACAGTCAGAGTGCCCAATCATAGTGCACATCTTATATGCATGATCTTGTAGATATAAACAAGGCAAACAACCGGTGGCTTGGCACGGCTATTGTGCGCAATGCCTTGACAAAGTTGGCATGTGCCACAGACCATGACCACAAATGTATCCAAGTGACGTTTACTTCTATTGATCATAACACGAGTCAGCCACCCTCATAGTGTCAAATCACACTACAGATGTACTAGGCATGATCTTGCAGGTGCAAACAAGGTAGAATACTGGTAGCTCAGTGTGGCTATTGTACGCAATGCCTTGACAAAGTTGGCACGTGCCACTGACCATGACCACAAAGTTTACCAAGTTACTTTAACTTCTACGAATTGTAACACGAGTCAGCAACAGTCAGAGTGCCCAATCACAGTGCAGATGTACTATGCACAATCTTTCAGGTGCAAACAAGGTAGAATAGTGGTGGCTTGGTGTGGCTATTGTGCGTAATGCCTTGACAAAGTTGGCATGTGCCACTGACCATGACCACAAAGCTTACCAAGTGACCTTAACTTTTAAGAATCGTAACACGAGTCAGCCACAGTCAGAGTGCCCAATCACAGTGCACATCAAATATGCATGACCTTGCAGGCATAAACAAGGTAAAAAACTGGTAGCTTGGCACGGCTTTTGTGCGCAATGCCTTGACAAAGTTGGCATGTGCCACTGACCATGACCACAAAGCTTACCAAGTGACCTTAACTTTAAAAAATGGTAACACGAGTCAGCCACAGTCAGAGTGCCCAATCACAGTGCACATCTAATATGCATGACCTTGCAGGTATAAACAAGGTAAAAAACTGGTGGCTTGGCACGGCTATTGTACGCCATGCCTTGACAAAGTTGGCATGTGCCACTGACCATGACCACAAAGGTTACCAATTACCTTAAATGGCTGTGAATCATAACACGAGTCAGCCACATTCAGAGTGTCCAATCACAGTGCAGATATGCTGGGCATGACCTTGCAGGTGTAAACAAGGTAGAATGCTGGTGGCTCGGTGTGGCTATTCTGCGCAATGCCTTACCAAAGTTGGCATGTGCCTCTGACCATGACCACAAATGTATCCAAGTGACTGTTGCTTCTATTGATCGTAACACGTGCCAGCCACGGTCAGAGTACCCAGTCACAGTGCACATCTAATATGCATGACCTTTCAGGTATAAACAAGGTAAAACACCGGTGTCTTGGTACGGCTATTGTGCGCAATGCCTTGACAAATTTGGCATGTATCACTGACCATGACCACAAAGGTTACCAATTACCTTAAATGGCTATGAATCATAACACGAGTCAGCCACGGTCAGAGTGTCCAATCACACTGCAGATGTGCTAGGCATGATCTTGCAGGTGCAAACAAGGTAGAATACTGGTGGCTCGGTGTGCCTGTTGTGCGCAATGCCTTTACAAAGTTGGCATGTGCCACTGACCATGACCAGAAATGTATCAAAGTGACTGTCACTTCTATTGATCATAACACGAGTCAGCCACGGTCAGAGTGTCCGATCATAGTGCAGATATACTGGGTATCATCTTACAGGTATAAACAATGTAGAATACGGGTGGCTCGGTGTGGCTATTGTTCGCAATGCCTTGGCAAAGTTGGCAGGTGCCACTGACCATGACCACAAATGTATCCAAGTGACTTTTACTTATATTGATCATAACAGTAGTCAGCCACGGACAGACTGTCCAATCAGGGTGCAGATGTACTAGGCATTATCTTGCAGGTACAAGCAATGTAGAATACTGGTTGCTCGGTGTGGATATTGTGCGCAATGCCTTGACTAAGTTGGCATGTGCCACTGACCATGACCACAAATGTATCCAAGTGATTTTTACTCCTATTGAACTACATGAGTCAGCCACGGTCAGAGTGTCCAATCACAGTGCAGGTGTACTGGGCATGACATTATAGGTATAAAAAGGGTAGAACACTGGTGGATCCGTGTGGCTATTGTACGCAATGCCTTGACAAAGTTGGCAAGTGCCACTGACCATGACCACAAAGTTCACCAAGTACCTTAGACGGCTATGAATCATACCACGAGTCCGCCACGGTCAGAGTGTCCAATCACAGTGCAGATGTACTAGGCATGATCTTGCAGGTGCAAACAAGGTAGATTACTGGTGGCTCGGTGTGACTATTGTGTGCAATGCCTTGACAAAGTTGGCATGTGCCACTGACCATGACCACAAAGTGTACAAAGTGACTTTAACTTCTACGAATTGTAACACGAGTCAGCCACAGTCTGAGTGCCCAATCACAGTGCACATGTAACATGCATGACCTTGTAGCTATAAACAAGGTAAAAAACCGATAACTTGGCACGGCTATTGTACGCCATGCCTTGACAAAGTTGGCATGTGCCACTGACCATGACCACAAAGGTCACCAATTACCTTAAATGGATATGAATCATAACACAAGTCAGCCACATTCAGAGTGTCCAATCACAGTGCAGATATGCTGGGCATGACTTTGCAGGTATAAACAAGGTAGAATGCTGGTGGCTCGGTGTGGCTATTCTGCGCAGTGCCTTATCAAATTTAGCATGTGCCTCTGACCATGACCACAAATGTATCCAAGTGACTGTTACTTCTATTGATCGTAACACGAGTCAACCATGATCAGAGTGCCCAATCACAGTGCACATCTAATATGCATGACTTTTCAGGTACAAACAAGGTAAAACACTGGTGTCTTGGTACAGCTATTGTGCGCAATGCCTTGACAAATTTGGCATGTGTCACTGACCATGACCACAAAGTTGACCAAGTGACTTGAACTTCTACGAATCGTAACATGAGTCAGCCACAGTCAGAGTACCCAATCATAGTGCACATCTTATATGCATGACCTTGCAGATATAAACAAGGCAAAAAACTGGTGGCTTGGCACGGCTATTGTGCGCAATGCCTTGACAAAGTTGGCATGTGCCACTGACCATGACCACAAATGTATCCAAGTGACGTTTACTTCTATTGATCATAACACGAGTCAGCCACCCTCATAGTGTCCAATCACACTACAGATGTACTAGGCATGATCGTGCAGGTGCAAACAAGGTAGAATACTGGTAGCTCAGTGTAGCTATTGTACGCAATGCCTTGACAAAGTTGGCACGTGCCACTGACCATGACCACAAAGTTTACCAAGTTACTTTAAGTTCTACGAATTGTAACACGAGTCAGCAACAGTCAGAGTGCCCAATCACAGTGCAGATGTACTATGCACAATCTTTCCGGTGCAAACAAGGTAGAATAGTGGTGGCTTGGTGTGGCTATTGTGCGTAATGCCTTGACAAAGTTGGCATGTGCCACTGACCATGACCACAAAGCTTACCAAGTGACCTTAACTTTTAAGAATCGTAACACGAGTCAGCCACAGCCAGAGTGCCCAATCACAGTGCACATCTAATATGCATGACCTTGCAGGCATAAACAAGGTAAAAACTGGTAGCTTGGCACGGCTTTTGTGCGCAATGCCTTGACAAAGTTGGCATGTACCACTGACCATGACCACAAAGCTTACCAAGTGACCTTAACTTTAAAAAATCGTAACACGAGTTAGCCACAGTCAGAGTGCCCAATCACAGTGCACATCTAATATGCATGACCTTGTAGGTATAAACAAGGTAAAAAACTGGTGGTTTGGCACGGCTATTGTACGCCATGCCTTGACAAAGTTGGCATGTGCCACTGACCATGACCACAAAGGTTACCAATTACCTTAAATAGCTATGAATCATAACACGAGTCAGCCACATTCAGAGTGTCCAATCACAGTGCAGATATGCTGGGCATGACCTTGCAGGTATAAACAAGGTAGAATGCTGGTGGCTCGGTGTGGCTATTCTGCTCAATGCCTTACCAAAGTTGGCATGTGCCTCTGACCATGACCACAAATGTATCCAAGTGACTGTTGCTTCTATTGATCGTAACACGCGTCAGCCACGGTCAGAGTGCCCAATCACAGTGCACATCTAATATGCATGACCGTTCAGGTATAAACAAGGTAAAACACCGGTGTCTTGGTACGGCTATTGTGCGCAATGCCTTGACAAATTTGGCATGTATCACTGACCATGACCACAAAGTTTACCATGTGACTTGAACTTCTACGAATCGTAACATGAGTCAGCCACAGTCAGAGTACCCAATCATAGTGCACATCTTATATGCATGACCTTGCAGATATTAACAAGGCAAAAAACCGGTGGCTTGGCACGGCTATTGTGCGCAATGCCTTGACAAAGTTGGCATGTGCCACTGACCATGACCACAAATGTACCCAAGTGAAGTTTACTTATATTGATCATAACACGAGTCAGCCACGGTCAGAGTGTCCAATCACACTGCAGATGTGCTAGGCATGATCTTGCAGGTGCAAACAAGGTGGAATACTGGTGGCTCGGTGTGCCTGTTGTGCGCAATGCCTTTACAAAGTTGGCATGTGCCACTGACCATGACCAGAAATGTATCCAAGTGACTGTCACTTCTATTGATCATAACACGAGTCAGCCACGGTCAGAGTGTCCAATCACAGTGCAGATATACTGGGTATCATCTTACAGGTATAAACAATGTAGAATACGGGTGGCTCGGTGTGGCTATTGTTCGCAATGCCTTGACAAAGTTGGCAGGTGCCACTGACCATGACCACAAATGTATCCAAGTGACTTTTACTTATATTGATCATAACAGGAGTCAGCCACGGACAGACTGTCCAATCAGGGTGCAGATGTACTAGGCATTATCTTGCAGGTATAAACAATGTAGAATACTGGTTGCTCGGTGTGGATATTGTGCGCAATGCCTTGACTAAGTTGGCATGTGCCACTGACCATGACCACAAATGTATCCAAGTGATTTTTACTTCTATTGAACTACATGAGTCAGCCACGGTCAGAGTGTCCAATCACAGTGCAGATGTACTGGGCATGACCTTATAGGTATAAAAAGGGTAGAACACTGGTGGATCCTTGTGGCTATTGTACGCAATGCCTTGACAAAGTTGGCAAGTGCCACTGACCATGACCACAAAGTTCACCAAGTACCTTAGACGGCTATGAATCATACCACGAGTCCGCCACGGTCAGAGTGTCCAATCACAGTGCAGATGTACTAGGCATGATCTTGCAGGTGCAAACAAGGTAGATTACTGGTGGCTCGGTGTGACTATTGTGTGCAATGCCTTGACAAAGTTGGCATGTGCCACTGACCATGACCACAAAGTTTACCAAGTGACTTTAACTTCTACAAATCGTAAAACGAGTCAGTCACGCTCAGAGTACCCAATCACAGCGCACATGTAATATGCATGANGCCACGGTCAGAGTGTCCAATCACAGTGCAGATGTACTAGGCATGATCTTGCAGGTGCAAACAAGGTAGAATACTGGTGGCTCGGTGTGACTATTGTGTGCAATGCCTTGACAAAGTTGGCATGTGCCACTGACCATGACCACAAAGGTCACCAATTACCTTAAATGGATATGAATCATAACACGAGTCAGCCACATTCAGAGTGTCCAATCACAGTGCAGATATGCTGGGCATGACCTTGCAGGTATAAACAAGGTAGAATGCTGGTGGCTCGGTGTGGGTATTCTGCGCAATGCCTTATCAAATTTAGCATGTGCCTCTGACCATGACCACAAATGTATCCAAGTGACTGTTACTTCTATTGACCGTAACACGAGTCAACCATGATCAGAGTGCCCAATCACAGTGCACATCTAATATGCATGACCTTTCAGGTACAAACAAGGTAAAATACCGGTGTCTTGGTACGGCTATTGTGCGCAATGCCTTGACAAATTTGGCATGTGTCACTGACCATGACCACAAAGTTGACCAAGTGACTTGAACTTCTACGAATCGTAACATGAGTCAGCCACAGTCAGAGTACCCAATCATAGTGCACATCTTATATGCATAACCTTGCAGATATAAACAAGGCAAAAAACCGGTGGCTTGGCACGGCTATTGTGCGCAATGCCTTGACAAAGTTGGCATGTGCCACTGACCATGACCACAAATGTATCCAATTGACGTTTACTTATATTGATCATAACACAAGTCAGCCACGGTCAGAGTGTCCAATCACACTGCAGATGTGCTAGGCATGATCTTGCAGGTGCAAACAAGGTAGAATACTGGTGGCTCGGTGTGCCTGATGTGCGCAATGCCTTTACAAAGTTGGCATGTGCCACTGACCATGACCACACATGTATCCAAGTGACTGTCACTTCTATTGATCATAACACGAGTCAGCCACGGTCAGAGTGTCTTATCACAATGCAGATATACTGTGCATCATCTTACAGGTATAAACAAGGTAGAATAAGGGTGGCTCGCTGTGGCTACTGTGCGCAATGCCTTGACAAACGTGGCATGTGCCACTGACCATGACCACAAATGTATCCAAGTGACTTTTACTTATATTGGTCATAGCAGGAGTCAGCCACGGACAGACTGTCCAATCAGAGTGCAGATGTACTAGGCATAATCTTGCAGGTATAAACAAGGTGGAATGCTGGTGGCTCGGTGTGGCTATTGTGTGCAATGCCTTCAGTAAGTTGGCATGTGCCACTGACCATGACCACAAATGTATCCAAGTGACTTTTACTTCTATTGAACTACATGAGTCAGCCACGGTCAGAGTGTCTAATCACAGTGCAGATATACTGGGCATGACCTTACATGTATAAAAGGATAGAATACTGGTGGCTCGGTGTCGCTATTGTGCGCGATGCCTTGACGAAGCTGGCAAGTGCCACTGACCATGACCACACAGTTCACCAAGTACCTTAAACGACTATGAATCATAACACGAGTCCGTCACGGTCAGAGTGTCCAATCACAGTGCAGATAAACTGGGCATGACCTTGCAGGTATAAAAAAGGTAGAATACTGGTGGCTCGGTGTGGCTATTGTGTGCAATGCCTTGACAAAGTTGGCATGTGCCACTAACCATGACCACAAATGTATCCAAGTGACTTTTACGTCTACCAGTTGTAACTTGAGTCAGCCACAGTCAGAGTGCCCAATCACAGTGCAGATGTACGAGGCATGACCTTGCAGGTATAGACAAGGTAAACAACCTGTGGCTTGGCACGGCTATTGTACGCAATGCGTTGACAAAGTCGGCATGTGCCACTGACCATGACCACACATTTTACCAAGTACCTTCAACGGATATGATTCATTACAAAAGTCAGACACGGTCAGAGTCTCCAATCAGAGTGCACATATACTGGGCATGACCTTGTCCGTACACACAGGATAGAATACTGGTGGCTTTCTGTGGCTATTGTGCGCAATGCCTTGACAAAGTTGGCATGTGCCACTGACCATGACCACAAATGTATCCAAGTGACTTCTACTTCTGTTGATCATAACACGAGTCAGCCACGGTCAGAGTGTCCAATCACAGTGTAGATATACTCGAAATGACCTTGCAGGTGTAAACAAAGTAGAATACTGGTGGCTCGGTGTGGCTATTGTGCGCAATGCCTTGACAAAGTTGGCATGTGCCACTGACCATGACCACAAAGTTTACCAAATACCTTAAACGGCTATGAATCATAACACGAGTCAGCCACAGTCAGAGTGTCTGATCACAATGCAGACTTACTAGGCATGATCTTGCAGGTAAAAACAAGGTAGAATACTGGTGGCTCAGTGTGGCTATTGTATGCAGTGCCTTGACAAAGTTGGCATGTGCCACTGACCATGACCACAAATGTATCAAAGTGACTTTTACTTCTATTGATCATAACACGAGTCAGCCACGGTCAAAGTGTCCATTCATAGTGCAGATGTACTAGGCATGTTCTTGCAGGAACAAATAAGGTAGAATACTGGTGGCTCGGTGTGGCGATTGTGCGCAATGCCTTGAAAAAGTTGGCATGTGCCACTGACCATGACCACAAAGTTTACCAAGTGACTTTAACTTCTACGAATCGTAACACGAGTCAGCAACGGTCAGAGTGCCCAATCACAGTGCACATCTAGTATGCATGACCTTGCAGTTATAAACAAGGTAAAAAACTGATGGCTTGGCATGGCTAATGTGCGCAATGCCTCAACAAAGTTGGCATGTTCCACTGACCACGACCACAACGTTCCCAAGTACCTTAAATGGCTATGAATCATAACACGAGTCAGCCACGGTCAGAGTGTCCAATGACAGTGCAAATGTACTAGGCATGATCTTGCATGTACAAACAAGGTAGAATACTGGTGGCTCAGTGTGGCTATTGTGCGCAATGCCTTGACAAAGTTGGCGTGTGCCACTGACCATGACCACAAATTTATCCAAGTGACTTTTGCTTCTATTGATCATAACACGAGTTTGCCACGGTCAGAGTGTCCAATCACAGTGCAGATGTACTAGGCATGATCTTGCAGGTACAAACAAGGTAGAATACTGGCTTGGTGTGGCTATTGTGCGCAATGCCTTGACAAAGTTGGCATGTGCCACTGACCATGACCACAAATGTATCCAATGGACTTTTACTTATATTGATCATAACACAAGCCAGCCACGGTCAGAGTGTCCACTCACAGTGGAGATGTATTAGGCATGATCTTGCAGGTGCAAAAAAGGTAGAATACCGGTGGATCGGTGTGGCTATTGTGCACAATGCCTTGACAAAGTTGGCATGTGCCACTGAACATGACCACAAAGTTTACCAAGTGACTTTAACCTCTACGAATCGTAACACGAGTCAGCCACAGTCAGAGTGCCCAATTACAGTGCACATCTAATATGCATGACCTTGCAGGTATAAACAAGGTAAACCGGTGGCTTGGCACAGCTATTGTGCGCAATGCCTTTACAATGTTGGCATGTGCCACTGACCATGACCACAAAGTATACCACGTACCTTACACGGCTTTGAATCATAATACGAGCCAGCCACGGTCACAGTTTCCAAGCAGAGTGCAGATATACTGCGCATGATCTTGCATGCATAAATAAGGTCATGGTCAGTGGCACATGCCAACTTTGTCAAGGAATTGCGCACAATAGCTACACCGAGCCACCAGTATTCTACCTTGCTTGAACCTATACGATCATGCCTAGTACATCTGCACTGTGATTGGACACTGTGACCGTGGGTGACTCGTATTATGATCAACAGAAGTAAAAGTCACTTGGATACATTTGTGGTCACAGTCAGTTGCACATGCCAATTTTGTCAAGGCCCTGCGCACAATAGCCACGCCAAGCCACCAGTGCTCTACCTTGTTTATACCTACAAGGTCATGCCCAGTATATCTGCACTGTGATTGGACACTCTGACCGTGGCTGACTCGTGTTATGCTTCATAGAAGTTAAAGTCACTTGGTAAACAGTGTGGTCATGGTCAGTGGCACATGCCAACTTTGTCAAGGCATTGCGCACAATAGCCACACCGAGCCACCAGTATTCTTCCTGGTTTATACCTGCATGATCATGCCCACTATATCTGCACTATGATTGGACACTCTGACCGTGGCTGACTCGTGTTATGATTCATAGCCGTTAAAGGTACTTGGCAAACTTTGTGGTCATGGTCAGTGGTACATGCCAACTTTGTCAAGGCATTGTGCACAATAGCCACACCAAGTCACCAGTATTCTACCTTGTTTGCACTTACAGGATCATGCCTAGTACATCTGCACTGTGATTTGACACTCTGACCGTGGCCGACTCGTGTTATGATTCGTAGAAGTTAAAGTCACTTGGTAAACTTTGTGGTCATGGTCAGTGGCACATTCCAACTTTGTCAAGGCATTGCGCACAATAGCCATGTCAAGCCACTGTTTTTTTACCTTGTTCTTAATTGCAAGGTCATGCATAGTACTTCTTCACTGTGATTGGGTACTCTGACCAGAGCTGACTCGTGTTACAATTCGTACAAGTTCAAATCACTTGGTAAACATTGTGGTCATGGTCAGTGGCACATGCCAACTTTGTCAAGGCACTGCGCACAATTGCCACACCGGGCCACCAGTATTCTATCTTGTTTGCACCTACAAGATCATTCCTAGTACATCTGCACTGTGATGGGAACTCTGATCGTGGCTGACTCGTGTTATGATTCGTTGAAGTTAAAGTCACGTGATAAACGTTGTGGTCATGGTCAGTGGCACATGCCAACATTGTCAAGGAATTACACACCGAGCCACCGGTATTCTACCTTGTTTATACCTGCAAGGTCATGCCCGGTATATCTGCACTGTGATTGGACACTCTGACCGTGGCTGACTCGTGTTATGATTTATAGCCGTTTAAAGTACTTGGTAAACTTTGTGGTCATGGTCAGTGGCACATGCCATTTTTTTCAAGGCATGGCATACAATAGCCGTGCCAAGCAACCGGTTTTTTACCTTGTTTATACCTGCAAGGTCATGCATATTAGGTGTGCAATGTCATTGGGCACTCTGACCGTGGCTGACTCGTGTTAGAATTCGTAGAAGTTAAAGTCACTTGGTAAACTATGTGGTCATGGTCAGTGGCAAATGCCAACTTTGTCAAGGCATTGCGCACAATAGCCACACCAAGCCACCAGTATTCTACCTTGTTTGCACCTGTAATATCATGCCTAATACATCTGCACTGTGATTGGACACTCTGACAGTGGCTGACTTGTGTTATGATCAGTAGATGTAAAAGTCACTTGGATACATTTATGGTCATGGTCAGTGGCGCATGCCAACTTTGTAAAGGCATTGCGCACAATAGTCACACCGAGCCACCAGTATTCTACCTTGTTTGTATATGCAAGGTCATGCCCGGTATATGTGCACTGTGATTGGACATTCTGACCGTGGCGGACTTGTGTTAAGATTCATAGTCGGTTAATGTACTTGGTAAACTTTGTGGTCATGGTCAGTGGTATATGCGAACTTTTTCAAGGCATTGCGCACAGTAACCGTGCCAAGCCACCGGTTTTTGACCTTGTTTATACCTGTAAGGATATTCCTAATACATCTGAACTGTGATTGGGTACTCTGACTGTGGCTGACTCGTGTTATGATTCGTATAAGTTAAAGTCACTTGGTAAACATTGTGTTAATGGTCAGTGGCACATGCCAACTTTGTCAAGGCATTGCGCACAATAGTCACACCGAGCCACCAGTATTCTACCTTGTTTGTATATGCAAGGTCATGCCCGGTATATGTGCACTGTGACTGGACATTCTGACCGTGGCGGACTCGTGTTAAGATTCATAGCCGGTTAATGTACTTGGTAAACATTGTGGTCATGGTCAGTGGTATATGCCAACTTTTTCAAGGCATTGCGCACAGTAGCCGTGCCAAGCCACCGGTTTTTGACCTTGTTTATACCTGTAAGGATATGCCTAATACATCTGAACTGTGATTGGGCACTCTGACCGTGGCTGACTCGTGTTAAGATTCATAGCCGTTTAATGTACTTGGTAAACTTTGTGGTCATGGTCAGTGGCATATGCCAACATTGTCAAGGCATTGCGCACGGTAGCCGTGCCAAGCCACCGGTTATTTACCTTGTTTATACCTGTAAGGTCATGCATATTAGATGTGCACTGTGATTGGGCACTCTGACCGTGGCTGACTCGTGTTACGATTCGTTAAAGGTAAAGGCACCTGGCAAACTTTGTGGTCATGGTCAGTGGCACATGCCAACTTTGTCAAGGCATTGCACACAATAGCCACATCGAGGCACCAGTATTCGACCTTGTTTGCACCTGCAAGATCATGCCTAGTACATCTGCACTGTGATTGGACACGCTGACCGTGGCTGACTTGTGTTATGATCAATAGAAGTAGAAATCACTTGGATACATTTGTGGTCATGGTCAGTGGCACATGCCAACTTTTTCAAGGCAATGCACACAGTAGCCACACTGAGCCACCAGTTTTCTACCTTGTTTGTACCTGCAAGGTCATGCCCATTACATCTGCACTGTGATTGGACACCTTGACCATGGCTGAATCGTGTTATGATTCATAGCCATTTAAGGTACCTGGTGAACTTTGTGGTCATGGTCAGTGGCACATGCCAGCTTTGTCAAGGCATTGCACACAATAGCCACACCGAGCCACCAGTATTCTACCTTGTTTGAACCTGCAAGATCATGCCTAGTACATCTGCACTGTGATTGGACACTCTGACCGTGGCTTAGTTGTGGTATGATCAATAGAGATAAAAGTCACTCGGATACATTTGTGGTCATGGTCAGTGGCACATGCCAACTTTGTCTTGGCATTGCACACAATAGCCACGCCGAGCCACCAGTATTCTACCATGTTTGCACCTAGAAGATCATGCCTAGTACATCTGCACTGTGATTGGACACTCTGACCGTGGCTTTTCGTGCTATGATGAATATAAGTAAAAGTCATTTGGATACATTTGTGGTCATGGTCAGTGGCACATGCCAACTTTGTCAAGGCAGTGCACACAATAACCACACCGAGCCACCAGTATTCTACCTTGTTTATACTTGCAAGGTCATGCCCAGTATATCTGCACTGTGATTGGACACTCTGACCGTGGCTGACTTGTGTTATGATTCATAGCCGTTTAAGGTACTTGGTAAACTTTGTGGTCATGGTCAGTGGAACATGCCAACTTTGTCAAGGCATTGCGCACAATAGCCGTGCCAAGCCACCGGTTTTTTACCTTGTTTATACATGCAAGGTCATGCATTTTAGATGTGTACTGTGATTGGACACTCTGACCATGGCTGACTCGTGTTACGGTTCGTAGAAGTTAAAGTCACTTGGTAAACGTTGTGGTCATGGTCAGTGGCACATGCCGCCTTTGTCTAGGCATTGCGCACAATAGCCACACCGAGCCACCAGTATTCTACCTTGTTTGTACCTGCAAGATCTAGCCTAGTTCATCTGCACTGTGATTGGACTCTCTGACCGTGGCTGTCTCGTGTTATGATCAATATAAGTAAAAGACAATTGGATACATTTGTGGTCATGTTCAGTGGCACATGCCAACTTTGTCAAGGCATTGTGCACAATAGCCACATCAAGCCACCAGTATTCTAGCTTGTTTGTACCTGCAAGATCATGCCTAGTACATCTGCACTATGATTGGACACTCTAACCGTGGCTGACTCGTGTCATGATGAATAGAAGTAAAAGTCACTTGGAAACATTTGTGGTCATGGTCTGTGGCACATGCCAACTTTGTCAAGGCATTGCGCACAATAGCCACACCGAGCCACCAGTATTCTACCTTGTTTATACTTGGACGTTCATGCCCAGTATGTCTATACTGTGATTGGACACTCTGACCGTGGCTGACTTGTGTTATGATCAATAGAAGTAGAAGTCACTTGGATACATTTGTGGTCATGGTCAGTGGCACATGCCAACTTTGTCAAGGCATTGCGCACAATAGCCAATCGAGCCACCAGTATCCCACCTTGTTTGAACCTGCAAGATCATGCCTAGTACATCTGCACTGTGATTGGACACTTTGACCGTGGCTGACTCATGTTATGATTCATAGCCATTTAAGGTACTTGGTAAACTTTGTGGTCATGGTCAGTGGCACGTGCCAACTTTGTCAAGGCATTGCGCACAATAGCCGTGCCAAGCTACCGGATTTTTACATTTTCTATACCTGCAAGGTCATGCATAGTACATCTGAACTGTGATTGGGCACATTGACTGTGGCTGACTTGTGTTACGATTCGTAGACGTTAAAGTCACTTGGTAAACTTTGTGGTCATGGTCAGTGGCACATGCCAACTTCATCAAGGCATTGCGCACAATAGCCACACTGAGCCACCAGTATTCTACCTTGTTTGCACCTGCAAGATCATGCCTAGTACATCTGTACTGTGATTGGACACTCTGACCGTGGCTGACTTGTGTTATGATCAATAGAAGTAAAGGCCACTTGGATACATTTGTGGTCATGGTCAGTGGCACATGCCAACTTCATCAAGGCATTGCGCACAATAGCCACACTGAGCCACCAGTATTCTACCTTGTTTGCACCTGCAAGATCATGCCTAGTACATCTGTACTGTGATTGGACACTCTGACCGTGGCTGACTTGTGTTATGATCAATAGAAGTAAAGGCCACTTGGATACATTTGTGGTCATGGTCAGTGGCACATGCCAACTTTGTCAAGGCATTTCACACAATAGCCACACCAAGCCACCAGTATTATACCTTGTATCTACCTGCAAGGTCATGCCCACTAAATCTACACTGTGATGGGACACTCTGACCGTGGCTGACTCGTGTTAAGATTCATAGCCGTTTAATGTACTTGGTAAACGTTGTGGTCATGGTCAGTGGCACATGCCAACTTTGTCAAGGCATTGCGCACAATAGCCGTGCCAAGCCTCTGGTTTTTTACCTTGTTTATACGTGCAAGGTCATGCATATTAGCTGTACACTGTGACAGGGCATTCTGACTGTGGCTGACTATTGTTACGGTTTGTAGAAGTTAAAGTCACTCGGTAAACTTTGTGGTCATGTTCAGTGGCACATTCCAACTTTGTCAAGGCATTGCGCAAAAGAGCAACAACAAGCCACCAGTATACTACCTTGTTTACACCTGCAAGATCATTCCTACTACATCTGCACTGTGATTGGACTCTCTGACTGTGGCTGACTCGTGTTATGATCAATAGAAGTAAAAGTCACTTGGATACATTTGTGGTCATGGTCAGTGGCACATGCCAACTTCGTCAAGGCATTGCACACAATAGCCACACCGTGCCACCAGTATTCTACCCTGTTTATACCTGTAAGGTCATGCCCTGTATGTCTGCACTGTGATTGGACACTCTGACAGTGGCTGACTCGTGTTATGATTCATAGCTGTTTAAGGTACTTGGTAAACTTTGTGGTCATGGTCAGTGGCACATGCCGAATTTGTCAAGGCATTGTGCACAATAGCCGTGCCAAGCCAACGGTTCTTTACCTTGTTTATATGTGCAAGGTCATGCCTAGTACATCTGAACTGTGATTGGGCACTATGACTGTGGCTGACTTGTGTTACGATTCGTATAGTTTAAAGTCACTTGGTAAACTTTGTATCATGGCAGTGGCACATGCCAACTTTGTTTTGGCATTGCACACAATAGCCGTACCAAGCCACCGGTTTTTCACCTTGTTTATACCTGCAAATTAATGCATGTTAGATGTGCGCTGTGATTGGGGACTCTGACTGTGGCTGACTCGTGTTACAATTCGTAGAAGTTAAAGTCACTTGGTAAACTTTGTGGTCATGGTCAGTGGCACATGCCAACTTTGTCAAGGCATTGCGCACAATAGCCACACCGCGCCACCAGTATTCTACCTTGTTTGCACCTGCAAGATCATGCCTAGTACATCTGCACTGTGATTGGGCACTCTGACCGTGGCTGACTCGTGTTATGATCAATAGAAGTAAAACTCACATGGATACATTTGTGGTCATGGTCAGTGGCACATGCCAACTTTGTCAAGGCATTGCACACAATAGCCACACCGAGCCACCAGTATTCTAGCTTATACGTGCAAGGTCATGCCCAGTATATGTACACTGAGATTGGACACTCTGACCGTGGCTGACTCGTGTAATGTTTCATAGCCGTTTAAGGTACCTGGTAAACTTTGTGGTCATGGCAGTGGCACATGCCAACTTTGTCAAGGCATTCCGTACAATAGCCGTGCCAAGCCACCGGTTTTTTACCTTGTTTATACCTGCAAGGTCATGCATATTAGATTTACGCTGTTATTGGGCTCTCTGACTGTGGCTGACTTGTGTTACAATTTGTAGAAGTTAATGTCACTTGGTAAACTTTGTGGTCATGGTCAGTGGCACATGCCAACTTTGTCAAGGCATTGCGCATAATAGCCACACCGAGCCACCAGTATTCTACCTTTTTTGAACCTGCAAGATTATGCCTACTATAGCTGCTCTGTAATTGGACACTCTGATCGTGGCTGGCTCGTGTTATGATCAATAGAAGTAAAAGTCACTTTGATACATTTGTGGTCATGGTCAGTGGCACATGCCAATTTTGTCAAGGCATTGCGCACAATAGCCAGACCGAGCCACCAGTATTCGACCTTGTTTGCACCTGTACGATCATGCCTAGTACATCTGCACTGTGTTTGGACAGTCTGACCGTGGCTGACTCGTGTTATGATCCAGAGAAGTAAAAGTCACTTGGATACATTTGTGGTCATGGTCAGTGGCACATGCCAACTTTGTCAAGGCATAGTGCAAAATAGCCAAACCAAGCCACCAATATTCTACCTTGTTTGAACCTACAAGATCATGCCTAGTACATCCGCACTGTGATTGGACACTCTGACCGTGGTTGACTTGTGTTATGATTAATATAAGTAAAAGTGAATTGGATACATTTGTCGTCATGGTCCGTGGCACATGCCAACTTTGTAAGGGTATTGCACACAATAGCCACACCGAGCCACCAGTTTTCTACCTTTCTAATACCTGTAAGTTCATGCCCAGTATATGTGCACTATGATTCGACACTCTGACCGTGGCAGACTCGTGTTATAAATCATAGCCATTTAAGGTTCTTGGTAAACTTTGTGGTCATGGTCAGTGGCACATGCCAACTTTGTCAAGGCATTGCGCACAGTAGCCGTGCCAAGCCACCAGTTTTTTACCTTGTTTAGAACTGCAAGGTCATACCTAGTACATCCAAACTGTGATTGGGCACTCGGAGTGTGGCTGACTCGTGTTACGATTCGTAGAACTTAAAGTCACTTGGTAAACTTTGCGGTCATGGTCAGTGGCATATGCCAACTTTGTCAAGGCATTGCGCACAAACGCTTTGCCAAGCCACCAGTTATTTTCCTTGTTTATACCTACAAGGTCATGCCTAGTACATCTGAACTGTGATTGGGCACTCTGAACGTGGCTGACTCGTGTTATGTTTCGTATAAGCTAACATCACTTGGTAAGCTTTGTGGTCATGGTCAGTGGCACATGCCAACTTTGTCTGGTGATGATGAGGAGGGTGTCCGAAGGAGGAGGATGGAGGGTGCGGGCGGCAGAGGATGGTGGCTCGATGGGAAGCACGAGCGAGGTAACCGAGTACTCCGCTAATCAGGAGAGTGACGGCTTGTTCCCCAGTTGGCCCGAGACCGACGGGCAGGAAGACTGGTGGTGTCCGATATCCTGGCAGCTAGAGGAAGTCGGTTGCAGCAAAGAAAGTCATATGGCGAGCAGGGGCACTGGCCCGCTGATGTCAGGAGAGTGACGGCTTGTTCCCCAGTTGGCNTGATGACACGAGAAGACAGTGCGAGGATGCAACGCGACACAACGGATGCGAGGAGACTGATGCCGATGGGGCAGATGGAGCAGATGAGGTTGACAAGGGGAGAGGAGAATGGCGGAGGCACTTGCGACGACCGAGGTGATGAGAGGTAGCAGATGGCGGGCGGTAGGAAGCTTCTCGGAAGTTGACAGTAGGTGACGGCTTGGGAGCTGCTTGCGGCTGTTATGTTCGGCAGGTCACCATTTGATGGCCACGGGCGCGGACTGGGCGCAGGGCTTCCTTAGGATGATGAGGCCGTCCTTCAGCGCGGGGAGCACTTCAAGCGGTGTTGCAGATGTCAGCTGCTGATGAAGTGGAGAAGTGCGAAGTGGTGGTAACAGCGGCGGATGCGGGCAGACTCAAGAGAGGACGTAATGGTGATGGCAGAGCGATGACTCGGTCACGGGGCACCAGGTGATGTCGCCTGATGCTCTGATACCATGTCAGAAGAATGCAGGCATGAGAGCAGCAGTGGCAGAAGCAAGCAGAAGCATTGGAACAAGTACAAGGCCGTCACCAAAGTGACGTAAGCGAGAGCGGTCCCAAGGAGTTAGTCGCAGAGCTTGATAGGGGCTGAGATGAGGTAGAGAGAGGGAGAGGGAGTCTGAGAGTAAAATGAGTGATGACGGATTGCGGACTGAGTGAAGGAACGAGAGTGACAAAGCGAAGAGTTGAGAGCTGTGAGATGCTAGCAAAGGCAGGAGATGTGAAGTACGAGCAGAGCAAAGATACGGTGGCGAAGCCGTGGAACCAAAGCGGAACAGGATTGGCAGAATTGTTCTGGTTAACTTGAGGAAATCAATATACTCTGTATAAAAGGCAGAACAGAACTAACGGGCGAGACAACGGCTTCTTGCCGCTTGCCGGACTCGGGTGACAGGTGTCACTTTATTAGGGGATGACTCGGTCAAATGGCTGTTGGTCGGTCGGTGACCGTTGACGGATTCTTCGGAGCTATCACCGAGGTGGTTCGTGCCGAAGTTGAACCTTTATTGAGAGTATTCCCTCGAACATCCCAGTGAGGTACCATCACCTGATTGTGGTCATCTTCGCTTTACTCTGACATAAACAAGGTAGAATACTGGTAGCTCGGTGTGGCTATTTTGCGCAATGCCTTGACAAAGTTGGCATGTGCCATTGACCATGACCACAAAGTTTACCAAGTGACTTTCACTTCTACGAATCTTAATACAAGTCAGCCACGGTCAGAGTGCCCAATCACAGTGCACATCTAATATGCATGACCTTGCTGGTATACACAGGGTAAAAAACTGGTGGCTTGGCACGGCTATTGTGCGCAATGCCTTGACAAAGTTGGCATGTGCCACTGACCATGACCACAAAGTTTACCAAGTGACCTTAACTTCTACGAATCGTAACACGAGTCAGCCACATTCAGAGTGCCCAATCACAGTGCACATCTCATATGCATGACCTTGCAGGTATAAAGAAGGTAAAGAACCAGTGTCTTGGCACGGCTATTGTGCGCAATGCCTTGACAAAGTTGGCATGAGCCAATGACCATGACCACACTGTTTACCAAGTACCTTAAACGGCTATGAATCATAGCACGCGTCACCCACGGTCAGAGTATCCAATCACAGTGCAGATGTACTAGGCATGATCTTGAAGGTGCAAACAAGGTAGAATATTGGTGGCTCGGTGTGGCTATTGTGCGCAATGCCTTGACAAAGTTGGCATGCGCCACTGACCATGATCACAAAGTTTACCAAGTGACTTTAACTTCTATGAATCGTAACACGAGTCAGCCACGATCAGAGTGTCCAATCGTAGTACACATCTAATATACATGACCTTTCTTGTATAAACAAGGTAAAACACCGGTGGATTGGCATGGCTATTGTGCGCAATGCCTTGACAAAGTTGGCAAGTGCCACTGACCATGACCACAAAGTTTACCAAGTACATTAAACGGATATGAATTATTACACGTGTCAGCCACGGTCAGAGTGTCCAATCACAGTGCAGATATGTTGGGAATGACCTCACAGGTATGAACAAGTTTGAATACTGGAGGCTCGCTGTGGCTATCGTGCGCAATGCATTGACAAAGTTGGCATGTGCCACTGACCATGACCACAAATGTATCAAAGTGACGTTTACGTCTATTGGTCATAACACGAGTCAGCCACGGTCAGAGTGTCCAATCACAGTGCAGATGTATTGGGCATGATCTTGCAGGTGCAAACAAGGTAAAACACCGGTGGCTTGGTGTGGCTATTATGCGCAATGCCTTGACAACGTTTGCATGTGCCGCTGACCATGAACACAAAGTTTACCAAGTGTCTTCAACTTCTACGAATCGTAACACAAGTCAGCCATGGTCAAAGTGCCCAATCACAGTGCACATCTAACATGCATGATCGTGCAGGTATATACAAGGTAAAAAACCGGTGGCTTGGCACGGTATTGTGCGCAATGCATTGACAAAGTTCGCAATTGCCACTGACCATGACCACAAAGTTTACCAAGTGACTTTAGCTTATACGAATCGTAACACGAGTCAGCTACATTCAGAGTGCCCAATCACAGTGCACATCTAATATGCATGACCTTGCAGGTATAAACAAGGTAAAAGACCGGTGGCTTGGCATGACTATTGTGCGCAATGCCTTGACAAAGTTGGCATGTGCCACTGACCATGACCACAAAGTTTACCAAGTACCTTAAACAGCTATGAGTCATAACACGAGTCAGCCACGATCAGAGTGTCTAATCTCAGTGCAGATATACTGGGCATGACATTACAGGTATAAACAAGGTAGAATACGAGTAGCTCGGTGTGGCTATTGTGTGCAATGCCTTTACAAAGTTGGCATGTGCCACTGACCATGACCACAAGTGTATCCAAGTGACATTTGCTTCTATTGATCATAACATGAGTCAGCCACGATCAGAGTGTCCAATCACAGTGCACATGTACTGGGCATGATCTTGCAGTTGCAAACAAGATATAATATTGGTGGCTCGGTGTAGCTATTGTGCGCAATGCCTTGACAAAGTTGGCATGTGCCACAGACCATGACCACAAAGTTTACCAAGTGACTTTAACTTCTATGAATCGTAACACGAGTCAGCCACGGTCATAGTGCCCAATCACAGTACACATCTAATATGCATGACCGTGTAGGTATACACAAGTTAAAAAACCAGTGTCTTGGCACGGCTATTGTGCGCAATGCCTTGACAAAGTTGGCATGTGCCACTGACCATGACCACAAAGTTTACCAAGTACCTTAAACGGCTATGAATCATAACATGAGTCAACCACAGTCAGAGTGTCCAATCACAGTGCACATATACTGGGCATGACCTTGCACGTATAAGCTATAATGCAAGTGGCTCGGTGTAGCTATTGTGCGCAATGCCTTGACAAAGTTGGCATGTGCCACTGACCATGACCACAAATGTATCCAAGTGAGTTTTACTGCTATTGATCATAACACGAGTCAGCCATGGTCAGAGTGCCGAATCACAGTGCAGATGTACTAGGCAGGATCTTGAATGTACAAACAAGGTAGATTACTGGTGGCACGGTGTGGCTATTGTGTGCAATGCCTTGACAAGGTTGGCATGTGCCATTGACCATGACCACAAAGTTTACTAAGTGACTTTAACTTCTACGAATCATTACACGAGTCAGCCACGGTCAGAGTACCCAATCAAAGTGCACGTCTAATATACAGTGTCCAATCACAGTGCAGATATACTGGGCATGACCTCACAGGTAAAAACAAGGTAGAATACTGGTGGCTCGGTGTGGCTATTGTGCGCAATGC
>SZWC01000216.1:434303-455539 GCA_023375785.1 Penium margaritaceum | reverse complement strand
AGTCAGCCATGGTCAGAGTGTCCAATCGTTGTGCACATCTAACATGCATGACCTTGCAGGTATAAACAAGGTAAAAAACCGGTGGCTTGGCACGGCTATTGTGCGCAATGCCTTGACAAAGTTGGCATGTGCCACTGACTATGACCACAACGTTTACAAAGTGACTTTAACTTCTACGAATCGTAACACGCGTCAGCCACATTAAGAGTGCCCAATCACAGTGCACATCTAATATGCATGACCTTGCTGGTATAAACAAGACAAAATACCGGTGGCTTGGCACGGCTACTGTGCGCAATTCCTTGACAAAGTTGGCATGTGCCACTGACCATGACCACACTGTTTACCAAGTGCCTTAAATGGCTATGAATCATAACACGAGTCAGCCACGGTCAGAGTGTCCAATCAAAGTGCAGATGTACTAGGCATGATCTTGCAGGTTCAAACAAGGTAGAATACGGGTGGCTCGGAATGGCTATTGTGCGCAATGCCTGGACAAGGTTGGCATGTGCCACTGACCATGACCACAACGTTTACCAAGTGACTTTAACTTCTACCAATCGTAACACGAGTCAACCACGGTCAGAGTGCCCAATCACAGTGCACATCTAATATGCATGACCTTGCAGGTATAAACAAGGTAAGAAGTGGTGGCTTGGCACGCCTATTGTGCGCAATGCCTTGACAAAGTTGGCATGTGCCACTGACCATGACCACAAAGTCTACCAAGTGACTTTATCTTCTACAAATCGTAACACGAGTCAGCTACAGTCAGAGTGCCCAATCACAGTTCAGATGTACTAGGCATGACCTTGCAGGAATAAACAAGGTAAAAAACCGGTGGCTTGGCACGACTATTGTGCGCAATGCCTTGACAAAGTTGGCATGTGCCACTGACCATGACCACAACGTTTACCAAGTACCTTAAACGGCTATGACTCATAATACGAGTCAGCCACGGTCAGAGTGTCCAGTCACAGTGCAGATGTACTAGGCATGATCTTGCAGGTACAAACAAGGTAGAATGCTGGTGGCTTGGTGTGGGTATTGTGCGCAATGCCTTGACAAAGTTGGCATGTGCCCCTGACCATGACCACAAATGTATCCAAGTGACTTTTACTTCAATTGATCGTAACACGAGTCAGCCACGGTCAGAGTGTCCAATCACAGTGCAGATGTACTAGGCATGATGTTGCAGGTACAAACAAGGTAGAATACTGGTGTCGCGGTGTGGCTATTTTGTGCAATGACTTGACAAAGTTGGCATGTGCCACTGACCATGACCACAAAGTTTACCAAGTGACCTTAACTTATACGAATCGTAACACAAGTCAACCATGTTCAAAGTGCCCAATCACAGTGCACATCTAATATGCATGACCTTGCAGGTATAAACAAGGTAAGAAGTGGTGGCTTGGCACGCCTATTGTGCGCAATGCCTTGACAAAGTTGGCATGTGCCACTGACCATGACCACAAAGTTTACCAAGTGACCTTAACTTATACGAATCGTAACACAAGTCAACCATGTTCAAAGTGCCCAATCACAGTGCACATCTAATATGCATGACCTTGCAGGTATAAACAAGGTAAGAAGTGGTGGCTTGGCACGCCTATTGTGCGCAATGCCTTGACAAAGTTGGCATGTGCCACTGACCATGACCACAAAGTTTACCAAGTGACCTTAACTTATACGAATCGTAACACAAGTCAACCATGTTCAAAGTGCCCAATCACAGTGCACATCTAATATGCATGACCTTGCAGGTATAAACAAGGTAAGAAGTGGTGGCTTGGCACGCCTATTGTGCGCAATGCCTTGACAAAGTTGGCATGTGCCACTGACCATGACCACAAAGTTTACCAAGTGACCTTAACTTATACGAATCGTAACACAAGTCAACCATGTTCAAAGTGCCCAATCACAGTGCACATCTAATATGCATGACCTTGCAGGTATAAACAAGGTAAGAAGTGGTGGCTTGGCACGCCTATTGTGCGCAATGCCTTGACAAAGTTGGCATGTGCCACTGACCATGACCACAAAGTTTACCAAGTGACCTTAACTTATACGAATCGTAACACAAGTCAACCATGTTCAAAGTGCCCAATCACAGTGCACATCTAATATGCATGACCTTGCAGGTATAAACAAGGTAAGAAGTGGTGGCTTGGCACGCCTATTGTGCGCAATGCCTTGACAAAGTTGGCATGTGCCACTGACCATGACCACAAAGTTTACCAAGTGACCTTAACTTATACGAATCGTAACACAAGTCAACCATGTTCAAAGTGCCCAATCACAGTGCACATCTAATATGCATGACCTTGCAGGTATAAACAAGGTAAGAAGTGGTGGCTTGGCACGCCTATTGTGCGCAATGCCTTGACAAAGTTGGCATGTGCCACTGACCATGACCACAAAGTTTACCAAGTGACCTTAACTTATACGAATCGTAACACAAGTCAACCATGTTCAAAGTGCCCAATCACAGTGCACATCTAATATGCATGACCTTGCAGGTATAAACAAGGTAAGAAGTGGTGGCTTGGCACGCCTATTGTGCGCAATGCCTTGACAAAGTTGGCATGTGCCACTGACCATGACCACAAAGTTTACCAAGTGACCTTAACTTATACGAATCGTAACACAAGTCAACCATGTTCAAAGTGCCCAATCACAGTGCACATCTAATATGCATGACCTTGCAGGTATAAACAAGGTAAGAAGTGGTGGCTTGGCACGCCTATTGTGCGCAATGCCTTGACAAAGTTGGCATGTGCCACTGACCATGACCACAAAGTCTACCAAGTGACTTTATCTTCTACAAATCGTAACACGAGTCAGCTACAGTCAGAGTGCCCAATCACAGTTCAGATGTACTAGGCATGACCTTGCAGGAATAAACAAGGTAAAAAACCGGTGGCTTGGCACGGCTATTGTGCGCAATGCCTTGACAAAGTTGGCATGTGCCACTGACCATGACCACAAAGTTTACCAAGTACATTAAACGGCTACGAACTATAACACGAGTCAGCCACGGTCAGGGTGTCCAATCACAATGCAGACATACTGGACATGACCTTACAGGTATGAACAAGGTAGAATACTGGTGGCTCGGTGTGGCTATTGTGGGCAATGCCTTGACAAAGTTGGCATGTTCCACTGACCATGAGCACGAAGTTTACCAAGTGACTTTGACTTCTACGCATCATAACACGAGTCAGCCACGGTCAGAGTACCCAATCACAGTTCAGATGTACTAGGCATGACCTTACGCGTATAAACAAGGTAAAAAACCGGTGGCTTGACACGGCTATTGTGCGCAATGCCTTGACAAAGTTGGCATGTGCCACTGACTGTTGGCACTAGTGGGTGTGGAGGCACCATGAAGGATACCTAGCTCTTGATGATGCACTCTACCAATGTTTGGGACAGCCAATGGACACCAATGGTGAAGAGTGTGGAGCACAAGGATCACAGATGTGAGTGGGCAGAACACGTCGCATTCAGTAGTACTGAATCGAAGCACGTTTTTGTTACTGAGGACAGTGAGATTATATCTGATCCTTATGGCATTTGATCTAAGCTTTCCAACGCATCCAAGCACGCCCACATCGGAGCAGTAGAGTCCCTGCTAGGGCCATCAAAGTAACCCTTGGTGGAGCCGCCCACCTTGCCATGCACACTGGGCAACGGGAGGCGCTTCGACGATGACCCGTCGAAGCGCCCTTCCTTGCCCAGAAGTCAAGAAGAAGTTCATCCTGGTCAAGGAGAGTCCTCTGGTTGCTTCTTTTATGGCCCAGGTGCATTTGGAGCTCGCTGGAGTTGAACTCGGATCACCGGCGGTGTATTATCCCGCCACCCATGGCGGGTACCAGATTCCACCCGCCCAACACCCGAATTTCGGGCCAGGCTAACTTTCTGAATACTCACTCAAATCGAGCGATTCAAAGCTCGATTTTGCATGGAACAATCCAAGGAATCCAAATCTAAAGTCTGATCAGGTGTTCGACCACTCTCCAGTGGTCAAACCAGGGACCACAATCAACGGCACTCATGGCAAGGGGCACACCATGTCAACAATCTCCTCCTTGCACCGCAGCCTTGATACCCTGTCCTTGGGACCTGCAACATTTCAAACCTCACAGCGCATACCGAGCTCTATGTAGCTCGCGTCGTGCCTGTCTTTGGGCTGGGCCTTAGTCATGGCGTCGGCAAGCATGCGCTTAGTGCCACAATGCACAATAGCCGGGTCTCCCTTCACCACCAAGTCCCGCGCGTAGTGATGCCGGATCTCGATGTGCTTGGTCCTCCTGTTCAGCACTGGGTTCTGGGTCAGGCTGATGACACTCATGTTGTCCACATTGAGTACCGCCAGCTTCTTTTGCGGCACGCCGATCTCCTTTAACAGCCGCCACAGCCACGCCGCCTCCTTTGTTGCTTCCGCGAGTGCGATGTACTCCGCTTCGGTGCTGGACAGCGCCACGCAGTCTTGCTTTCTGCTTACCCATGAAACTGCTGCACCACCAAGCACAAACACGTACCCCGACGTTGATTCTCTGTCATCCACATCACCAGCCCAGTCAGCATCGGAGTAGCCGACCAACTCAAGGGAGTCGTCACGCGCTCCCCCTCCAAACACGAGTCGCGATTGTTTTGTCGCCTTGAGTTAGCGGATGATCCGCTTCACCTCTTGTCAATACAGCGGCCCCAGGTCAGTAACATACCGGCTCACTTTGCCCTCCGCAAAGGCCAGGTCGGGCCGCGTCGCTACCATGGCGTACATGATGCTCCCCACTACAGACTGGTATGGTACACCTGCCATCTCCTCCTTCTCCTCGTCCGTGCTTGGTCCCATGCTCGAGCTCAGCTCACATGTGGTGGTCATGGGTGTGCCGATGGGGTTGCACTCCTCCATGATGTAGCAACGGAGCACTTCTTGCACGTACTTTGCCTGCCCCATCTCGAGCGTGCGTGCCTTGTGGTCCCTCTTGATGGCAACGCCGAGGTAGTACCCGAGCTCGCCCATGTCGGTCATTTTGAACCGACCGCCCAGCTGCCGCTCCAGGTTCACCAACTCCTTCATGTCCGACAACACGAGGATGAGATCATCAACATAAAGTACCACAATCTGGTACAAACCCGTCTTCTTCCGCACGTACACGCTGTGATCCGCATCGCAGCGCTTGAAGCCAAGCTCGGCCATGAAGCCGTCCATTTTCAGGCACCACACGAGTGGCCCTCGCTTCAGCCTGTAGAGCGTATTGCAAAGCCGGCACACCTTCCCCGGCGGCGCGTCCACCCTCTCCGGCACCTCCTTGTCCAGGTCACCGTTGAGAAATGCGGTTTTTGCGTCCATTTGGTGGACTTCATAGTCGCGCGCTGCCGCCACGAAGAGGATGGAGCGGATGGAGGCGAACTTTGCCACTGGTGCAAAGGTTTTGTCGTAGTGGTAACCCTTTCGCTGGGCGTACCCCTTCGCCACCAGCCGCGCCTTGTACCGCTCCACCTTCCCCTCCTTGATGAGCTTCTTCTTGAAGATCCACTTGGAGCCGATGACTTTCTCGCCCTCCGGCCTGTCGACCAGCTCTCAAGTTCCATTCTCCTCGTAGGAGGCGAGCTCAGATTTTGTTGCTCCCTCCCACTCAGCCCCATCCTTCTGCTGCAATGCCTCCTTGATGGTTTCGGGCTCCTCTTGTGTAATGAACGCTCGAGCAAACCCGATCCAGATGCCCTCCGTGGCATCGTACCTCTTTGCCGTCCTCCTTGCGTGTCCGCTTCTTTGAGGCTGCTGCTGTTGAGGCTGCTGCTGCTGCTGCTGCTACCCCCTCACCACGCCGCTCACATTGGTAGCCTACTCCCCCTCTCTCGGGGACCGTGAAGACGCGGGCTCACTCCCCGCCTCCTTGTTCAGCTCCACTGCTGTCTGTTCCTCAGACTCATTGTCTGACTCAGCTGAACGCACATCAGCCGCTCCTCCATCCCCCGCATGGTTCCCGCCGGTTGGAGCCGCTCAGACGTCACCCTCTTTTGCGTCCTCTGGCGTCTCCCCCTCGAGGAGTGGCAGCCACTCCCCACGCTTGGAAAGACCTGCGTCCTTGTCCGTCCAACGACTATCCTCGTCGAACGTGATGTCGTGACTCTTCACGATCTGCTGCCTCCGCGGGTCGAAGAGCCGGTACACCTTGCTCCCACTCTCGTACCCGACGAAGATGCACCGGTGAGTCTGCGGGTCCAGCTTGCCCCGCCCCTCCCGTCCCTTCACAACAGCACGTGCAACGCAGCCAAATGTACGGAGGTGAGCCACAGTTGGCTTCCTCCTGCTCCATACCACTTGTGGCGTCTTCCACACCCTGGACTCCGCATCTTTCAGCGGCTTCATCGGTGTCAGGTTCATGATGTATGCCGCTGTCTGTGCCTCCTCCTCCTAGTACTTTTACGCGAGGCCGGCATCACTCAACATAGACCGGAACATGTTTAGGATGGTGCAGTTCGCCCTCTCGGTGACGCCGTTCTGTTGCAGAGAATGTGGCATAGTTTTCTACCAGGCGATCTGTTGGAAATCATCGACTCCGACAAGAGTTATTCTGACTTCTCAATAACGGTTCAGGTCCGAGACCAAACCACCTTGACCCAACGACCCTCAGTCAGACTAACCGTTGAGCCCAACATGTCAAGCCATCCCCTAATAACGTGACATCTGTCACCCGCGTCCGGCTAGCGCAAAGAAGCCGTTGCTCTACTTGTTTGTCCTGTCCTGTCCTTTTATGACCAAGGATGTTCATTCCCTCGAGTTAACCAGAACAGTTCTGCTCATCTTGTTCCCCTTTGGTTATGCGGCTTCGCCGTCGTGTCTTCGCTCTGCTCATCCTTAGCATTTTCTGTCTTCGTCAACTCTCAACGCTTCGCTCTGTCACTCTCGCTCCTTCGCTCAGCTCTCATACTCCGCCAGGCGTCGCTCCCCTTGTCAGCACTCTCTCTCACATCAACCTGTCTACCTCAACTACCTCGCGTCTCATCCTCTATCAGCTCCCGCGACTAACTCCTCGGACCGCTCTTGCTTACGCTGATGTACATGTGCATGTTCCGATGCTTCTGCCTGCTTCTGTTGCCGCTGTTCTTGTGTCTACATTCTTCTGACATGGTATCAGAGCATCAGGTAACATCACCTGGTGCCTTGGAACTGCGTCATCACTCTGCCGCCATCTCTTCTCCAACACTTGTGCTCACATTCATCTATCGTTGCTACCGTCACCCCGCGCCTCTTCGCTTCGTCCGTAGCTGACATCAGCAGCCCCGCCTGACAAGTTCTCCATGCTGAAGAAACGCCTTGTCATCCCAAGGAAGCCCTGCGCCCATTTCCGCGCCCGTGGCCAACTACCAGTGACTTGTCGCCCACATCAGCTGCAAGAAACTCTCAAGCCACCATCTGCCGTCAACCACCAAGAAGCTTCCTGCCGCCCGCCATCTGCTGCCCCTCATCACATCTGCCTCCGCAAGCATCTCCTCCTCTTTAATCATACCTTATCAGCCTCATCTCTCCCTCCTCGCCGTCATCCTCAGCCCGCCCTCGTTCATCATCTTGAGCCGCCCTCCCGCATTGCCGACTTGTCTCGTCAACAGCTGCAGCCAAAACTGCCGCCGTCAGGATATCGGACACCACCAGTCTTCCTGCTCCACTTCCGAGCCAGCTGGGGAACAAGCTGTCACTCTCCTGACATCAGCGGTCCAGTGGATCTGCCCGCTGCCTGACTCCCTCTACCGCAACCAACTTCTTCCAGCTGACTGGACATCGGACACCACCAGTCTTCCTGCTCCCACTTCCGAGCCAACTGGGGGAACAAGCCGTCACTCTCCTAAACGTTAAAAGAAGTAGTTGTGTCACTCTGCCTTCCTACCGCATTGTCTTCCATCTCGGCTCTCTCCGCTCGCGTCTCTCCCTGTCTCGCGCATCCTTTATCAGCATCAGCCTTCGGCCTTCATCTTCGCTCGTCTCCGTCATTCCTCCTCCTCCTCGCTCCAGTTTCATCTACTTCATCAGGCACTTGTTCCTACCTCATCTCTGCTTCACCATCATCAGCATTATTCACCTTCCATTCATCATCCGCATCAGCATCGCTTTATCGCGCACAAGGTTCTGCCCCTGCGCCCACTCATCAATCAATCGCTTCCTCCGCTTCCGCATCGTCTTCAGTTCGGCACAAGGATCCGCCCGGTCGCATCGCCCTTTTCCGCGACGACCTGCACCCACGCAGAAACTTCCTTCAAGCGCACGCGGCTCGCCCCTGCGCCCACTCCATCATCCATCAATCCTCCGCCATCATCCGCTTCCGCTCCGCTCGGCACAAGGTTCCGCCCGGTCGCATCGCCCATTGCGCAACGACCTGCGCCCACGCCAAAAACATCCGTCGCGCACGAGGTTTGCCCCTGCACCCACTCCATCATCAATTACTATTCCATCAGTATCATTCTCTGCTCGGCACACGGATTTGCCCGGTCGCATCGCCTGCTCCGCGACGACCTGCGCCTATGTCGAAATTCCCCAAGCGCACGAGGTTACAACCCTGCACCCATTCAACTACTCCTCGTCCCTGCTGCTAACTGCTCTCGTGCTGATCTGATCACCACTCTCAGCTTAACCTCTCATTCTTCAATCGTGATCCGCCGCTTCAACTGCCATTGCCCTTCTCCTCCATCTAGCATGGCCAACCCTTGGGATGGCTGCCCCATTCTTGAAGAAGATGGAAGCAACATCTACAGCTGGTCACATAATGTGCTGACCTTGACCAGCACCATCTCTATCAATGAGTACCGTGTTTCCGACTTCCTTCTCGGGGCCTACGAGCATTAGCGCACGCCTCAGCATCCTCCACATCTCTACAATGCAACCTTCCTTTTGATATGGGGACATCTCTTCAACCTCGTGGATATGTCATTCCATCACCTACGCATCAATGCAAGGAATGGACCAAAACTCCGGTTCAGCCTGCAGCAGGAAGCATGGAAACAGCGATGGATCACTCTCTCCTGCCGAGACAATCCCATCATTCCACCGCTCCCTAAGGACCCCAACTCCTGATCCATCCTCTAAATTGATCTGGTACCAGCAGAGGAAGAAGAGGAAGAAGAAGAGGAACCAGTGGAAGAAGGGTCCCCAGTACCTGCCCCTATCTCTGCCGTAGTGGGACAAGGACAAGCTGCCGAAATCATCTACAAGGAAGTGAGCATTATCCAAAAATGGCAAACTCAAATCTACAACCTTCTCTACCCAGAGCTTGTTGGTGGATTTGCAACTACCAATACCCTCCTTGGAAGATCCAAGTATCTTGGCAAGCGCTGCTCCCCAGCTGGGATGACCAGAAAGCAGGATAGCCTTGACTACGGTCTCCGTGCATGGCTGCGACGCTTCATGACCAGAGACGTACACTATCTGGTGGCAGCTCATCCGAATGATCAGCACGCCATGTGGAAGGGTCTTCTTGAACACTGCAATGGTCAACTCCCAAAAGATTGGGGAAAATACTGCCACTAACTCTTGTCGGACTCAGGGGGTCTGTTGGAAATCATCGACTCTGACAATAGTTATTCCGACTTCTCAATAACGGTTCAGGTCCGAGCCTGAACCACCTTCACCCAACGGCCCTCGGTCAGACTAACCGTTGAGCCCAACATGTCAAGCCATCCCTTAATAACGTGACATCTGTCACCCGCGTTCGGCTAGCGGAAAGAAGCTGTTGCTCTGCTTGCTTGTCCTGTCCTGTCCTTTTATGACTGAGGATGTTCATTCCCTCGAGTTAACCAGAATAAATCTGCTCATCTTGTTCCCCTTTGGTCCCGCGGCTTCACCGCCGTGTCTTTGCTCTGCTCATCCCTCGTACTTTCTGTCTTCACCAACTCTCAACGCTTCGCTCTGTCACTCTCGCTCCTTCGCTCAGCTCTCATACTCCGCCAGGCGTCGCTCCCATCGTCAGCACTCTCTCTCACATCAACCTGTCCACCTCAACTACCTCGCGTCTCAGCCTCTATCAGCTCCCGCGACTAACTCCTTGGACTGCTCTTGCTTACACTGACGTACATGTGCATGTTCCGATGCTTCTGCCTGCTTCTGTTGCCGCTGCTATTGTGTCTACATTCTTCTGACATGGTATCAGAGCATCAGGTAACATCACCTGGTGCCTTGGAACCACGTCATCACTCTGCTGCCATCTCTTCTCCAACACTTGTGCTCACATTCATCTATCACCGCTACTGTCACCCCGCGCCTGTTCGCTTCGTCCGTAGCTGACATCAGCAGCCTCCGCGGGTCAAAGAGCCGGTACACCTTGCTCCCACTCTCGTACCTGACGAAGATGCACCAGTGAGTCCGCGGGTCCAGCTTGCCCCGCCCCTCCCGTGCCTTCACAACAGCATGTGCAACGCAGCAAAATATACGGAGGTGAGCCACAGTTGGCTTCCTCCTGCTCCATACCACTTGTGGCGTCTTCTATACCCTGGATTCCGCATCTTTCAGTGGCTTCGTCGGTGTCAGGTTCATGATGTATGCCGCTGTCCGTGCCTCCTCCACCCAGTACTTTTACGCGAGGCCGGAATCGCTCAAGATAGACCGGGTGCAGTTTGCCCTCTCGGTGACGCCGTTCTGCTGCGAGAATGTGGCGTAGTTTTCTACCAAGCGATCTGCTGGAAATCATCGACTCCGACAAGAGTTCTTCTGACTTCTCAATAACGGTTCAGGTCCGAGACCAAACCACCTTGACTCAACGGCCCTCGGTCAGACTAACCGTTGAGCCCAACATGTCAAGCCATCCCCTAATAACGTGACATCTGTCACCCGCGTCCGGCTAGCGCAAAGAAGCCAATGCTCTGCTTGTTTGTCCTGTTCTGTCCTTTTATGACCAAGGATGTTCATTCCCTCGAGTTAACCAGAGCAGTTATGGTCATCCCGTTCCCCTTTGGTTCCCCGGCTTCGCCGCCGTGTCTTCGCTCTTCTCACCCCTCACACTTTCTGTCTTCGCCAACTCTCAACACTTTGCTCCGTCACTCTCGCTCCTTTGCTCAGCTCTCATACTCTGCCAGGCGTCACTCCCCTCGCCAGCACTCTATCTCACATCAACCTGTCTACGTCCACTACCTCGCGTCTCTGCCTCCATCAGCTCCCGCGAGTAACTCCTCGGACCGCTCTTGCTTACGCTGACGTACATGTGCATGTTCCGATGCTTCTGTCTGCTTTTGCTGCCGCTGTTCTCGTGTCTGCATTCTTCTGACACGATCGCCTTGCTCTTTATCCATGCCGAGCAGCCCTCGTACTCGTCGCCATTATCGCTCTCAAATGCTTTCACCTTGAACTCCGTTTGCCGCTTCACTGCTGCCACGAACTCCTCCATGCATGAGAGCACATCACTCTTCTTCTTGATGTTGTAGATGTACAGTTTGTGGCTGTGGTCGTCGATGAAGGTGACGAAGTTTTCAGAAGATTGTTTGGAACAATAATTGTGAAGTGGGTACGGCCCGGGATGCGGGTGAGCCGCGAGGTGAGCCACAGCGCTCGAGGCGCGGGCTGGACCTGTTGGGATTGCCGCAGTACCACAGGACGAGCATAATGAGTCACGAGAAGATGAATGTATGCGTGGGCACGGTGCTCAAGCATGAGCGCTGAGGATTGATCAGATGCGGCAATTAGAAAGATGAACGGGTTGAGAATGAGTGGAGGCAGTGCCGAGGCGCGGGCCGAAAGGCCTCAGCGCTGAGGCACGAGCCTTAACTGTCGATGGTGATGACCGCAGTACTTCGGTGTGGGCAGCCAGCGGGGCAAGCCACAGCTACCGAGGACGGACCTGCATGAAGATTAGGCGAGTGAGCGTAAGCGAACGAGCGGAGGCCACAGNCCGGGATGCGGGCGAGCCGCGAGGTGAGCCACAGCGCTCGAGGCGCGGGCTGGACCTGTTGGGATTGCCGCAGTACCACAGGACGAGCATAATGAGTCACGAGAAGATGAATGTATGCGTGGGCGCGGTGCTCAAGCATGAGCGCTGAGGATTGATCAGATGCGGCAATTAGAAAGATGAACGGGTTGAGAATGAGTGGAGGCAGTGCCGAGGCGCGGGCCGAAAGGCCTCAGCGCTGAGGCACGAGCCTTAACTGTCGATGGTGATGACCGCAGTACTTCGGTGTGGGCAGCCAGCGGGGCAAGCCACAGCTACCAAGGACGGACCTGCATGAAGATTAGGCGAGTGAGCGTAAGCGAACGAGCGGAGGCCACAGTCAAGAGAGGCGGGCACAAGACAAGCGATGGATGAACTGAGGGCGCCATAGCTTGCAGGCGGGCAGCCAGACGATGAGGAACGGAAGGAAGCGCCACAGCCAAGAGGCGGGCAGCCAAGCGATGAGAAGCAAGAAGATTGCGGCACAGCCCAAAGGCGGGCAGCGAGATGATGGAGGAAACATGAATCTTAGTAGATTAACTAGAGTAATACAGTAGCACAGGTACATATAGGATCCTACTCCTATCTAACAAAGAAGGTTGCTACTAAGGTGGATAGTAGCTGAGGTGCAGCCGCAAATGAGCTGCTGCTGTTGCTGCTGCTGAGCAGGGGCAAGACACTGGTCTGTGCGCGGTGCCTGGTCCGTTGGGGAGTTCCCGCTCTGGTGTGACGGAGCCCGCGTTCCTGCTCGTTGTCGCGTTGTGGCTACCGAGCCGCTCAGTCGTTGGCGCCTCTGCCGGTCTGTTGGCATCCCTGCCGGTCATTTTTGTCGGTCGCTGGTTTGCTCCGGTGATTACGGGGCACCGACACCCGTTTGGCCTTTTCCGACCATTGCTTCTGAAAGTGGTTCGGCACCTTTCAGTGTGTCGGCTGTTGGAGGTGCACCGTACTGCTGAATATTGTTTCTTTCCTGGCTTCAGGGCTTGGGATCCCACTGCAGTGGTAGTGCCGGCGGACCCGGGTGCCCGTTTGTCTTGTGGGTATTGGTGTTTTTCTCTGACACCCCCCTTCAATACCACAAGACACAAACTGCTTGCCAATGCCTCAGTGGATTTGTTGCTGTCGGTGTACCGAGGGAGAGACCTGTCAGTTTTGGCTGATGTTCTTGATCGAGGATAGTTCTCTGGAACTGAGTAGCATCTATTGGAGAGAAGTACTCTTATGACCGGAGAACAACAGAGTTGGAGGCCACGTGGCTTGGTGGGGAGCAGGGACTGGTGATGCCTTTGCAGTGTCAGGGTTGCTGTCGAACTTGTGTCATGGCGCAGATGGGGAGGAAGAAGAAGGTAGTCAAAAGGTGCTGAAGAGAGTGGGCTGATAGAGTTGGTGAGCAGAAAAGGGTCATGGCGGGTTGCTTTAACTGTTGCGTACTGCTGGTTTTGTTGGGAGGCGATGCTGAGGAGGTCAAAAACTGCTGGTGGTGCTGATGAAGACTGAGCTGCAGCGAGTGTGTTCGGTGATGGTGTGCACTCCAGATGATGTGGTGAGCTCAAAACGGTTGGTGTGACCATGGCAGTCAGGAGGGAAGGTTGAGGTTTTCTAGTTTCAGTCTGCTGGTGGCAGACTTCTGTGGAGTGCTGTGCGTTGATCTTTGCAGAGCTTGGAGTGTGCAGNGTTTGCATGAAGGAGGTGAGTTCGTCATGAGTGAAAAGAGGTGATGATACAGTAAGTGACTGGAGAGGCTCGTCCTGGGCTTGGTTGTGGTCGTGACGATCTGCTGGTTGTAAGTCTGTGGGGCAAGTGGACACGGAATCCCATGTGGCGGTAAGGTTCGCTGATGGTTGCTGCTGAGGATGTGGGGAGGATGTCGGCTCAGCTTCTGTTCCCGCACTGCGAGAGTGGTTGTGGAAGAAGAACATGATCTTCCTGCGTTGTCTCCGCGAACGGCTCTTCAGTTTGCTCCAAGAGTGTAGTTGCTGGATATTGAACGAAGATGAAGAAGGACAAGGAGGTGGAGCTGCTGGCTGGTTGGATGATGTTGGTAACGAACTGAGGAGAAAGGTTGGCGCCTTTTTCTATCGTGGTTGGATCATTGCTTGAGGTCAGCAAATATGAGTGGGTGCAGTTGCTGAGTGTGTCTTCTGCGTCAGGGGTGTCTGGAGAGAGGCTGAAGTTCTTTGAGAAGATGTTTCCTGACAGAGGCAGTCTGGGTGGCGGTTCAGTGTGGATGGGCTGCTGTCGAGGCTCGTTGCGTCAAGGTGGGGCTTTGGAGTGGCCAGGAGACAGTTGTAGAGCTCTGTGACTGGGTGAAGCAGATGAGCAGTTATTCCTGGTGGTGGATCATCTTGGTGGAGGTACAAGAAGAAGCCCAGCAATGAAAAGGATGTAGAGGATTCCAGAGCAGGCGAGGTCGAGGGTGAGGTTGTAGTTTAGTCGAGGGATAATCCCAATGAAGGCCGTTCTCCCAAATAGAAGACAGCCAAGATCCTCTCGCTTGTCTGGTTGCAGATGGCAGATGTTGATTAGTGGCAGGGTTGTCATTGCTGATTAATGAGATATCGTTGTTGCTGCTGGTTTGGATAATGCTTGACGGCTGCTTCTGCTTAGGGGTGTTGCTGCTGCTGTGATGGTGCTGTTGTGGTGATGCCTCATGGGACTGCATCTGTCCGGCAAAGCCAGAAGGAGGATCATGGCTTGCAGCTGAGGGTCGACCTTCCACCCGGTGGCTAAGCACTCGGCAATAAGGGACTCGATCTGCTACAGGATCTCCATGATGTCGTCACCTTCATTAGCTCGGAGGGTGACGAGCCTCTTAAAGATGATGAGCTGGTTAGCAAGGTTGGTAGATGAGTAGATGGTGCATAGCTTCTTCCACGCCTCTGCGGCCTCCGTGCATCCTTGAATGAGGGAGCGCTGCGTCGGAGCAAGCGCATACACCAACAAGGCAAGCGCCTTCTTGTTACGCTTATTGTACGTGTCCACTTCCTCCGGCGTCGCGGTATCCGAAGGCGCAGTTTCTTCACCATTGACCTGCTCAAGCAGGCCCTTGTCATCAAGGAAGACCTCAAACTCCCACCTCCACAGGTGGAAGCCAAGCCTGTCAAACTTAGAGATGCCGATGCTGTCTTGCTCGGTCGGTGCCATGGCACGCGGCGGTAGCGTGCACGTTGTAGAGCTAGGATCCTTCTTGCCACGTGGACCCATAACCCTTTGTTGGCACTAGTGGATGTGGAGGCACCCTCAAGGATGCCTAGCTCTTGCTGATGGGCGCTACCAATGTTTGGGGCAGCCAATGGACACCAATGGTGAAGAGTGTGGAGCACGAGGATCACGGATGTGAGTGGGCAGAACACGTCGCATTCAGTATAACTGAATCAAAGCACGTTTTTGTTAGTTAACACAGTAAGATTATATCAGATCCTTATAGCCTGTGATCTAAGCTTTCCAGCGCATCCAAGCACGCCCAAATCGGAGCAATAGAGCCCCTGCTACGGCCATCAAAGTAACCCTTGGTAGAGCCGTCCACCTTGCCTTGCACGCTAGGCAACGGGAGGCGCTTCAACGATGACCCGTCAAAGCGCCCTTCCTTGCCCAGAAGTCAAGGAGAAGTTCACCCTGGTCAAGGAGAGCCCTCTGGATGCTTCTTTTATGGCCCAGGTGCATTTGGAGCTCGCTGGAGTTGAACTCGGATCACCGGCGGTGGATTATCCCGCCACCCATGGCGGGTACCAGATTCCACCCGCCCAACACCCGAACTTCGGGCCAGGCTAACTTTCTGAATACTCACTTAAATTGAGCGATTGAAAGCTCGATCTTGCACGATGAAATCCACCAAATCCAAATGTAAAGTCAGATCAGGTGTTTGACCACTCTCCACTGGTCTACCCAGGGAACACAATCAACGGCACTCNCACTGACCATGACCACAAAGTTTACCAAGTACATTAAACGGCTATGAATCATAACACGGGTCAGCCACGGTCAGCGTGTCCAATCACAGTGCAGTTATAATGGGCATGACCTTGCAGGTATAAACAAGGTAGAATAATGGTGGATGGGCGTGGCTATTGTGTGCAATGCCCTGAAAAAGTTGGCATGTGCCACTGACCATGTCCACAAATGTATCCAAGTGACTTTACTTCTATTCATCATAACACGAGTCAGCCACGGTCAGATACTCCTATCTGCGTGCAGATGTATTAGGCATGATCTCACAGGTACAAACAAGGTAAAACATTGGTGGCTTGATGTGGCTATTGTGCGCAATGCCTTGACAAAGTTGGCATGTGCCACTGACCATGACCACATAGTTTACCAAGTGACTTTAACTTCTACGAATCGTAACACGAGTCAGCCACGATCAGAGTGCCCAATTACAGTGTACATCTAACATGCATGACCTTGCAGGTAAAGAAAAGGTAAAAAACCGGTGGCTTGGCACGGCTATTGTGCGCAATGCCTTGACAAAAATGGCATGTGCCACTGACCATGACCACAAAGTTTACCAAGTGACTTTCACTTCTACGGATCGTAACACGAGTCAGCCATGGTCAGAGTGCCCACTCATAGTGCACATATGATATGCATGACCTTGCTGGTATAAACAAGTTAAACAACTGGTGGCTTGGCCCAGCTATTGTGTGCAATGCCTTGACAAAGTTGGCATGTGCCACTGACCATGACCACAAAGTTTACCAAGTACCTTAAACGGCTATGAATCATAACACGAGTCAGCCACGGTCAGAGTGTCCAATCACAGTGCAGATATATTGGGGATGACCTTACAGGTGTAAACAAGGTAAATTACTGGTGGCTCGGTGTGGCTATTGTGTGCAATGCCCTGACAACGTTGGTCTGTGCCATTGACCGTAACCACAAATGTATCCAAGTGATTTTTACTTCTATTGATCATAACACGAGTCTGTCTGAAGAATGCAGACACGAAAAAAGCAGCAGCAGAAGCAAGCAGAAGCGTCAGAACATGCAAGTATGCGTCAGCGGAGTGACGTAGGCGAGGGCGGTCCGAGGAGTTAGTCGCGGAAGCTGATAGAAGCTGAAAGGCGAGATAGATGATGTAGACGGTTGATGTGCGAAAGAGTGCTGGCGACATGAGGGATCGTTGGCGGAGTGTGAGAGCTGAGCGAAGGAGCGAGAGTGACGTAGCGAAGCATTGAGAGGGGCTGGCGAAGACAAAGAATGCGAGGAGCGAGCAGAGCGAAGACACGGTGGTGAAGCCGCGGAACCAAAGGGGAACAGGATGAGCAGAGCTGTTCTGGTTAACTCAAGGGAATGAACGTCCTCGGTATAAAAAGGACAGAACAGGACAAAGTAGCAACGGCTTCTTTCCGCTAGCCGGACGCGGGTGACAGGTGTCAGTTTATTAGGGGATGACTTGGACTGTCGGGTCTAACGGCTAGGTCGACTGAGAGACCCTTGCCAAGGTGATTCAGGTGAGGACCTGAACCCTTATTGAGAGCTCAGTATTTTCTTGAGGAGTGACCTCTGTCAGAGTCCTTGTATTTTCTGACGTGGCTATTGTGTGCAATGCCCTGACAACGTTAGCATGTGCCACTGACCATGACCACAAATGTATCCAAGTGACTTTTACTTCTATTGATCACAACACGAGTCAGCCACGGTCAGAGTATCCAATCACAATGCACATGTACTAGGCATGATCTTGCAGGTACAAACAAGGTAGAATACTGGTGGCTCGGTGTGGCCATTGTGTGCAATGCCTTGACAAAGTTGGCGTGTGCCACTGACGATGACGACAAAGTTTACCAAGTGACTTTCACTTCTACGAATCATAACACGAGTCAGCCACAGTCAGAGTGCCCAATCGAAACGCACATCTAGTATGCATAACCTTGTAGGTAAAAACAAGGTAAAAAACTCGTGGCTTGGCATGGCTATTGTGCGTAATGCCTTGAGAAAGTTGGCATGTGCCACTGACCATGACCACAAAGTTTACCAAGTACATTAAACGGCTATGAATCATAACACAATTCAGCCACAGTCAGAGTGTCCAATCACAGTGCAGATATACTGGGCATGACCTTGCATGTATAAACAAGATAGAATACTGGTGGCTCGGTGTGGCTATTGTGCGCATCTCCTTGATAACGTTGGCATGTGCCAGTGACCATGACCACAAATGTATCCAAGTGACCTTTACTTCTATTGATCATAACACGAGTCACCCACGGTCACAGTGTCCAATCACGTTACAGATGTACTAGGCATGATGTTGCAGGTAAAAACAAGGTAGAATACTGGTGGCTCGATGTGGCTATTTTACGCTATGCCTTGACAAAGTAGGCATGTGCCACTGACCATGACCACAAATGTATGTAAATGACTTTTACTTCTATTGATCATAACACGAGTCAGCCACGGTCAGAGTGTCCAATCACCATGCACATCTAATATGCATGACCTTGCAGGTATAAACAAGGTAAAAAACCGGTGACTTGGCACGGCTATTGTGCGCAATGCCTTGACAGAGTTGGCATGTGCCACTGACCATGACCACAAAGTTTACCACATACCTATATACGGCTATGAATCATAACACGAGTCAGCCACGGGCAGAGTGTCCTATCACAGTGCAGATATACTGGACATGACCTTGCAGGTATAAAACACGGTAGAATGCTGGTGGCTCGGTGTGGCTATTGTGCGCAATGCCTTGACAAAGTTGGCATGTGCCACTGACCATGACCACAAATGTATCAAAGTGACTTTTCCTTCTATTGAGCATAACATGAGTCAGCCACGGTCAGAGTGTCCAATTACAGTGCAGATGTACTAGGCATGATCTTGCAGGTACAAACAAGGTAGAATACTGGTGTCTCGGTGTGGCTATTTTGGGCAACGACTAGACAAAGTTGGCATGTGCCACTGACCATGACCACAGAGTTTACCAAGTGACTTTAACTTATACGAATGGTAACACGAGTCAGCCACATTCAGAGTGCCCAAGCATAGTGCACATCTAATATGCATGACCTTGCAGGTATAAAGAAGGTAGAAAACTGGTGGCTTGGCACGGCTATTGTGGGCAATGTCTTGACAAAGTTGGTATGTGCCACTGACCATGACCACACTGTTTACCAAGTACCTTAAACCGCTACGTATCATAACACGCGTCACCCACGGTCAGAGTATCCAATCACTGTGCAAATGTACTAGGCATGATCTTAAAGGTACAAACAAGGTAGAATACTAGTGGCTCGGTGTGGCTGTTATGCGGAATGCCTTGACAAAGTTGGCATGTGCCACTGACCATGACCACAAAGTATACCAAATGACTTCATTTTCTACAAATTGTAACACGTGTCAGCTACAGTCAGAGTGCCCAATCACAGTTCCGATGTACTAGGCATGACCTTACAGGAATAAACAAGGTAAAAAACCGGTGGCTTGGTACGACTATTGTGCGCAATGCCTGGACAAAGTTGGCATGTGCCACTGACCATGACCATTAAGTCTACCAAGTACCTAAAACGGCTATGACTCCTAACACGAGTCAGCCACGGTCAGAGTGTCCAATCACAGTGCACATGTACTAGGCATGATCTTACAGGTACAAACAAGGTAGAATACTGGTGGCTCGGTGTGGCTATTGTGCGCAATGCCTTGACAAAGTTGGCATGTGCCACTGACCATGACCACAAATGTATCCAAGTGACCTTTACTTCTATTGATCACAACACGAGTCAGCCACGGTCAGAGTGACCAATCACAGTGCAGATGTACTAGGCATTTTCTTGCAGGTACAAACAAGGTAGAATACTGTTGTCTCCGTGTCGCTATTTTGTGCAATTACTTGACAACGTTGGCATGTGCCACTGACCATGACCTCAAAGTTTACCAAGTGACCTTAGCCTCTACGAATCGTAACACAAGTCAACCATGGTCAAAGTGCCCAATCACAGTGCACACATAATATGCATAACCTTACAGGTATACACAATGTAAAAAACCGGTGGCTTGGCACAGCTATTGTGCGCAATGTCTTGACAAAGTTGGCATGTGCCACTGACCATGACCACAACGTTTACCAAGTGACTTTAACTTCTACGAAACGTAACACGAGTCAGCCACATTCAGAGTGCCCAATCACAGTGCACATGTCATTTGCATGACCTTGCAGGTATAAACAAGGTAATATACCGGTGGCTTGGCACGGCTATTGTGCGCAATGCCTTGACAAAGTTGGCATGTGCCACTGACCATGACCACACTGTTTACCAAGTGCCTTAAACGGCTATGAATCATAACACGCGTCACCCACGGTCAGAGTGTCCAATCACAGTGCAGATGTACTAGGCATGATCTTGCAGGTGCAAAAAAGGTAGAATACGGGTGGCTCGGTGTGACCATTGTGCGCAATGCCTTGACAAAGTTGGCATGTGCCACTGACCATGACTACAAATGTATCCAATTGACTTTTACATGTATTGATCATGACACGAGTCAGCCACGGTCAGAGTGTCCAATCACAGTGCAGATGCACTAGGCAGGATCTTACAGGTTCAAACAAGGTAGAATACTAGTGGCTCGGAATGGCGATTGTGCGCAATGCCTTGACAATGTTGGCATGTGCCACTGACCATGACCACAAAGTTTACCAAATGACTTTAACTTCTACGAATTGTAACACGAGTCAACCACGGTCAGAGTGCCCAACCACAGTGCACATCTAATATGCATGACGTTGCAGGTATAAACAAGGTCAAAACGTGGTAGCTTGGCATGCCTATTGTGCGCAATGCATTGACAAAGTTGGCATGTGCAACTGACCATGACCACAAAGTCTACCAAGTGACTTTAACATCTACGAATCGTAACACGAGTCAGCCATGGTCACAGTGCCCAATCACAGTGCACATCTAACATGTATGACCTTTTGGGTATAAACAAGGTAAAAAACCGGTGGTTTGGCACGGCTATTGTGCGCAATGCCTTGACAAAGTTGGCATGTGCCACTGACTATGACCACAATGTCTACCAAGTGACTTTAACGTCTACGAATTGTAACACGAGTCCGTTACATTCAGATTGTCCAATCACAGTGCACACCTAATATGCATGACCTTGCAGGTATAAAGAAGGGAAAAATCTGGTGGCTTGGCATGGCTATTGTGCGCAATGCCTTGACAAAGTTGGCCTGTGCCACTGACCATGACCACACTGTTAACCAAGTACCTTAAACGGCTACGAATCATCACACGCGTCACCCACGGTCAGAGTGTCCAATCACAGTGCAGATGTAATAGGCATGATCTTGAAGGTGCAAACAAGGTAGAA